>OX243819.1:36993842-37061373 GCA_945859605.1 Lumbricus rubellus
AGCGCTCCTTTAAGGTTACTACTCAACGTTTGAGCTAATAATTATCAGCTTTTTTAGTTTCTTTTACATATAATTTTGCACTCATAATATAATTATTACGTGACTTAGTTTTACGAGTTAAACCCACGATGTGAGCAATTAGTTCACACATTAGACAGTTTTTAAAATAAAAAACTGATCCTGTATTTTGCAACCGTTGGGAACTGCAGAAATCGAAACTCAAATTTTTTCTGGCTATTCCTTTGTAAGCTTATATAAATAAATACAAATTTAAAATATATATAAAACATAAATTATATATGATTATACAGTATACAATAAGCGCAGTGCATGCGGAGCGTGCGTTGTATATCCAAACGCAATGGATTGCCTCTCATGAGTCTAGGTTGGAGCATTATATTATCGTCGTTGAGTCTCTTTATCCACCGCAGCTGGTAATAGGTATTTGCAGAGTGGTTGAATGGTAAGTCATGTGGGAGAGGAGGTCGACGATTGAGGACAATGATATACATAGATCTATACCAGTTATATACCAGTTATATGCTGTAAATGATCGAGGAGTGATAGGCAAGATAGGCAGACGGTATAATATCCGGTAAATGGAGGGCTGATTGATTCGTTGCTGGATGGATGATAGGTGATAGACTGAGTGGATGGATTCATTGTTAACGAGTTATCTGGAAAGAGTTAAAGAAAGTTATTTGAATTTATAGATATAAATAGATTGATGGCATGCAGATAGATGGATGGATAGATAGATGGATGAATGTATGGATGAATAGATGGATGTATAGATGAATGTATGGATGAACGGATGAATGGATGGATGAATGGATGGCTTGACTGAACGATAGATGGACGGATGGATGAGTAAATGAATGATACGTTGCTCCATAAATGAGAAGTGAGAGAGAGAGAGACAGACAGGCAGACAGACGGACGGACAGACAGACAGAGACAGATACACAGAAACATAGAGGGTCAGTGACATAGAGCCAGAGACAGAAAGGCAGAGACAGAAAGACAGAGACAGAAAGGCAGAGACAGAAAGACAGAGACAGAAAGACAGAGACAGAAAGACAGAGATAGAAACAGAAAAACAGACAGACAGACGAAGAGAGTGAGTGAGTGAGTGCAAGAAGGGTGGGAGCACACAATCCATCAACACCCTTTCTTCAATGTATTGACGGCTCGTATGATTGATTACGCCAATCACACCCAGCACAACATTGGCATTCCACGGTAAAGCCAACGTATACACTCCCCCTTCGCTTATAATACATCCGTCATAACAAAACTAAAATCTCCATTAAACATCCAATAATACCAAAACTATGATCAAGGAGTGCGCCGTTAGACTTTAAAATAACACGTTCGCCGTTACGCAGCGTGGCGCCAAGTATTAAATAACGGCAGACGGTTTACGCGTGCTTAGTTACACGTCCTGCAACCGCAAGTCCGATTATGACATCGGTTGTTAAACCTGCGACTAACATCGGCGTCAATACAAAGCGAATCGTTAAACTTGCACTAGGAATGTACTTCGCAAGACGACAGGTGGCATTAGCAGCACAGTGACAGATATAGCCATATAAATACGCACAGAGGCGTATTGGTATTCGGTGGCCCTGGGGGTAGGAGCCATAAAACGGGGAACGTGCTAAGATAACATGAAGCGTCCGTCGAACTCATGCGAGGCAAACAAAGGTCCGTGTGGCGACATCTTTGAAGAGATTATATTTCGCTCGCAATGACAGTTACTGCAGGATGGACGGCTTTACGGCTTTGCCTGTATCTCTGTCTGTCTGCTGTCTTCTGTCTGTCTGTCCGTCCATCAGTCTGTGTTTGTGCGTGTGTCTGTGGCTGTGATTTTCGTTGTCCGTCTATGTATGTTCTGTTGATGTCTGTCTCTCTGTCCTTTACTCCGTGTGCTTTCCATCTGTCTGCTCCTACCATTTTCTCCATCTCTTTGACGCACTGCCCTTCTCCATCTGCCTCTTACTGTATGCGTGCTCTGTCTGCATGTTTGTCTGTTTGACTCTTTGGGCCTCTGTTTTTATCTTTATTTTGTTCCTAACTCTTAATTCCTCTTAACTGTCTCCTTAGTGCTATCATCCTCTATGTATACATGTACATTCTGCTCTTGAAAACTAAAAGACTTAATTCTCCTCCTTCTTCTTATCTTTCAATATCGTCCTTCTCCAATAATATTGCTCTTCCTCAAGACCTTCCTTGGACATTAATTTTCTCTTCCTCTTGATATCTGTGCTTGCCTGTCTGTCTGATTGTCTGTCTGTCTGTCTTCTGTCTGTCTGTCTGTCTGTCTGTCTGTCTGTCTGTCTGTCTGTCTGTCTGTCTGCCTGTATATTTGTGTATACCGCAAGGGCGACTCTGTGCACGTTTTTATGTCTCAGTATCTCTCAGATCTTCTTTCACTTTCTCATTCCGTGCGTTCGTTGACCTAACCGTCTAATTCTATGTCTGTCTGTCTGTTCGCCTCTATCCATCTCTCTATCACTGTGTCTGTGTCTCTTCCTCTACATCCGTCTCTCTCCTACTCAGTTCCTCTGCGTTCGTCTTTTGCCGAGAAGACCCATGCAGCGCGTGAACGGACAAAGCGCGTCATCCGTAGACGACCATGATGCATCTCGTGAAAGATGTCTCTCGAAGATTCTCCAGAGTGCTTTGGCGTAGAAATAATAGAGGGAGGGAGATGGTGTAATGTGCCAGATGGATGATAAGGGAAGCGTCAATGGAAGGGATGGGGGGAATCGTATAGGGCGGAAGGAAGGGAAAGGGAAACCGAATGGCAGTGGAATAAAATCGCGGAGAAGAAAGATATTAAGTGAAGCGGAAAGAAGAGAACGACTGGCAAACAGAGACAGAGAGAGAGACAGACAGACAAGCCCACAGACGAAGACAGACAGATGGACGGACCTAAGCAGACATTCAGGCAGACTAGCACGCAAAGGAAGACTAACATGCAAAGGCAGACAGACAGACAGACAGACAGACAGACAGACAGACAGACAGACAGACAGACAGACAGACAGACAGACAGACAGACAGACAGACAGACAGACAGACAGACAGACAGACAGATAGACAGGAACGTACACACCAATGAATGTACACCCACTGAGATACGACGACAAACCGCCAGACATACAGACGAGGACATCTAGAGATACCGAGTGGGACATTCAGCAGTTAAAAAGATACACACGATAAAAACGCGAATAGATTTCCAGCCTACGTATGAAACGTCAACGATATAGTTTATCTGCTCCTCGCACAGCCACCACAGCCACCTACCAGCAGCGCGGGACTCGGACCAACAACTTAACCGAGGTGCAGATATAAAAGGATCAACATTTTCCCGGTTTACTATTCTTTGGCATATCCGTAGGAAACCGGATCTCGTCGATAAGGAATCGCATGCATAGTTGCATACGCCTGTAAAAATTCGCAAAGTGTATACGTGTCCAGGTATGCGTTATAGACTCGCAAATCATGTGCAGCGAAGATATGATTGAAGGAACATGAGCTGGGTTTTTTGCATGCGGTATGCTGCTCTTTGGGTGTTTTTTCTCATATTTTGACCATGATGCATGGTTTATCAGTGGCCCTAGCTAGTGGCTGCTAATGTTTCCTAGGGATTGGAATGTTCTGTGGTCTCATTTCGGCAAATTGATTTGCTTCTCTTCAATATAATGCAATATAATGCAATGTAAAGCAATACCAGGTATTGTGATGCCGTATTAGGCTATGTATAATAACGTGATGTAGAAATTCATCAGCGCCAAGCAAAACCACATCGGCTGATTCAACCGCAATTAGAGCCAAATTGTCCTGTTCGTTCCGGCGCCAGGCCAGAATCTGGGGAGGTCAAGCATCAGTAATAGAGTGATACTATAATTATTTTAAAAGGCACAATTCATAAACTTTGTATCCACATAGCTACCCAGCTCGATCCAATAAAACAAAAAGTCGCCAGGCCTAAGGGCAATTATTGCCTCTGTATGGTTTACCTCGGCTGGCCTGTGAATGGATTAGCTTGGAAGTTCTGTTTTCAGCATGCAAAGAGGGAATGCGGAGTAGTGCTAAGATTGACAGACGATGGGAGACTAAGCAGCGGACTACTTGGCTGTGGAAATAGTCTGGTGGTTAGCGTGAAGGACCGCCGACTGTGAGGTCTGACGTTCGAATCTCAGCCATCGCAGGAATGTTGTTTTCAGACTCCCGGCTCCACTTATTACACGACTGCTAACCAACTCGGCCATAACGAGTGGCTATAGCCTGTAAATGGGAAGCTTAGGAGGCGAGGGAGATGATTTGCCACATGCGGCGTTTGCCGAGGTTAAGAAGCTAACCATTAATGTCTGATTATATACAAGTATAGGTGATTCAAAACCAAAAGTCAAGTGCATTGTATTGTATTGTAATGTACTTATGTAGGGCCTAGTATAATAGGCTATTAATAGCACATAATGGATTGACTTGGTGGGTTACAAACTATCAGATAATTTATAGGCTATAAGGTCGCATCAGCCATCAGGCATTATGTATGTTCGTGCGTACTAATGCACGTATGAGAAATTCACATTATAGATATCTCTATGAAAACCTACACGCTCCTGCACTATGCATTTTCAGGCTATTGCTAAAAATGTAACTGGGACCAACATTGTGTTTTTTCCCGGTCCCTGCAATAATATCTACGGCACCCATATCCACCACGTCTGTATTTTGTTTTGCCTGTCATCATATAACTCCTGAGACGACCATTCTATCCTCTATTATACTGCTCCGTTGTTTCCCATTCGCCGGGCAGAGGGCGCCAGCGGACGTCGTTATATAGCGCTAGTTTAATGTGTATCGTTCAATCGGTCGTTAATGCCTGGGCTGGATCAAATGAAACGCGACTGCCAGGCATCAATTTAAAGGCATGCAACGCCGACATATGCCGTTAGCTGTCCGTTCCGTTGTACCTCTCTGTATGCCTATGTGTGTCGAGATGTCCTTCTTCGTGTGTCTGTTTGACGTATGGTTTGTGTGCTGCTTTGGATGTGTGCTTGAGTGTCATTCTCGAGTGTGGATCAGCGCGTTGTGTTGTGCCGTTTGGGTGCTGTTTTGTGTTTCGATTTTTTTGGCTGTCTGTCATGTTTGCTTGTGGCTTTATAGATGTCTCTCTCTCTGTTTTGCTCTTTGTCTCACTCTATATCTCTCTCTGTGTGTGTGTCTCTCTCTGTCATTCTTCTTATTATGTGCTTTCGTATCTCTCTTTCGCTGTCTCTGCCTGTCTTTCTAGTCTCTATCTGTTTTGCTATGTCCTTCTGCCTGGCTCTGTTTCTAATTTTATCTCTGCCTCTCCCTATCCCTATCTCCCTCTGTCTTTGTCTCTGTCTCTCTGTCTCTCTCTGTCTCTCTGTCTGTCTGTCTCTCTCTCTCTCTCCCATTTCCCTCTCTCCTTCCAGCCATGCATTTTGTTTCCTTCATCACTTCCGAATCGGAAAAATCCCAATTACCTAGTTTTCGGGTGGTCCGAACAGTCATATGTCTCTGTCATTGTCTTGCTATGTCTGCCTCTGTTGCTGTCTGTCTGCCTGTCTGCTTGCCTATCTTTCTGTCTATTTATTCGTCCGTCACTTCATCCGTCTGCTCATGAATGTGTCTATCTATCCGTCCATTTGCCTGTCTGTGAGTCCGTCCGTCTGTCTGTCTCTATGTCTGTCTGTGTGTCTGTTTGTTCTATGTCTGTCTGTATGTCTGTTTGTCTCGATGTCTGTCTGTGAGCATGTCGTTCATTTTTACGTCAATCATTGTGGTCGTGTGTCCATCCATCCTTGACTCCACGAATCTGTAATTCTGTATGACTGTCCGTCTGTCTGTCTGTCTCTCTCTGTCCGTCTGTCCGTCTGTCCGTCTGTCCGTCTGTCTGTGTCTGTCTGTCCCTATGTATGTCTGTCTGTCTGTAACAGCAGATCCCGTCTGTAATTGGCGTGTCCGTCGACCTACTTCAATGGACGCAGGAGTTGGGCTGCTGTTAATGGACATTGTATAAGTATATACACATATATAGGCGTGTATCATTTATAAATTATAAATTATATAATACATAATATATATATACATGCACATATACAAATATATGCATATACATATTATACATAGACAATGTTAGACATATACTTTGTGATGCTTAATTTCATGTAAATCGAAGTGCGGTTATGCAGTTGGTTTAATAAAGAATAATTTTATACTTACCTGCTTACTTAGCCTACATTTGCATATACATTATACAATCATACTTATACATAGGCTACACATATGCATATACATTATACAATCATACTTATACATACACATGTGCATATACATGTACATACTCATACACATAGACATACATATTCATATACATATAATATATAAAAATATATTTATACAAACATAATTGTATTATAAATATATAATTATTATAGATCCATTGCGACTGTGGAGAATGTAAAAATTTGGACCACCAGCAATGACCGCCCACGAAGTAATCGCACGTAATGGCCGTATAATATGGGATAGGAGTGTCTAGATGCAGGACACCGTTGACGATGTTCTTCATCGTCATGCTGCACATGTACTTGTGTGTGTGTGTGTGTGTGTGTGTGTGTGTGTGCACGTGTACTTGTGTGTGTGTGTGTGTGTGTGTGTGTGCAGACGCGTGCGCAGGTCTGTACGTAGTTTAGGTTTCTCGTCAAAATGGCTGTCACCCGGAAGTAGAAGCAACGCCGTCGTTTGAACGTGCTGCCATTCCTAAACGCGTTTGTCTTTGTCTTTGTCTGTCTGCGTCTGTCTGGGTCTTTGTCTGTCTGTCTGTCTGGGTCTTTGTCTGTCTGCGTCTGTCTGTTTGTCTGTCTGCGTCTGTCTGTTTGTCTGTCTCTATGTTTGTCTGTCTCAGGAACTCCCTCTTATACTCTTTCTTCATCTCACCACTGCTCTGTTATCTCGTGCCTTCTGCTCATTCTCTGTTCTTCTCTTTTCTGCTCTCCTCTCCGGTTCTCTTCTATGCTTGCCGCTTCTAAATGTTATTTGCTCTTTTCTGATTTTGATGTGCTGTCCTCTGCTCTGTTCTGCTCTGCTTTGCTCCATTTTTCCCTTTGTTCTGCTCTGCTCCTCTGTCCCCAACCCTTGCTCTCCTCTTCTCTGCTCCCCAGTATTCTTTCCAGCTCTCCCCTGTTTACCTCTGCATGGGGAGAGGAGGATGACTGTTCTGTTCTCCTGTGTTCTTCTGCGCTCTCCTGTGCTCCCATCTGCTCCCATCTGCTCCTCTGCGCTCCTCTGCTCTGTTCTGCTCTGTTCTGCATGCTCTCTTTTTCTCTGCTGTGCTCCTCTTTCCTCTGTTCTGTCTGTCTGCTGTACTTCACCTCTCTTCTCCTCTCCCCATCTCCTACCATCCATCCGTCCGCTGTCTTCAGCATTTTACAACCACAGGCTGTTTCCTTTTTCCTGACAGTCTTCTGCCTGCAATCCTGCAATCATCCTACAGCATACATGTTTTGAAGCGAGCAGCACAGTCATCGACGGCATCCTATCACCGACGGTTGCAGCAACAGCGGTATCCTCCGCCGCTTATCACACCTTTCCCGTCGCTTTATGTGTCTCGCGATGGCGCTACTGGCCTTCTCCTCACATTCCTCGGCCATTCCACTTATCAGTGCCACTTAAACTGGTTCAGAAGGGGGTCTGTTGTTCGACGGGTCTCACTTTTTAACGACGCCACGTAGTCTATCTTCTTCTTCGTCTTCTTCGTGAATATCGACCGCTGTACTTGATATACTTTATTGCACAAAGCGTTGCTATTTAGCTCAAGGTTCCATAAACGTCACTTTGAGTTTCGTTCAAGGCGGGATAATTGTTGTCGGGATTCGTGGATGTCTGTTTCGTGGCTATGGACGCAAAATTAAACCAACAAACACGAATGCCTTAGCGTTGAACCAGCGTATATTCTGCGCTTGATCATGCAGTATATACTGCGTTGGTGCGTCACACGCTGTAGAGTATACAGCTTCATGCGTGTTGCTATTGTTTAGAAGTCTGAGGGCGGGAAAACATGCCAATTCGGGTCTGGAGGCGCCATGTGTAACAGTCTAGTTTTACGTTCATCAGCTGTTGTGGGCAGGAATACACGACGTTTCACTTCCAAGCACTATTAAGCAGACGTTTTTGGGTAGGCCTACTTGAAGTGGTGCACATTTAATAGACTAATGGTGATCGGTTGGGGGCTGAAATTCTCAATGGGGCAGACGATATTTGACCGATTTCCCGCCACTCAAAACCCCCTAATGAACTCATCCGTATACAATAATTGCATTGGCCGTCGGCAGGGGGGGGGGGCGAGGGACCGAAGAACGATACAAGTTACTATTGTAAAGAAGCCGAGTACATCCCCTCGATTATGCCAATGGAGTGCTTGAAATTTGGGGAAATGCTCACCCATGAAATGCCCTCCCACGTATTACACAAATGGACCTTCTGGGACCTATTCGTCACTTCATGAGCAACGGGCCTCCACTTCTCATATTGCCCTCACCGTGAAAAGCCCCGGGGTCCCATTTGATAGTCATGCCATTTCGTAAAGGCGCTATGTAAATACTCATTAACGAGAAGTCCATGGACAGATCAGTTTCAGATCGGCTTCATTATTTATCAGCTCCTATATTGCATTGAGATGAGATTGTACGCATTGGCGCAGGTATTTTCGCAGGGGTGGGGGGGGGGGAAGGCAAAACACATTGATCACGGTTAAATTTTTTAGCAGGAGTTAGAAGATTGTAAAGCAGGATCATTAACAACGTGGGTAGTTTTCGTTGAGGTTCCAAACTTTTCAGCTTCACTTTTGTATCGTTAGTGCTTTAGGGCGAAGAAATTTGCTGAAAGCCAAAAAAATCTAAATTTAAACAGATGGTGTCAATTTTCCAGGAGGCAAGTGCCTCTCTTGCCACCCCCCCCTTCCATGTGCGGGCATTCATGGATGTACGATGCCAATCGAAAGGTCGTGGGTTAAAAACTTCAAACACTCGCCGTAGGGCAGATGGATGTTTGGACGGTTCTCTTTCAGTTGTATACCACAGCGAATTCAGAAACACAGAATGAGTAATTGTAAACTGGATGTCGGATGGAAGAGCAGAAGAACATCAGGGATGTCTCTCTAGCATTGGCTGGCATCAGTGTTTATGTCCACAGGCATCACAGATTGGTCGTGTCTTTAACACACTTCAGACACATGCATGCGGCGTTGTTGGACAATTATTCTAGAGAATGCTCGGCCTGTTCTACTTCTTTTCTGCAGCTGATTCTTTCTTTATCTTCTTCTCTTCTTTCTTTCTTCTTATTTTTTCTCCTCCTCCTCTTCCTCGTTCTACCCTACTTCCCGTTCTTCTTTATTTCCTCTTGTTGTTCTTGTTCTTATTTTCTTCCTTAATTGTTCTTTATCTTGTTGTTGTTGTTGTTGTTGTTGTTGTTGTTCTTCTTCTTCTTCTTCTTCTTCTTCTTCCACCTCTTCTTACTGCTCCTGGTCTTGCTTTCGATTATGCTCTTGTTTTTGTTTGTTCTCATTCCTGATTTTGTTTCTTCTTGTTCTTGTTCTTCATTTCGACTTTTTGTTCTTGTTTTTTTATTCTTCTTATTTTCCGTCATCTTCTTTTTCTCCTCCTCCTCCTCCTCCTCCTCCACCTCCTCGTCCTCCTCCTCCTCTTCATCCTACTCCTCTTCTCTCTTCTTCTTCTTCTTCTTCTTCTTCATTTTTTTTTCTTCTGCTTCTTCTCTTTCATTTCTTCTTCTCTATCTCCATTTTCTTCTCCTTTTTCCTCTCCACATCTCCCACTTCTTCTTCTTCCACTTCTTCATTCTCCTCCTCCTCCTCTTCTTCGACAACAACATGTTGAACTTCTCAAATGATTATTTACGTTGTGCTCTGTTCGACCCATCTCCACGGAACCCAAACGCATCACGCTGCCAATAAATTGTCTATTAGACTTCTCCGTTTGACTCGCAGTTTATCCTCAACGCTTATCCACGACTTCTTCTTACGACTCGTTTATATACAGTGGCAAGTCGGCACCAGAGGCAAGCAAGAAATTGCCACGAACCATTACCAGACTCCGTCAATTGCATAGCCATGTCTTGCCATGTAATTTATTTTGCACTCTTCTTTGTAAGCCATACATGACTTGTAGTGCGGAGTTTTAAAACAATTAGTCAACGTTCTTAGAGTAAATAATTGTCCATAAGATGCAGGAATTGGGTTAGTTAATTATCAAAAAGGTAGGCCTACGGAACGTGTTCTAGAAAATGCGTGTCATGTAACTAGGCTACTGCTACTGCTACTGCTACTGCCACTGCCACTGCCACCGCCACCGCCACCGCCACCACCAGCACCATCGCCACCACCACCACCACCACCACCACCACCACCACCACCACCACCACCACCACCACCACCACCACCACCACCACCACCACCACCATCAGCATCATCAGCATCATCATCATCATCATCATCATCATCATTATCGTCATCATCATTATCGTCATCATAAGTAGCAACAAGCCTAGTTGCTGCTGTTGCTGTTGCAGTTACGGCAGCGGCAGTAGCAATAATAGCAGTAATGTTGGTGGCCTGGATAGTAGCCTAGATGGTATGTTAAGTTTATAGTAGTTGTAGTAGTAGTGGAAGTGGTGTGGTGGTAGTAATATTAGTTATAGTAGGCTAATGGTAGTATTATAGCAGGCCTATTATAAAATAACAGTACTCAGCTGTGTTTGCAGACTATAAACGCATATTACAATATTACAGTGTCAATTGCTGTCCTAAGTTCACCACTTAAACTGCTTCACCGTTTAATCTCATTAATCGTAGATATGACGTCATGATTTCAGAGCAGACGAGATCTACGGCGACTACGGTCAGTTTCGCGCCATTATCGAACACACCGGAAAGGTCCATTGGGAGCCGGGAGGGGTGTTCAAGACGATCTGCGAGGTCGACATCACGTACTACCCGTTCGACGAGCAGTGCTGCCGGATAGTCTTCGGAGCGTGGTCCTACCACACGTCGAAAATGAACCTGTCCAACCAGGGTGACGTCGTCAACATGGACTCCTTCGAATCGAACGGCGAGTGGGAGATCTACCGGACGCGAGCCGTCCGCAACGAGACCTCCTTTGCTAATCCGCACGACCGATTCGCCAACGTCGAGTTCCAGATATTCATACGCCGCCGCTACACGTTCTACATTCTGAACGTCATTCTTCCGTCACTGATGACGTCAGTCCTGCTCCTGTCCGTCTTCTTCTGTACGCCTGCGCAGAAGGTTCAGATAGGAGTCGTTGTCCTTCTCTCCTTCCGGATATTCCTACTCAACGTCACCGATAGCATCCCGAAGACTTCAGATCACATCCCACTGCTCGGTCAGTTGCTTTGTTAATAATTCTAGCTGCTGTTTTTAGACACTACATGTATAATAACTAAGATATTTTTCATCGCCCTCCTCATTTATGCAGGCTTGGCACTGGCACTGCTATAAGCAGGATAGGGCAGAGTTCGGCTTGGTCCACCTTTAGGTTTTTTGTACCAGCAGGAATGTATACTGGCAAAATTGGAGCTGAGTATATGCTACACGCTACAGTTGCAGGCCATTTCCCCGCATAAGCTTACATGTCAAAGATCTAAGTTCTTGGTGTTCTTAAAATGGAAACATCCCAAAGTTGAGTGTATAGAAGGACATTGGAGTTTTATTTCACGATGCCTGCCTTCAAAGAACGTTTCGTTCATCTATTATTATAATAGCCGATTCCTTCACTAACTCTTTGATAGTATGCTGAGCTTATAGCAGTCTCATTTTAACGGCATTGTGTGATAACAAGGATCATTAGCGTCGCCCTCCTACGTTATCTGGGCTTGGGACTGGCACTGCCAAAGTGCGAGCAGTTTCAGAGTGTTCATATGCTTTCATAATCTTCTTTAAAGGTTCCCTATCAAGTGACTTTGCATCGCTGATTGCCCCAAGCACCATTGCTCTCCATTCTATTGATCTCGACACTTTGGATGAAAGTCATTCACTCGTTTTCCCAGCGCATCATACACGATTGATCCTAACCCAACATCAATAAGTCCTTCGATATAGATTACATCGATCTTCGCTTCCATCAATAGTTCCTTTGCTTTTGGATCATTTCTACCATGCAGGAACAGGTACCAGTGTACCACTGCCCGACGGCGTCATATCCCTTATGACGCCATTCTCGGGCTTTTACTCTTTTATTGCTGGGCCACTCTGTTAAGTGTTTTGTAAAGACAGCACGGTAGCCGATTCGTTTGAATAGTTGCCTTGCATCGCCGACAGTATACAATATGATGGCAACCGTGAACTTCCTTCCTGTGCCATGGCGGTTACTGTGAATCGGGATGTTGAGCAAGTCTGTCACTCGCAGATGCTCAGCGCCATCGACTGATGCTTCGTCATTGGTAATGGCGGCTAATTAACCCTTTAACGACCAGTTACATATGTTTTCAATGCATTTTTGTACACGCTTGTCGTTAAAAGATTAAGACGCAGTAATAGTAACTAACAGTGATGACGTTGTTGTGTTGTTGATGATGATGATTATGATGATCAAATGATGATGATGATGATGTTGATGACGACGACGATGATGAAGATGCTGATGATGATAATGATGATAAAAATGACTGAGTAAAAATTTAATGGTCTGAAACACAGTGTGTTACGCTAACGATTCTTACAGTAACTGTACTTAACCTATTTTCTTTGATTATTCACGATCCCGAAACGCTCAGTCTCTGTGTCTCTGTCTTGCTCTCCTCCTCCTCCTTCTCCATCTCTGTCTGTCTCTATCTCTCTTTCTCTCTGTCTACATCTCTATCAATTTATATATATATATATATATATATATATATCGTTTTTGAACTTCACAGCAGTTGAACAAAAATTTTTCTTCAGCTAATCTGTTCAACTAAACATTTCTGCCCACAATTGAGGCTTTGTGTTGTACTCAAACATGTCATTGCGTATAAACACTGTTAACTTATCTATAGCTACACATAAATAGACCTATTATACCCATTGTTTGTATTGCTCTGAATATCCCGTGGACAGTTAGACCCACGCTCATAATCTCGGAATTTCTTTTATACGAGAGGGAAACTGCGTTTTTATGAATCAGAGGGTTATACAGATATATGCCAAATTTGCCAGCCAAAACTGAGGTTCTATTGTTCTAAGTGCTGTTGTTAATTAAGAGACAATATAGGAAAGAAGCCGGAGGCGCTGCTATATGCAGTGGATGGATTCCGCCTGGAGCGACAAAGATTTGAAGGCGGAAGAAAGGATAGACAATTAAATGGATAAGAATAATTATTGAAGAGGTGAGAATTTCATTTGGAAATGGAAAGCCTGAGGGCGATATTGATAGATGGAGTGTAGCTTAATGCAAAGGATGCATGGTGAGTGAATCCAGCATCAGCCGGTGAAAAATCCGGGTATTTCCGGAATGTAGGTATTAGATCGTCCCATGAGTTACTTTGGTAAGTGGTTCGGTTGGATAATATGAAACGAGAATTGACTGGAGGGCAATGGAGGCGGTGAAAAGTTAGAAATAGGAAGCTATTAGTGAATCTATAGAGCGAAGTGACCCTGCAGATGGGTATAGAGAAGTCGTGAGCAACAGCTTTCGTCAGAGGCATCTTCCATATAATAATAGGCTCTGAACTTTCTTCCGACAAACCTCCGTTCCGCAAAATATTTTTGCCTCCTTCGTATCTCAACAACACCTCCTGACCAGAACTGGAGTTTCGCTTCGGGTGTTTCCGTGTCCACTCGGATTCCATTATTATTAGTGTTCGACCTGACTCGCCATGCTTATGAGCGCCCGCACATAATAATTATAATTATATGGCCAAGAGGGGCACTTGCCGCCAACTGGAAAATTGGCATATAATGTTTTGCTATGCGCACCACTTTTTGCTTGTGATATCGATAGTTCGTTTAAAGTGAACAGCTTACTATAGATTGCATAAAATAAGTTACAAAACAATCGTATACGGCATTCGTCTCAATTATCCTTTCTTTTATATATTATATCAAAGTTTCCCTGTTTCTTTTACTTGTCCTGCAGGTGTCTACCTTGCATGTACGATGGCAATAACGACGCTCAGCATGGTCCTGACCGTCTACGTCCTTAACCTCTACGGCATCTCCGACCGCCCCGTGCCGCCCTGGGCCAAGACCCTCGTCACCGGCTACCTGGCCCGGCTCGTCTGCATGTGTCGACGGGTCGAACCATCGCTAGAGAAGGACCCGCTCCGCCCGACCGTCTTCGGGAACTCGGTCGGTCACCTCCTGCCCAGTTCGGACTTCTCCCTGCCTCTACCGTCCCAGCACGACTTCGAGAGGGGCTCAGCCGCCGCTGCAGGGCACCCGCCGCAGCCTGCGTCGTCGTCCCCCTGTGAGCTGGACGCGAAGCAGCGCGAGGTGAACTGGGGCAGGGAGTGGCAGCGTCTGGCCGAGATCGTCGATCGGTTGTTCTTCTGGGTCTTTCTCATCGGAATCGTCGTTACCACTCTCCTGCTCTTCCATCCACTTGTCAAGTCGACGGAACGCCACAGTTCATCGGAGAACCTCGATGGATAGGGTGGTCACTGGATGGATGGATGGAGACCGGATGGTTGTCCAGCGGAGTGGGAATATGGATCTGATGATGGTGGAGTAACGATCGTAGAATCTTACACAATATGTCTACATTCTAAACAACTGCTTCTTATGCTCTAGCTAGCGACACATTGCGTCACTTAATTATTGGAACCGCTAGATCAATGTACTATTAACTACGACACTATATAATTATAAACAGCATGAGTAGGTCTAGATTATGGTCATCATCGTTACATACATACATGTACATACATGCATACGTACTACATACATGCGTGCATACATACATACATGCATACATACATACATGCATACATACATACATACATACATACATACATACATACATACATACATACATACATACATACATACATACATACATACATACATACATACATACATACATACATACATACATACATACATACATACATACATACATACATACATACATACATACATACATACATACATACATACATACATACATACATACATACATACATACATACATACATACATACATACATACATACATACATACATACATACATACATACATACATACATACATACATACATACATACATACATACATACACACACACACACACACACACATACATACATACATACATACATACATACATACATACATACATACATACTACATACATACACTTCATCACGTGACTGACTTGCACCAATTGACCTTCCGAAGATTAGTATTATTGGTTATTTACTGCATCATGACGCTCTATCAGTCTATCATGGCGATGATTGTCAACGGCGCCCTCCTTATTTAGCCAGGCTTGAGACTGGCACAGTCAGAGTACTGCGTCTTTGGAAGTCATCTGAATTTGGCTCTTTTATTATGTCATCAGTCAATCAATCAACAAATCAATCAATCATTTAGTCAGTCAAACAATCAATGAGTCAATCAGTCAATCAAACAATCAAATAATCAATCAATCAAGCAATCAAGTTTTATCAAGTATTACACACATAACAAAGCAATAGTTCATGCGTATTATAATAGCCTATACGTACATGCATAATACCGAACGTAGCCTACATGTGCTTACGTATACGTACGTAATACGAATGTATGTATAGTTGGATGCTGGGTACAGTGGGTAACGACAGTGATAAACGTAGATTCTAAGCAGTGCCCTCCTTCTGCATCCAAGCATTGGACTGGCAAGTCAAGGACAGCAGAGGCAGTTGAGGAGTATGAGCAAATTAATGTTCAGTTATATCAATATTAATTATTGTTTCAACTGATTCGCTTTAATTGCTTGTTACAATGTTGCCATCGGTTAATGCGCAACAGAAATGCGACTAATTTTTGAGTTACTAATTACATGTACAATTATCTGACACTATAATAGGTGAATAATTATGCATCAAGATCAATCTAAACCATTTTATTCTACGTGTGTTGTTTTTGAAAATTCTCGCTTAGTCGTCAAGGTAATATCGCTATACACGAAGAAATTATTATACATGCAGACCAAACTGAATGACTTGAATGTCCTAAAATAAGATGCGTTTTCAGCTGCATGTGATATCGATGCAAGGTTTGGTTATTAAAGAAAGATTATTTAAAGAAAATTGTAAGATTGTTCTCGAGAAAATACTACAGTAGGAACATGAGAATAGGATGGTCAAAATAGTCAGTAACGCAGAATCGTAGACCTATACAGATGGATGAATAATAATCAGAAGATGAAGACATTAGTGTTCGGGCGGATGAGTGGTCCAGACAAAAGAGGACGTCCGCCATAAAGGATGGATGGACGATATAGTTGAGTTGTACAGAACATCACTCCAGGAGCTGAGCCATATCGCTCTGGACAAACAACGTGGTGGAACAACTTTGGTGAAAATGGCGTCGTGCACGTATACGGGCGATGAACTCATGGGTCATAATGATGACGGTGATTGTAATTGTAATTGTAATTGAACATTTATATAGCGCCTAAATGATAATAATATCACTCGTGCTAAAGTTGGTCAGTATGATGGTTTCAATATTAGTGAATTATGATCAGTTAGTCAACGTTCAAATTCGTTCAATCAATCCGAACGCCATCACACTTAATGTAGGCCTATTTATCGTAATTTTCTTCAGATTTTCTGTTTGGCTTTGCTATACTTGCATCAGTAGTTCTCTCCTTTCTTTAATGCCACTTTTCCAGTGCTATATCCTAGTTTTAATCATCCTATTTTTAATTATCATCCTCTGACAGGTGGCATCTGTCTTGATCAGTCTTCTAAGATTGCAAAACACTTTCACCTCTTCTATTTCATGTTCTACAGCGTGTTTTCTAACTAGTTTCCTCTCCTTTACTTGTCTTCTTAACCTTTGCCATTCGGATGTTTGTTTTCATTCCGCAAAGCAGAAGGAATAAACGAAACGCCAAAACAGATGCTCAGAAGTGTCTAGAGGAATGAACCACGCGAGAACGGACAAGACTATGCCAAGATTATAAGCACAGCATGAACACTTCGTATACCTGTGCAACAAGAAATTTGTGAAAATAATAATTGTTTAATAATATTTTATTTTGACAATTTATTTTCTTATGGCACAAGTAAGAAGGTATAAAAGGTATTTCATCTACTCCTCAATCCTCAATTAACATTGGGTAGTAGCATTTCACGATGGCTGTAGATTCATATATATACACCGTGAGGCATAAAAAGGAAGCCCCTAGAAAAATCGTTATAATTTTAACAATTTTCGCACAACGTCAATGAAATTCAGGCAAATTATAGCTAAGTAGCAAGCAATGTTAAAAAATTAAAGTTTTTACAATTTACCGTTCGCCTTTAGCTTCTACGCATGCGCGAAGTCGCTTGCGCCATTCACGCACCGCCTAGTCAATAATTTGCTGGTCAAGATCGTTCCAAGCTTGCACGATTCGCTTACGAAGATCTTCAACATCACGGACCTTTGTTTTGTACACCATTTCCTGCATGCATCCCCATATTTTATAATCGACGGGATTCAGGTCTGTGCTGTCAGGGGCCGTAATATTGGAATTATGAAGTCAGGCGTTTCATTCGTCAGAAGTGCAACCGTTTCTCGAACTCTGTGTGCTGGAAACCATCTTGTAGGAAAATGTAAAATTCAGAGAGTTCTCAAATTACAGGTAGACCTTCCATGAATAAAACGTCTCTGTATGCCTAGTATTGGTCGTTGATTTTTACCCCCGGCTCAACAAAGTGAATTGACGTGCGCCCCAGAGAAGAAACACCGACCGACACCATCAGAGATTTGCTAAACGTCAGACATGTGCGTAAAAGGCGGTCAGCTGCAATAGGCTATCTCTCTTTCGAGCTCCAACTGCTACATTTTGAGTATTGCTACGAGAAGCAACTGTGAATGATGTTTCGTCCGTGAACCAGATGAAATGCACTAGGCAGGCTGGGTAGCGACGCAAAAAAGGTGACTGCAAGCTTGGAACGATCTTGACCAGCGAATTATTGACTCGGCGGTGCGTGAATGGCGCAAGCGACTTCGCGCATGCGCAGAAACTAAAGGCGGACAGTAAATTGTAAAAACTTTAATTTTTTGACATTGCTTGCTACTTAGCTATAATTTGCCTGAATGTCATTGACATTGTGCGAAAATTGTTAAAATTATAACGATTTTTCTAGGGGCTTCCTTTTTTATGCCTCACGGTGTAGTTCTTTTCTATTCCAACACCTTCGTCGTCATAATTTATGGCATCAGTGGCCATTAACAATAATTGAAATTATAAATATATACAGTACTGTGAAAGTTTCTAGAAGACATCAATTGAAGACATAAAGCCAGGCTATATATATATTTATATAAGCTTACTTATTTTTCTGACGGTTGATCCGGCGGTACATACATAATTCTGTTACAATTGAGGTACATAAAGCATCGTTTCCACCGTTTTAAAGGTGTCTGACAGAATCCTAAAAATTTATTCAGTGTTCTTAATGTTTTGTCATCAAAAACATTTTGACGTCAACGAGATTTAGTCGTTTAAAATTAAATAGCTCTTACTTTTCGTGTGGTATAACGAGACTCAAGGAATCTCATTACGATTATAAATGCTCATCAGAAGTCAATGCTGAATTTATAAATTTCAGGCGTATGATGATTTATAATTGCTGCCCAGCGCAATGTTTAAGCTGCATCAAGGTTCATCTTATCACAATGCGCGTATCGTAAGTAATTTCACCTTAATCTTGCTGTGCGGTTAAACAACGAATTTTAGTGACATTCTAAGGTATCGTTTAGACACCTTCAAATGATGTTTTAGGACACTGTAAATTCTTTCTCTTCGCCACATATTTTACTGTTAAGGCAGATACTAATTCACTTGTTTTTAAAGTTACCTGACGATTCTCACCTAGTATAAAAGAGGTACTGCTTAGACACCTTTAAATGGTATTTTTAGACTATGTAAATTCTTTCTTTTCGCCCCATGTTTCAACTGTGAGTTCTTTTGGTTCTTTTAGTGATCTCACCTAAAATAAAATTCCTCTCAACTTACTTCAGCTTTCATTCGACAGATGGCCAAATCAAATGATCGCTCGATGTTCAAAACAGTCCATCGCATGAAGGCTGGCGTTAGTTGTTCGCTAGGTGGGGCCATATACGAGGAATAACCAGTAACTTCGCCACTGGTTGGACTCTGCCAATGCCAGTCCCAAGCCTGGATAAAGGAGGAGGGCGTCGCTAATGGTCTTTGTCACCACACAGTGACGCTATACTGCAACTACTACTACTACTACGAGGAAGGCGAGCAGTCTCCTTAAGCTAGCTCTGAGGCAGACATAGGTATAGAGCGTTAGAGGCTCTGTTTTCTCCGTATCAGCATATGAGGGTGGGTAGCCAAATCCTCTCCTTCACCGCCTTATCTTCCCACTTACAGCGTACAGTCAGTACACTCATTATAACTTAGCTGGCTATGGGGTAGAGATGTAGTAGAAAATAATCTCCAACCAAATTTCTGCCAAGGCGTGGATTTGAGCCCCGAACTGTCGCTTGACAGTCGAGCACGCTTACTGTAGCTGCCACGCCACTCCTAAATAGGCCAATCAGCATGGGCGGGGTTTATCAGGGGATAGGGGGCTAAGCCCCAAGAAGGCCCCGGGGAAAAACTTATTTTTACCTCCTCCAAGAACTCAAATCAAACTCCGCCCATGCCAATCAGTAAACGCAAGCGTAGGCCCTAAATGATAAATTAATATAGAAGTCAATGTCCTTTAGACTTTCTATTAAGATCGCTGGACCTCTACTCTTCTCATATTTCAACGATTATAGTTGTGGTAGGCCTACTATTCAGAAGATCATCACGACTGTGACAACGAAAATATGCAATACGGTACATGTTTTCATCTTCCTTATAGAAGCAAGACCCGCTTATTCAAGAGGGATTCAAACCTTAACTTTAAAACAGCGTTAAAATTTACCATTAAACTTAATTAAAACTGCAAACAAGATGACGTTGAATAATTAATTTTGGCGTACAGTTTACTCTTTGGAACAGAAAAATATTGCAGGGGCGACAATGGCACTGTCCCATGCGGAGGCAAAACCTTTCTCCATAGGGGCACCAGAGTGTTTGTTTAATCCGCCACATCCTGTATTTGTAACCTCAGATGCATTCGGGCGGAAATGTCCCAGGGGCATGACCCTAATGACTGTGTATAGATGAGAGTAGATCTCGGTCATAGGTATGTAATCTGAGCTTGCAGTAGTAGCACTATTCATTATGCAAAGGTTTTAATTAAATTTTGAGAGTGATTTTCAGAGTCAACAATCACGCCCTCTGACGTTGAGACGTCAGCCATGATCCATATTTAGTATTAAAAAGTCTCATTACAAATAGTTGTCAATCTTTCTTCTTCTTCTTCTTCTTCTTTCCCTTCAATGCAAGGGTTAAAGCAAACGTATTTCTATAGCCACCGCATGTATAGATTGGTGTAGGGGTATGTTCGGCGTCATGGAGCCGGAAGATTGAGGGTTCGAATCCACCTCTAACCTTTAAATAGGAACCCGAGCAAGTCCTTCACTCACAATTGCTCTTGCACTTCTTTAAACTTTAATTCAGTGTCCGTGCTGTAGTCGGCAACGCCTCTGAGTAGGAATCCTGAAGGGGCGCTATAACAAGTGCCCATAGGCTACATGCATAAATGCATACAGATAATGGCCTATACCCTAATACTCATTCTCAATGTATCGATCAAGTGAGGTCCTTCACCACCGAATTTGAATGTGCACCACGGAATATATGATCTTGATATAGGATCTTGGTGCAAACAAGTCACCATGGATATTGCAAAATGAATATTGGTCACTAAGCGCTGTGATTTGCTTCTCCCAAGTGGGGCTTTAGGCCTATATATGTTACATAAAGTATACGCTATTATATAGTAGGCTATTTTATGCTATTTATACTATTTTATGTTGTTTTATGCTGCTTTTGCAAATGGTAGATTCACTTTCGATTCACCTTCTGTATATATTATGTTCAGTTACAATTACAAAATATAATATTCAGCAGATAACAACAGCAACTAACAATTTATTAATAATTAATATTTAAACACAAATCCTTTGATTAATCAGTTAGGAAGCTAGATAACGTTAAAGGAATATAACGACCATAGCAAACAATTAATTAGTGTATAGTACATGTACAGTATATATACAAATCATTTAATTACTGAATTCGTTAAAATTAATTATCCTACGAACAAACTACAGAGCTAAACATCAACCTCAAGTATATTAAGTTACATTATCTATCTACGGCAACAACTGTTCAAGTCCTTGTGGCAATGTGAAAGCTTTTCCTCCTCAGTGTAGTGGTTCGAAGTTCCCCACGTGACATAATACTAACAACACGTTGTTCAATAACCGTACAACAAATAATAAACGGTTGTCCAGTGATATTGCACTGATATATTGTTGCTGTTTTGTTGTTATCGCAGATTGTACTTTCAATCACATATTTATACAGAGGTCTATTCGGTAACGAGCTGGATTAATAACCCATCGACTGCAGGTTTGAGCGTGATCAGTTGACTCCGTGCGTATAGAGTCTGTAACGAAGTGCAGGTGCACTTTATATATATATATATATATATATATATATATATATATATATATATAATTATATATATATATATGTATAAGTATTTACAACTTAGTGGAGTGGAGAAGCTGCGTTGCCCGATGTGCAGAGCTGCACGGGAAGGACTAAGGTTCTAAGGTAAGGTTTACAACTTACCCTATTCCAAATCGTTTACCATAATATGTAGGTAGTACCTGGGTAATCGATTAAAGCGAATAAAATAATATTCATCAGTAGTAGTTAATTGTGCCCTTTGGGGGTCTTTTATTATTTCCTAAGGGGGGTGCTCGGTAGTACAGTGGTTAGCGCGCTGAACTGTCAACCAAGAGGTCGGGGGTTCAATTCCCCGCCGGGGCAGAAATTTGTAACGAGATTTCTGTTCCTCTAGCCGACTCAGCTATGATGAGTACACGGTCAGTGGATGATGAGACGGTGAGGGAGAGGATTGGCCACTGCCCTTTGGGGGTCTTTTATTATTTCGATCAGCAAGGAAATTAAGGTCGTAAGAATACTGCCGAAAAGTCTCTAGCTAATATATTTAATGCGATGTGCGAATAAACGAATATCTCGAGAAAATCGGTATTGGTTACGAAAATTATGCAACTACCGGTTGAATTGTTAAACGCAGCTCCCGTTCCCCCTCCGCCCGCAATTTGCATGTAATTCGCCCCATTTCTATACAGGTAGACGTTACCAGGAGTGGTACTACTGTTACCAAATTCTATGTACGTCGAAACGAAATAGTATCCGGCTTTACCGGGAGTGAAACGGGTCAGTCCCGCACTTATGACACCATCGGTTTTGAATCTTACACTATCGAAAGTAACTCTTGTGTGAGTTTTAGCGATTAAGAATTGCCAAGTTAAAGAATGAATGCTAAGCGCGGGACCGATTGAGATAGAATCTACATACTGCTTCGTAGCTGCATCGCTGGCGTTGTTGGGTTCGTGTAGTCCTGTAATGTAAGCATCATGCATAAAGATGGACTTATACACATTTATTTTAGACGGAGGAGTGCCATCGAGTGACTTAACCATCTCTAACATGATTTCATTGTTTATTCTAAAACGAAATCCATCCATCGATTGTAATGTAATAGGATTGTTTAACGAACATTGTAGTTTATTTCGTATACTACCTAAGAAAATAGTGAATTCTTTATTTTCTCCTCTCAAGTCCTTACAACCCATTGAACGCAGACGATCGGAGCCAACGTTTAAGATTAGATCACCAGTCATGGTATCACCAGTTTTAGACACCTTCAATGTAACTTGTTCATCAACGTATTTCTTATTCGTCAAATGATTATCGTTGGACGGAGAATCGTCGTGATTCGTTATCAAATCAATGGCTTGACCCCAACTTAAGGCCTCATCCATTCCTGCTGTCAAAGGCTTCGTTGTGGGCAGTCCTTTAATTTTGTGACCACCCATTTTTAGATTTCCAGTCGCGATGTTTGCTCCATCCAATCGAAGAAAACTAGCATTTACTTGACTAAGAGTGACACCTCCAGCGATTACTCTTTGTGATGAACCAACATCGGTGTGACCGAATTTATCGACAGGCATTTTATATATAATAATAATTTTTAATGCAGATTAGTCATCGTAAACATATAATTGCATTACCTGAATCCCTCGTGGAAGATCGTTATCCTTTGCCAGTACTCTAACTCTGTAATATTGATACGCATCCGTAGTAGAAATATTAAAAAATGTCGGAATAGTCTCTGAAGGAGTTGAAGATGTATGTAAGTGTGCAAACACTGCTCCATCATTGCTAGCGGATAAATTCCAATAAGATACAGATACGGTTTTCAACGCAATTCTCCAAATTTTAACTGGCTCAGGACATTTAATTTGTAACCAAACAGTTTCATCTTCACCCGAAACCCAAGCTGCGTTAACATCGTCAGTGAGATTAGTGAAAGCATGGTAGGCTTTGCTTCCGGCAAAACAAGAACTGGCGCTAGCAACGAATCCTGTTACACTTACATCAGCTTCCAAGGGAGGAATATACCCAGCACGACACTTTTTCAGAGATTTATCGACGTACTTTGTAACTTGTTCATCAACGTATTTCTTATTCGTCAAATGATTATCGTTGGACGGAGAATCGTTGTGATTCGTTATCAAATCAATGGCTTGCCCCCTACTTAAAGCTTCATCCATTCCGGCAGTCGAAGTATTCGTTACTGGGAGACCTTTTATCACATGTCCATTCATTTTTAAATTTCCAGTCGGCAGATTTGTCCCATCCAATCGAAGAAAATTAGCATTTACTTGGCTAAGAGTAACACCTCCAGCGATTACTCTTCGTGATGTTCCTCCAGCAGCGGTGTGACCAAATTTATCGATAGGCATTTTATATATATATTTATATATAATAATTTTTAATGCAAGCCATTTATAACTTCTTGAAATTTACAACCATCGTTCATCGTCTTCTTTAAGACGTACAGACACAAATGACCACAAAATACTTCGTTATCGGGTTGTATTCGCTCGCTGTTATATAACACTGGACGGCGTAAATACTTTATCAGTTCCAGAGGGGGAGGAAGGCCGTAACTATCGAAATATATTTTCTCATTACCGTTCTTTAAGAAAGCGCACCAATGCTGACCGGTTCCTTTAGAATCGTCTAGATTCAATATCCCACATTCAATCCGTCTAGGTTTATTCGGCAGCTCGTCTCGCACGAAAACGCCTCTAAAATTCGGAATATTCAGCTTCTTCGCGGCATCCAATAATTCAAAATTCGTTAACGGATGATTTGGAAGAACTACGCCTTCGACATCGATGTTTTTCACAGTTGCAGAACTCATTTTATATTTCATCTAAATGTTTTAAAAAGTAATTCGATTTTACTTCCTGCACTACATACAGCCAGCGATCTATTTTGTTTGATTTTTGGATATTTTTTAGTGCTAGCAATGGACGTATATTCTTCCAATTCATAGCTTTAATAAGTTCTTCTTCATCTAGCAAGTTGAACGATGATATTGGTAAAACATGATCGACATGCCAAACCGAACCGTGATTTTCCATACTCATTCCTTCTTCTAATTGAAATTCGATCCATTTAGTAAATATTTCAAAGTCGACACCGATAAGTTGCCTCGTCGTTTGTGACTTCGATTTGCCTTTTAATGCGTCGCCCAGCCTGGTCCTCATACTTTTGAGTAGTTTAAAGCCTGGGTCATATTT
Source organism: Lumbricus rubellus (assembly GCA_945859605.1). Lineage (NCBI taxonomy): Eukaryota > Metazoa > Annelida > Clitellata > Crassiclitellata > Lumbricidae > Lumbricus > Lumbricus rubellus. The sequence continues at coordinate 37,018,907 of OX243819.1, forward strand.
CTTTCGAGCTTCAGAATATGCGTGATTATATTTATATTTACATTCCTTACATTCATTATCTCTCCCATCTTTACAGTATCTATTTTTTACATAATCTACTATGTTCTTTTCTTTCTTACATCGACCGCAAACTTTTTTATCTTTTATTTCCCTAGTCTCTAGTATCGAGTATTTTTGTCTAAGTTCCTTCCCTTTGATATTTTTACACGTTTTACAACTAGAATAATACCCACTCCTATTTGATTTATCTCTATGAAATTCGCTGAAGCTTTTCTCCATCTTACATTTGGAACACACTTTAGAGTCTTCCATTTTATATATATATATATATTTATTCTTTAAATAGATTTCAATGGGTCCCCACCCCATTAGAACCATCTAGATTCAATATCCCACACTCATTCCGTCTAGGTTTCTTCGGTAGCTCGTCTCGTAAGAACACACCCCTAAAATTCGGAATATTTAGTTTCTTAGCCGCTTCGATTAGATCCACATTCGATAAAGCAATATTCGGTAGCACTACTCCACAAACATCGATTTGTTTGACGCTCATTTATTTAATATAAACATTAATTAAAAATTTTCAACGAGTAGTGACCATATGCCAAAGTATGAATTCCATCCTCCATTATTACCCGTTTATCGTCATCTGCAGATAATGCAACTTTATTAATTTCTTCTGTATAAATATCGTGATGATAAGATCTAATAACATTCATCGTTCGTTGTTGTTCTTTTTTAGTAAATAAACAGTCTTTATAATCTTCGTGAGTAATAGTTTTCTGGACAACATTCTTCTTAATACCTTTACATTTCTTGTGCTCATCTCCAGCAGCCATCTTATAAGAATACAACTTTGCTCTGAGTCCAATAAATTCTTTTATCTGTTTCCCACTAGCTTCATCCTTGAACATTCCAATAACTTTTTTATTTACTCCAACCTCAATACCAGATGGATGATCTCTCGGGTATTCACTCGTGTCGAATCGAGTCTTAATATCGCCTGCGATATCTGAGTAAAAGTCTTCAGTTTTAATTTCGTATGTCAAAGAATCTGTATCGGTAAATAATAATTTAGCTCTATTTCCGTATTTATCCTTGATGTAATTGTAATGAAATTCATACATCAACGTTTTGCTCAAGTCTAATATACACATGCCAAGATATATAGGTTTATTATAGTACAATTTAGTTTTTTTCATGTGAACGGCTATTAGATTTTCATCGAAAATAGTACATCTCTCATAATTAGGTTTAGCGGCTAGTTCAATAGCCCTCTCCTCTTGACACACTAACTCTACATCAACACGATTTTCAATGTTCTCACAAGTTTTTCCAAAGACACTGTTATTCATTAACTTGAAAAAGTCTTTCTCAAAGTCATTAGTAGCTTTCGTTCTAAGAGCTGTATTTAAATCGATATACTTTTTCAACCAATCACTTTCTTCGAATAGTACACCTCTATGCACTTTTGTTATTTTCAAACCCAAGCTCTCATACAGCTTCAGATTATCGTAATGCAGCACATACTTCTTTTTATCGTTTAAGTTTGGAATTAACTTTTTGACTTTGTTAATCTCAATGCTTTCGGGGGCTAACGGAAAATCGTTATGCAGGTCGTGTAACTCTTTAGGATATTCCAAATCAACTTCCAATATGCATGGAATACTTCTCCAATTATTTAATTCATCTTCGTTCATCCATTTGAACCCGTGAGTAGGTAAATTTTTGATCATAGCCCATCCATATAGATTATTCGCATCCAGGTAAGTAATAAATGTAGAATTTTCGTTACTATTGAAATCGCTCATATATTTATTATTCGCTTTCCCGTAACGATTTGATATTGTGCTCACTCCTCCTCTCATCCCTTGCCTAAGCATCAGAATCATATCATAATCATTCAATAACTCCAATTTCACGCCTGTCAATTTTAAAGCGGCATCCCAGGCTAAGCCAGGAGATGTAAAATACCATGCAGGGTCAAGCGTATAGTTCTTCATACACACATCTCTAAAGTTTTCGAAAACATCGGCAAGTAACAGAACATCCGAAACGTTGTATAAATCGTGATATTCTCTGAATGTTTTGCATCCAAATTCCTTCCATACCGTTTTTGCATGCTCGTAGTCTTCATCGCTAATATTCGAATCATTTAGCTTAGAATAGAATGCGGATTTTGGTGGTAGTTCGGTTTCATTAAAGGTAGTAAATGAATCGACGTAGTCATAAGGATATATGCCTTTTCTCAGCAAAAGATCGAGCTTCTTTCCTGAATATCGTTTCCCAATATTTCTGCATTGGTCTTTGCGAAGGTTCCTCGATAAAGCATCAAGACTCGAAGCCATAAATTTAAAACTGTCGATAAAACGCAGTTGTCGCTTGACGGTAATCTCTTTTCCCTCTTTATTTACAAACTTATCAACAACGACCTCTCTGCTAAAAGATATATACTTTTCCTCGTTATTAGGTATGCAATTAATTTTCTCTCCATTATTACCTCTCAGTTTCTTAATGAACAGATGACAATCGTACCCGGAAAGATTATGAAACACTACAGGGAAAAACTTGGGGACTTTGTAGTTTACATTACAAATGTTATGAGCAGCCCCTCTAAATTTACCGCTAAGATGACATTGATCTCTCACTCGGTCTTCGCCCAACGGTTTTTCACAGATATGGCATATAGTAGCTCCATCAAAACACTTCTTGTCCTCTTCTGTAAATATCATCTTCTTAGGGAATTTAAATTGATTATATATTTGTTTTATATTCTCTTCTAGTTTATCTACAAATATTTGACCAACATCATCATCTTCACTTTCAGCCGTAAACGTCACAGGATCTTGAGAATATACACTATCGTCGAAACATTTTATGTGGTAACAAAAGGAGCTAGGAATATGCTTTTGATATTTATTAGTGTACGACAACTCTGGATTTGGTTGGCATGTATCGATCGGTTTTACAAAAGACTCAAAATCTGCGTAGACTATAAACGGAACCCTCATAGAATTGTTATAATTTTTAAAACTTAACATAGTTCCTGGTTCTGGCATTTCTATTTTTTGTGCGTTATGGTGTTTGCAGTACTCATCATGGTTGTTAAGCGCTTCTGTCGTTGTGAAACCATTCATACACCTTTTACAATAGTGCGCTGAATAATGCGAATTTGCTGTTCGGAACGTCATCAATCGGTTAAAATTCTTTATCCAGCAATAATGTTTTTTTCTCCATCAGATATAAGCAAAAGATCTACACAAATATCGCTTTCACAGTTAGACAGATAAAGCGGATAGACATGTTTTTCGTAACCAAATATATTAACACTAATATTATTATTTCTCTCAAATTTACCTATCACATTAGCATGAGTCGCTACCGGAAACTCAATACCACTCCAATTAAGTTTTTTCGATTGTTCTTTCAAAGCTTTCGTTATTTTTTCCGGATGGTCATCCACCGGATTCAAAGCTCTAGTGATACACCATTTGAAGCATTCTTCGTCGTGGTTTTTCATGTTGATGATTGCCTTTTTATTAGCTAAGAAGCTGGGTAGAGGAATGTAAGAACTACCTCTTAAGGGTGTATATTTTACCGTATTTATATCTAATTTTACAACGGCTTTAAATCTCCAATTACTTCCTTGCATCTGAAAACTAGCAATAGACTCCATGATTTTATCCTTCTTTCTGCTGTATATTTCATTCAAGTCGGTTGCTTCTAAAATAACTTCTGCCCTGGAAACGAATGGTATATCCTCAGAAGTCACTATTCCAGATTTCATATCTACTCGTTCCATAGTACAAGTAAGAACCAAATTAGTCTTTGTCTGGCGATTGTTCGACAACAGATTTACTACCTGCGGTCTAACGAAATCAAGAAACGAAGAGGCGTCCATTCCATTAATTCCATCTATTCTATACTGCTTGGTGAATCCTTTAATAGCCGACGCCGTTTCTCGAATTTTAATTTTATCAAATATCCTGGAAACAGTTGACTTCAATGATTCCAGTTTTTCGTTAACGACTTTATTGTCTTGTTCAGGCACATAACTAAGTAACCAATCCGCAAAATCATTTAATTTGGATCTAACCCTATTTTTGTATTTTCTCTTAGGCGCTACTGGTTTGTATTTACCAGGTGTAGGCGTAAGCGTAGGAACCTTAATGTCAGGAACCGGCGAGTCGAGCAAGTGTTCAACATGGTTCATGTTTCTTAAACTACTTTTCTTTAAATCCATTTTATCTTACCACGCAAAAATATTAAAACATGTGAGATCGAAGATTCACTTATCTGTGAGATCGAAGATCCACTAATTTCATGTCATTTTTATCTCTCAAACACTTTAATTTCGTATCTATCTCTCCAGACATTTCCGTTATGATAAGCTATTATACCAGCACTCTGACCATAGGCCTTAGCAGCTTTATACATCGATGGATACGAGGTAACAACGCCAGTCTCTCGATCTATAATATCTACTCTTCTCGGTTGTTTCCTGATACTACTCAACGTGTCATGTCGATATGACACAGACTTGTAGTCCGTCGGAAGAATATTCTTTTCAATCAGTACAGCTATCATTTGAGGTTTGTTGAGATGTGAAGTGCCTGTAACATTGTTATGCTTGGCCAACATTCTAAGCTCTGGTAGCTTCATAATATATAAGTATTCTTTAAATCAATTTTCCGTACACTACACTCATTTTCTGTCCATCCGATTGGAACTGCAGCAACCTATCTGAAATTACGACAGCATACGCTTCTGTGTCGGCTGGCACTGCTGCATTGAAAAGAGCCTTAATTTGAATATCAACGACTGAAGATTTCAAACGCTCGGATTGTTTGCTTACATCGAACACGAACAACGGGTATAATTCTTTATAATCTACAGGTGTTATATTGCTTTGGGTAATCAACTTATCCATACCATAGAATTTTTTACTAAAGGAGGACGCGTCTCTGTACGCTCTGGAGAATTGTTGATTAGGAAACGATAGGTTATGATCTACAGCTGGATATCTTTCTTGATTCATCATAACATAAATGTTCTTGAGATCGCAGTGATTAAAGAGTGCTGGATTACTTTCCTGATTACCGCTACGGTCCGTCTGAAATCCTACGATGATATATCTAGGTTTCTCCGGTGATGTTTTAACGCTCAGACGCCAACTGAAACTTGTCGACTGAGGAACTGTTATCGTATCGCATTGACGAGCTCTATACGCAACTGGCAACGTTAATTTCGATTCAATCGTCTTATACAACTGCATTCGTTCCATATCGGAAGGAATAACGTGCGGAATAAACCATGAAATTTTGTTTATCGCAACTTTTCCAGCAGCTGCAGCGTTATCTCGGAATATTGCATCATCGTCGGCTTTACGAACTAATGTCAGCGTCTGTTTGAAGCCGTAAATAATCTTGTCGTAATCGTCGCAAAACCCGAAAATATGTTTCAACGGAACAATAAAGCTGAACATTCCTTTAGTGTTTGGTTTGCGAATGAGAAAGCTTTGTCTAGTGGCAAATCCGGGGTTGTCCGCAATAACAGCAGTCGCCCCAGTGTCTTTATACCACAGCTGATTTAAGCCTTGAGTCAGCTGAAAATCGTTTGGATACGTAAGTAAACCGAGCATCGTTGTAGCTTGACCCGGATGAAATAGCGTTTCGATTTCTTGATTAGATAACTGATAGGATATTTGACTGAATAGATACATAAGCCCATTATTCGTAAGAGCGACTAAATCGGCATTAACGTATGCGGTGTCATCGGCTTTAATTAGTCTTCCGTCGAATTGCAGATATGACTCTGCTGGGTGACTGTATAAGTCTTGTAATTCAATATTTATTCTTATTTCACCAGAACTGTTAAGGTTAGTTCTCGCTACAGGTTCGTACTCGTGCCATTCGTATCGCTCGATACCTTCATCGATCAATGGTTGCTCTGTGAATCTTAGAATATCGGATTGCATTTTATAATACATATATTTTTAAATAAGAAAATAAATTTTTTGGTCTAAATAAGAAAATAAACTTAAGCAAAATAAATTTAAACTGCCATTTTCAAACCACCTCCGTTTAAACGTTTTACGAGATCTTGAATTCTAATAGCTCCACCCGTCATTTCTGGATTCGATCCTAGTAATCTAGCTAGAATGACTTTAGTTTCCTGAGTTATCGGCTGCTGAACGGGAGCTTTAGGGAGTATCTTATTGAGTAATCGTTTTCCAACGTCGATCGCCTTATCCTTAGCAACACCCCCAATCTCTTTGACAGCTGTGCTCGCAATTTGTTTGGCTGCATTCGATGTCAGTAGCCTCTTGAGAAATCCTGCAATGGAATCGAATATTCCTGCTCCACCTACAACGTGTACTTTTTTATAACTTCTTCTCGCAAGGACCAGCATTTCTATATCATCAATTTTTAAATTAGATCATCAATTTTTAAATTAGATCATCAATTTTTTATATTCATCTTTGGTTATCACTCCTTGTCTTAGTAACTCATCCGTCATACCTACAATTTCATTTCTTACACCCGTATTTCCCGCTTTGTAGCTATACAATCGTAACTCTAATTGTTTTACTAATTCGTTAGGATCTGAAGGAATGGTAATTATTCCGCTTCCTGTTTTACCTCTTAACTTTATGTAATCGTCCCATATGGGTTTTATTATCTTTGCATATTTTACACTTCTAGACGATTTAGGTTTGTTTGGTTTATTTGGCTGACTCATGGCATTCGTTTTAATTAGAATCTCGGCGTATTCTTCGAGATCACGATTATCATAAATTGAACTGTTTGGACTAGCTAACGTTAACAATTCCCATAATCCTGGAGTTCCTTGATAAGTTGTGGTTCCAACTGTAATATCATTTCCTTGGATTGAGGCTTCGCTGTCACCGATGTAGAATTTTCCATCTCTTGATCTTAATCCGAATGTTGTATCCACAAGTCTTTTATCAGAAGCATATTTTTTAAGGTATTCAACTGCAATATTTCCTAATTCTAACCTTCTAATGTCTTCTACTGGGTCATCGTCATCGTACGCCTCTATAGACGGATACTGGGGAAATTGAATAGTTTTCAACGAATCTGGAAGTGATTTTAGAGCAAGTGATGTTGCTGCAGAATTATCCTTTATTGTCGACAGCAAAGCGTTTTGTTCTTTCGAAATTGCTGATTGAGAGTCGACTATTGGTTTGTAGATTTTCGTTAATTCTCGTTGAAGTCCAAGATCATCTATTCTCTCAGAGAGAAAGTTTTGTTTAATATTTTTTTTCGTTTTTAAAAACTCTTCGATAATAAAATCTCTTTTTGCAGGATCACTAATTTTCAGTAGTGACATTTTTTATTATAAGTATAATGTTTAAAACGTAACGTAAAACGTAAACGTAAAACGTAACGTAAAACGTAAACGTAAAACGTACACGTTATGCATCGTAGTAATTAACATAACATATGGAGTCTTTTTCGTTTATAGTAACTGGTGAATCGGAGTTGTTTTGTATTGTAATTATTATATCCTCTGCGTCCTCTAGGACAGTACCATCTTGAAGGCTAAGCCTCAATTGTTTGAGTTTCTGTCTGAGAGAGACTAGACACATTCCACTGGTCATTCGGACTCCAAGGCCTACTTCTACTGTAATATTTGTCTTTGGTTCAATCGTTATCGCTTGCTGAGCAAAAATCTCATATCTGTCGCCTGCTCGTTGTCTTGCAGGAGCGTGAGTGACCACTTTGGGCAACCAAATTATCGTACTCACACGAGGCTTCCGTTTGGTGATAAATTTGTGTATTGGGTGACCGTATCCAGACATTTATATAAGTGGTTTTTTAAAGTAACATTCCAAGAATAGGAATATTTTTAAATGGTGAATTGGGTCCCAAGATAAGACCTTCACCGCTGACATATCCTGCTCCTCTTTTCAAAAACAGACCAGAACCCGATATCGAAATACCCTTTTTCCACGGAGATAGAATAAGACCTTCCCCAGCAGGCCTTATCTTACAGCATATTCCTCCTTTCTTAACGTAGAGCACGCCAGATCCACTTTGTGAGATCGAAGATCCACTCATCTGTGAGATCGAAGATCCACTAATTTTATCGACAATTTTGGAACCAGCTGCAGAACCCAATCCTGTTAAGGCTCCTGTGGCTAAACTCGGAAGAACACTAGACAGTAGAAACTTTCCGGCTGTTGCTAAGAACGGTAGAATAGCGCCAATAAATCCGCCTTCGACTCTCGCATTGTCTTCTAATTGCTTTTTACCCATTTTAATTGTCACACCAGTTCCATTCTGATACGCTTTAGTTAACTTGTTGATTTGCCTCTGGTTTAGAGCTAATACATGCTCACCAGTTATGTCTCCATGAGAAAGTCTTATACTCACCCCAGTTCCTACTTGAACAGCTCGCTTAATCTTCTCTTTTTGCCCTTCAGAAATATTAACTTTGACCTTAGCGTAAGCGCTCATCTTATATTAAATATAAACTTTAAATTAAACCTCTCTTATATGAAATCGTATCGACAATTCCTCACCTCTTAAATTAATTAGTTTTCCATTTTGGTCTATTAGTTTTGTTTCCATCGATGAAATAGAGTATAGCGTTATTGGAAGATATACGAGATTGTGAGGAGATTCGATTATCTTATAACCAGGCCCGACCGATGGAAAGAAAGAATAAATTATGTTCTCCGTAGTTCCGTTGGCATACGATGATCCTATTATATCACTGGTAACACGTAAACTATTCACGCTGTTTATATCGACTATGTGCTCGGATTCGTTATATCCTTCGGAGTATACACGACTCTGAAATCCTAGAACGGTACTAATTGAATTTGGTACTGTAAAATCAACTTTATAGTTCTCATCAATTTCCAAAACAGCCTTCAAAGTATTGTTATTTGGTTGCAACTTTATACATTGTCCATGACCTTCTTCTTTTAGAATTCTCTGTATGTAATCGTTTAAGTCTTCGATTTCATAGCAACCGGTTGGAATGTCTAAATCTTCCCATGTTACACCGTTATCTGACGAATATACGAATTTATTATTTGTTTCATCTATATTAGGAAAACTGTAGTAAGTTTCAAGATTGACAAGAGCCATTTCATACGTTTTACTTTTGTCCAGTTCGATTAGTGGATTAAATTTCGTTCGAATTCGTGTGCTCCTTTCGCTCAACAAAATGCAAAAGGATTCTTTAGCCTCTGTGTTGCGTGCAATCGTTTGAGTATTAGATAAAATTTCGTCAAGAAGGGTTTCCATTTTAGATAGCTATTTTTAAACCTAGAATATAAAATCTTAAATTTTGTTATCATTTTATTATTGCTTTTATTTAATGTAAAATGTATCTAATCCACTTCTATACCTACCCTTATTTGTTTTGCTAGTCAAGTCAATAACCACAAAACCATGCGTTTCATCCCACGCAGTTTTGCATAGTTTTCGAAATTCTTCTATAGTCATATCATCTACACCTATATGATCGCTGTATATGTGGTTAATATTTTTAAGGTCTTGAGGGAACAAACATATAAAGTTGGCATTCTCTCTTATAGTTTGTCTAGGTAGCTTGAAATAATTTTGTGCTAGGTAAAAGCAGTCTACATTACTATGCCTACCTCTTATATAATACGATTCGCATTTATTTTGTCGCTCTAACTGTAAATCATCAAAAATCATGAGATTCTTCTTATCTCGACTTAAGTCTCGTGGATCTGGAACATCTTCAGAGGTTTCAAAGAACTTGCATTCTATATCCGATTTTTTTGCCATGTTTTTAGACATCTCCTCGACTACGGCGGTCGGTGATACATTTAATTTCATTATTTCATCTCGATTATCAAAAAGTCTTATAATTGCTTCCTTTGGTAATTTCTCTTCGAATGCTTTCTTGAGTATCTTGTATTCTGATTGAAAAAGCGATTTTCCAAAGATTTGCAAGTTATCATAGTCTAACCAACCAGGTCTCAGTAATAAATTAAGTAGTAATATTGTCTTGCCGCATTGAGACTTACCGACGATCAAACCTCTGATGCTTCTTGGTAGGAGAGGACTGTTAAAGCGTTTAGATGTATCTTCATTCCATGACAGGTCATGGACTTCCATTTTAATTATATTATATTAAAATGGAGCACAGCTCGTATTGCGTAAAATGTAAACGAAAAACTGAGTGTAGAGATATTCAACGAGTCGTTAGTAAGAATGGTAGATCTATGCTTAGATGTGTATGCGTTGATTGTGGCGCTAGAAAAACTCAGTTTACTAAAATGTCTACTACAGGTGGTGATTTGGTATCAGCTCTCAATTCTGCTACTTCTAATATTAAACTTCCATGGGCAAAGTACCCGGGTGAAATGCATCTTCCAGGACATTCTTTCACGGGTCCAGGTACTCGATTGGATTTGAGATTGAATCCTGATGGAACACCAAAAGATTGGAGTAAACCAGTAGATAGGGTTGATGCAGCAGCCTATCGTCATGACCTGGCTTATGCTAAACATACTGATACAGCAGGGAGAAACGTCGCTGACAGAGCTATGATAGATGAATTAAATAATATACCTAATCCTTCTTTCCGCGAACGAGTTGAAAGATCTATAGTTAAACCAATTTTATCAACGAAAACCCATTTTGGAATGGGGTTGAAAAAAAAACTCTGAGATGGACAGACCAACTTGCTGACGAATTACATAAACCTATAGTCAGGAAGTTTAGGAAGCGAGTTGTTTATGTTCAGGGAGTGGACAGAATTTGAGCGGCTGACTTGATTGACATGCAGGCTTATGCTAAATTTAATTCTGGTGTGAAATATTTGTTAAGCGTCATTGATATATTCTCCAAGTATGCATTTATTCAGCCGTTAAAAGATAAGCGCGGAGAATCTGTGGCAGATGCTTTCGTTAAAATATTTAATACGAGCAAAAGAAGGGGTGAAAAACTTTGGGTCGATAAGGGAACAGAATTCTATAATAAACAGGTAAAATCATTAGGTATGCAGTTGTACTCAACTGAGAATGAAGAGAAATCTTGTATCGTAGAAAGATTTAATAGAACAGTGAAAGAGAAAATGTTCAAATATTTTACAGCAAATTCAACTCAGAGATATATCGATGTTTTAGATAATATGGTTAATTTATACAACAACACAAGACATTCTTCCATTAAAATGACTCCTGTTAAAGCAGGGGTGTCAAACCTTTTTTAGTGGCGGGCCAGTTTGAACATCTTCTAACAAGTGGCGGGCCAGTGTGAACATTTTCTAGCAAGTGGCGGGCCAGGGTGTTGAAGCTCCTGAGCAACATTTTGGTAGTGATCTGAGAGGGAACTCCGGGCTTGGTCAGCCAATTCCCAGAAAAGTCCAAATATTGCGAAAAGATCTTGATTCAATGTCCACTTTTCGCTTCTTATTAAATTTTGACAACATTTTAAATAATTTTTTAATCTTTACGGACCGCTACGCGGGCCAGAAAAAAATCGTCGGCGGGCCAGAATTGGCCCGCGGGCCAGCTCTTTGACACCCCTGTGTTAAAGCGAGTATCAAAGCAAACGAATGGGTTGTGTGGATGAATTTATACGGCGATGCTGTACCTGAAACTGGTAAACCTAAATTTTCAGTCGGAGATAGAGTAAGAATTTCTAAGAAGAAAAAGACATTCGAGAAAGGTTTTACTCAAAGGTGGACACAGGAGGTTTTTACAATAACACAAATCCAATACACAGACCCAATAACGTATAAAATATCTGATTATAATGGAGAACAAATACAAGGGACATTTTATGAGCCTGAGCTGCAATCGACGACGCAAGATACATTTAAAATAGAAAAGATTATAAGAAAAAGAGGAAATCGGTCTTTGGTGAAATGGTTAGGCTATGATGATTCATTCAATTCATGGATTGATAATAAAGACTTGATATCATTGTGAATTTAACTGATTTACTATTAGCAAATTGTTTCTACTGCAGCTCTTGTGCAATCATTACTTCTCTATGAATAACAACACGCTGTAATAACAAGTTCTAATGTACATTCGCAGCCTGTTCTAAGAAGAAAAAGACATTCGAGAAAACCAAATTCTTAAATTTTTGGAACAAATGACTAAAACAAAAAAAAAAAACCTAGGAAAAAAAACCTAGAAAAAAAAGTTAGAAAAAAAACCTAGAAAAAAAAACTTAGAACAAAAATTAGAAAAAAAGTTAGAAAAAAAACCTAGAAAAAAAATTAGAAAAAAAGAAAAGAAAAAAACCTAGAAAAAAAGGTAGAAAAAAAAACTAGGAAAAAAAGTTAGAAAAAAACCTAGAAAAAAGTTAGAAAAAAGTTAGAAAAAAAGTTAGAAAAAAAGTTAGAAAAAAAGTTAGAAAAAAGTTAGAAAAAAAGTTAGAAAAAAAACTTAGAAAAAAAGGGTGTGTGTGTGTGTGTGTGTGTGTGTATACATAAGTCTTGTAAACAGCGATTTTCATTTCGCGTCTTCATAATAATGACCGTGACCTATAAACTTGTCTTCATCATACAGCAGCGACAAGAATTTATCTTGACGACAGAACCGGAAGTAGAACGACAAGATTTTTGGCCAAGGTCGATTTTTCCACAAATTGCACCGCGTACGATAAGATTTAATCGCATTGTACCACGTGCGAAGTGTCAACGATGTTATGGATCGGTTGCAACGATAAGGCCTTCTTGCATACAATAGCTTATACAAAAGACTAAGACTTTTAACTGGTTTGTAGCACTATTTTAGCTTCAATAGGAAAACACCCCCCAGCTTATCCTTTAGCGCCATTTTAACTTAATTTATCTTCAATATCAGGCTTCTTAAAAAATAGCTAAGTAATTAATTATGCATCAGGGAATAATAAAAGACCCTAAAGGAGAAGAGGAGGAATCAGAGGGAAATAAAAAAAGACCTCTTGGTTGACAGTCCAGCGCGCTAACCACTGTACTACCGAGCACCCCCCTCAGGAAATAATAAAAGACCCCCAAAGGGCACAATTAACTACTACTTTCATCTATTTACATTAAAGCGAATAAATATTCATCTATTTACAAGTCTTTTTTACAGTTGATGTTTCGTGCACCAACTTCAACTCACTTATCAAAACGTCCGTTTGTCCGACAGTCCTTTCGGCCGTTCGTCCTTTCGGCCGTTCGTCCTTTCGGCCGTTCGTCCTTTCGGCCGTTCGTCCTTTCGGCCGTTCGTCCTTTCGGCCGTTCGTCCTTTCGGCCGTTCGTCCTTTCGGCCGTCCGTCCTTTCGTCTGTCCGCCCTATAGTCCTTCGCCCGATTGTCCGTACGTACTTGCGCCCATGCGCATGTTCTTCATTTGTCAGTGTGTTCGTCCGCTATAGGATGTCCTGTCGTCTTGTGTTGATTATAAGAGGTTCATCCTTGCTTCCAATCATCCATTCTTCCTAGTGTTACTTAGTCCCTCTGACCTTTTGTCCATCTGTCCCTTTTCGTATTTCTATTCTTTCCTTCTGTCTTTTAGCACTTCTGTCTTCCCGTCCTTTCTTCCATCATTCTGTCCTTTCGTCTACTGTTTTAAAATCAAATTTGTCTTGAATTCTTCTGTCTTTCTATCTCTTAGTCCTTTTGTCCTTTTGTCTTCTTGTCCTTCTGTCTTTCAGTATTTGCGTCTTGGGCCCTTCTGTTCCTTTAATCCTTCTGGGTTTTTGTTCATATCTTTGTCTTCTTTCGGTCCGTTCTTTCCTGCGCTAAACTTATCAGAGGCGCAATAAAATGATATCTTAAGTTCAAAACCTGCAGATCGTGAGATATGCAGACACAAAATGGTGATGATCACACATCAGTGGAAAGAGAAAGAGCCATTAGATTAAGAAACCGTCACATCGAGACTGATTTAGGAAGAGAGAGTTTAAAAAAAACCACACACACTGGATGAAGCAAGCCACGCAGACGAAGGGAGAGCCTCGGAGCAAGACAGGAGAAGACATCGAGACATACAATGACAGAACGAGTTGGTGACAAGAGACATACAGACATATAAACAGACAGATAAACAGACATACACACAGATACAGACGTACACACATGTACATCGAGACAGACTAATGGATAGACTGACATATATAGTCAAAGAGACAGCTGACAAAAAAGGAACAAACAAATAGCTAGATATCCAACCAAATACTCATGGGTGCTTAAAAAGGCGGAGGAAAAGCAGATACAGAGTTTCGAGAACAAATGTACCCGTAAGCTTTTGCGCATTTCTTGGACGCTCAAACTTACCACAGAGCAGGTTTATCGGCTTGCCGGAACTTCACCAGAGCTCTTGGGTTCCATTAAGGCTCGCAAACTCTCCTATTTCGGTCATACCATCAGGATTCCCCAGGATTGCGTGGAAAAAGCCATTATGCTGGGTCACGTGGAAGGTTGTCGACGCAAGGGTAGACCGCGTATTAGCTGGATTGACAACATTCTTGCTTGGTCCCGTCTTTCCGGATCCAATCTTCTCGCCGCTGCACGCGATAGGAGGCAGTGGAGAGCTGTAGTCCATGCATGCGACCAACCGTCGCGCAGCGACGTCGGTGATTGACATGACATGACACACAGATACAGACGTACACACATGTACATCGAGACAGACTAATGGATAGACTGACATATATAGTCAAAGAGACAGCTGACAAAAAAGGAACAAACAAATAGCTAGATATCCAACCAAATACTCAGACAGACAGACTACTAATCATCCACACAGCAAGACAGACAGCAAGACAGACAGACAGACAGACAGAGAAATAGACAGACAGCTGAATAAAAGAATGAAGTCATAGGCAGACACCTATGTATGCAGCCAACTAAAATCAGACCCTTAGACAACCATGCAGAAGCCAACCAGACAATCACACAGCGTGACAGACAGACAGACAGACAGACAGACAGACAGACAGACAAAAAGACAGCCAGACATACATGTACAATCAGACAGCCAGACATACAATCAGATAGACATCTAGACAGACAGACAGACAGGCCACTCCATTGGCACAAAGCCATCATCATCGACCTAATTACTTAAACAGACACAGCCAGATCGATTCAATCGCCAGCCTCACTTCCGTCGGCGCATGCGCACAACCATCATCCTCATCATCCTAGAGAGCTATTTCCGTTTCCGAAATGGCGCACGTGTCCATCGTGCACGCGTGCTGCGTGGCACGCGTGTACGTCGTGCTCTGACCTCTGTCCTTCAGACGACCTTGACCTGCGTACCACGTGCACGTGACGATGTCGCGTACCGTTTTACGGAACTGTACGTTGACGACACAGTACAGCACAAAGTTGATGGCGAAATTCATCAACAGCAGCAGATTCGTGATCATCGTCGTCATCTTGAATGCCGTGTAGTTGCGCGAACGCGAATCGACGAGCCGAGCGAACACGACGAAATCCGCTGGCGCTACAAGAACGGTGAAGAGGACGATGAGTGCGATGAGTGTGGGGGTGATACGGTGTCCGGAGTCGTTGGGTTTGTTGGCGCGGTAGAGCGACTGCATGCGGTAGGAGCGACGCAGGGCGCGGATCAGACAGACGTTGCAGACGGTGAGTATGACGAGTGGGATAAAGATGGATACGACGGAGCAGAACAGACCGTACCCGAAGACGAACTGGTTGTTACGGTACAGTCCGTAGGTTGACTTCGTGTGGAACCGGCATGGGCAGTGGAGTGGAACGGGGCGTGACGCGTTGGAGAGGAGATCATTGCACGTCACGGTCGTCTCGTGGTAATGCCAGAAGCGCGGTAGTGTGGCGATCACTGAACCGAGAAAAACGCAGACGACAGCGATGCGGGTACCACGGAGGCTGATGAAGCCGCGGGCCTGCAGAGGATGGCAGATGGCGAAGTATCGACCGAGAGCCATGTTGACGGTCAACCATGTGCTGCAGAGGAGGAATATGTTGACGAGGGCCTCCTGGTAGATCTTGAAGTAGAGACTGAGATGGCTTTCCAACGGAGAGTACAACGTCTGTTCCTGTACGAGCGACGTCATCATGTACAGCATGCAGGAGATCATGTCGGAAGCGGCCAGCGCCACGAGTCCCACGCTGACCGACTTCTCCAGGCGATCCATCGAACGCTGAAGCTGCTTTCTGGTCAGCACGACCAGGTTGAGAACGTTTCCGACGATGCCAAAGAGACAGATGATAGGAACGATGACGTTGTTTACGTAGAAGACCAGAGAAGCATAACGCTGGTTATCAACAGATAGGATCTTCTTTGCCACTCCAGTCTTCACGATCCGAGTCACGTTCAGTATGTGGTCCAAACAGCTGCTGCGGTTGTCGTAGTCGCCGCTGGAGGCGCCACTGTTGTAGTTTTCCGGCCAATTGCTGTTGCTGCTCGAGAAGTTAGCGAGGTTCACGTTTATCTCGTAGATGTCCATGGTGACGTTGTGTATTTTTAGTTGGTTGAATTGCAAGGAATTTTTGTCCAGTTCGGTTTTCGTTATTCACAAGCGCATGGTTGTCATCATTGTGCGAGGTCTCTAGAATGTCGCTGTATTGCTATTATTACTGTTGTTATTATTAATATATCTGTTATTATTTCTATTTTTACTCGAGATAGGCTACTTCAGGTCCGTGGAAATTTTCAAGTTGTTTTAGTCTAATCCACAGTGCAACAATTGCTTGGTTCTAAGAATAGCATCGTTGTTCTTTCAATTGTTGTTATGTTGTCAATATACAACGGTTGCTATATGTTCCGATGCGATATCGCAACACTCACGATCTCTGTTCTCACTGCAAATGCAACGGTTGTTTCACCACAGCATAATAACACCGTACCACTTGGAATGAGCGAAGTTTTGCCGATTGCAACTGTTGTCCGTTCCGCGAAGACTACAACTCCTATTCAGATGATATGCTGTCGTTCCAGATGCAACAGTTGCACACACAAAATCCAGTATTCGCAGTCTTGTTCCACTTCAAGTATTTCGTATCTCTATACCTTCAAAGGAGTCTTGTCACAAAGCTGTTTAGAGTGTAGACTAAATGGACATTTATATAGCGGTCATTTCACTCGATGGTGATGGCATATAATCGAAGTCGTTGCAGGTCGATAACATCCGCTGAACGACAACAGTTATGGATCAACTTCCGACGCTTCCGGTCTAGATGACTTCCGGAGAGGGGCCTAGAATGTATACATGCAAAACAAAAACAAAATACTGAGTGTATACTATATTATGTGTATGAACATGTATTGTATATAATATCTAATTTTAGTTATATACCGCCATATTTACACACGACAACAACACCATATAGCCGATATAGATCTATAGAAGCATCTATACGTAAAACCACATTCGTCCACCGCGACAACACAAAGCACAAAGTGCCGTAGCCTATATATTAATGTACATGAGCATATTGATATAATATGCAAACAGTTAAACACGTATATATATATATATGACATACTGTATGATTTTCTCTGCAAATATGTAGTTACACATATGCTCAAATACATTATATAACTATATATATTATGTATAAATAAATAGAAAATATACATATGAATATATATCATGTTGCGTCGTTCTTATGGTAAATACATATATAAAAAATTATATTCATATGTATAATCATACATATATTTTCAGCAATTACATCCCGCCTGTCAGAGCATAATTATATAGCATAGGGATCGTTTCTAATTTGGTCCGGGTTCAGGGAAAGACTTGAAGAACAGTACTGTCGTCACAAAAAACGAGAGGGAGCCTATAGCTGACACGCGGATCATTATACGCTGCGTCTGTAATTATTACCGTACCTTATTAGATCTGCCATCTATACATGTATTTTGGCAGGCATACGGTATACCTGTACAGTGTACAAGCAGGTGAGTATAGTAACATCTACACTACAGCTCCAACGGGGGGAAGACTGCCAAGGCAGATATAGAATTATATATGTATAGGCCTATGTATGTATATATAACATACACTTCACTGCTTTTCATCAAAAAGCTATAGACTACATGAATTGCGGCAATTTGCGTGCCCGATTAAAGACAATGGGGCTCGGCTCTAATTAATTATATGATGCAGAAAGCAGCTGCCTGTCATGGCTCTCCACAATTAAGGACTGTACCGGTAATAATAGGTATTTTGTCTATCGATTCAACTATATGTAAGAAAGACTAAGAAAGAAACAGTAATCTAATCTAATCTTATCCAATCTAATCTAATCTAACCCAATCTGATACAATCAAATCCGATACAATCAAATCCGATCCAATTAAATCAGATCCAATTAAATCAGATCCAATTAAATCAGATCCAATTAAATCAGATCCAATTAAATCAGATCCAATTAAATCAGATCCAATCAAATCCGATCCAATCAAATCCGATACAATTAAATCAGATCCAATTAAATCCGATCCAATTAAATCCGATCCAATTAAATCCGATCCAATTAAATCCGATCCAATAAATCCGATCCAATTAAATCAGATCCAATTAAATCAGACCCAATTAAATCCGATCCAATTAAATCAGATCCAATTAAATCAGATCCAATTAAATCCGATCCAATTAAATCCGATCCAATTAAATCAGATCCAATTAAATCAGATCCCATTAAATCAGATCCAATTAAATGCGATCCAATTAAATCCGATCCAATTCTAATGTAAACTTATTTAATCCGTTCCAGTAAAATATAATCTGATTTATTTAGATAATCTAAATCTTATTCAACACAATTTAATCCAATCTATTCTGATCTGATCAATTAATTACTCAATCAATCAACCAATCAATCAATCAATCAATCAATCAATCAATCAAATAATCTAATATAATCTAACCCAATCCAATCATTTCTAATCCTATCTTGTTTAATCTAATCCAATCTAATTTGCATATTGAATCTAATCTAATCATCTCTAATCTATTGGTCTCTTTGGCAACGTTATCGCAATACAAAAGACCTTATATCATCAAAGTTTACTTATCCATCTGTGGTAAGTATAGGCCTACTGCATGGATGGACGATATGAAAATGTTATGGGGGCATACAGGACCCACCTTGGGTGTTTGTCGAACCACCCCTGCAGTCAAGTAAACGCAACAGATCTACCCAATGCAACAGATCTACACAATGCAATGCACTGAATAGGATAAGCACAATGAACTGACAGAGTATACATGCATACACATACAATGTATACATGCATAGTTGCATACACATACAATGTCATACATGTACAATGTATACATGCATACACATGCAATGTCATACATGTACAATGTGGGCCCACGTCAGCTGCCAACAGTCTACTGTTCATTGTAACAGAACATGACAATGCAAATATCGATGTGCGAGCTGTCATCGTGTGCACAATGGAATTCCAGTACAATGGACTGCAGTGTAATAGCGGAATAAAAACGCATCAATGTAATAATTACTGTTTAATGGTCAGCTGCATTGTAGAGGACTTGGTAACTTAGATGCATGCATATGCTGAAGATTCGGTCTATTGTTTCAGCGTTTTAGGCGTTTTCCTCACCAGACAATGGCAGACAGTCTAGTTCGTATAAAAGTCTGCGATTTGTCAATGACGATGGTTGCATAGACAGCGTCGTCGTGAGATGGATGCTTTTAAGTATACAATGCATCACTTAATTCCCATGCTGGACACGCTGCGATTCAGTCATGCGGAAAATTCGGTTCTTTCACGCGGAGGCTGGATCGAATGAATCGAAGGTATATGGATGGAGGGAGAGACTGCGTGGAAGGCTGCGGCTGCAGGAAGAAGTCTGTGAGGAAGGAGAAAGTCAGTCATGCATACCATTGTCCTTTCAACGTTTGAAGTCTCGGATGACTGGAAATCGAAAAAACGACGATGCAGCGCTCAGTGTTTCCGGATTGTGCGGCGATGGCGATGCTTTGAGCGTGCATGTCGGGCTTGCTTGTTGCTGTTTGACGATTCAAAGACATGCACTGTGTCGTTTCAAAGACGATTAGTGTCGCCCTCCTCTTTTCTCAAGACTTGGGACTGGCACTGCCAAAGTGCTAGCGGAATAGTGTCTCCGTCTGTCAATGGAGAGACAGGGGTTTGCATCCGAGTCAAGCATTCGTTTCGAGATTTACCGGTACGCACCCCTAAATGCACCCCTTGCCGTGCAGCTTTGAATTGCTATTTCATCCATAGCACCTCTTCAAGATAACTACTGAGAGGCGCTCCCGGCTACAGCGCAGACACTTAATCGGAGTTTTACGCCGAAGCGCATGAGCAATTGTGAGTAAAGTACAAAAAGCAGCGCCTCTGAGTAGATATCTTGAAGGGCGCCATATAAATTCGGATTGATTGATTGAAGAACTTGCTCAGGTTCCCTGCGCGACGGCTTCAAGTGAATTGGAACCAGCAAACTTTGCGCTCCAAAGCACCGAACAAACCCATACACCACCGCGCCACACAAATGTATATGCTTGTATGTTTGTATGTGTGCATGTTTGCCTGTGTGTGTTTGTGTGCGTGTTTGTGTGAGTATCAAGACACTGACATAAATGCCACTAATACAATATTATCTTTTGAAAGCCTCGCAGATCGCTGCAGGTGAAAGCGGTGCAGTAAAAACGTTTATCGTTCTTGTATCTCTATAGTTGTGCAGGTGTCAGCATTGTTAGCACGCGAGTGATAATGGATTAATCGAAAATGCACTTTCCCATTGTTGCATGCGAGATGCCGCATTCACGTGAAGCCTACAAGTGTAAGCTTAATGCTATAAT
This sequence comes from Lumbricus rubellus, assembly GCA_945859605.1. NCBI lineage: Eukaryota > Metazoa > Annelida > Clitellata > Crassiclitellata > Lumbricidae > Lumbricus > Lumbricus rubellus. The sequence continues at coordinate 37,039,690 of OX243819.1, forward strand.
CTAGGCACTTAGCTTAATACAGCGCTTTTAGGAATACATCATAATCTGCAGCAGCTGCCAACGTTATTGTCTGAAAAGTGTAGAAGTCATTAGCAACAAAGTAATGCATCGGAAACGTACTTTTAATGCTGAGGTTATAAGAACTTATAACTGAAATGGGAAAGTCAACCCATTATCCCGTTTTAAGTCAACCCATTTACAATAAGCTTATACAAGTATACAATAAAATAATAGTGCTCGAGAATGTCCTTCTTGCAAAGTTTACCAAGTGCACATTGGAACTGGACAACAACCATTAAATGGATTATTATACGTAGATTAGAAAAGGAGGAGGTAGGTTTTCAGTTTAGAGCAAAAGAAAGTCTCTCGATTGGAGGAGTTGCGGACATCATGGTGTGGACCAGCAACTCTTAATGAACGCCGACCAAACACTATAGACGATTTCCAGAAAAAATAATTCTATCAGATATTGATATACGAGAAAATCGGCTCTAATTTATTTATTTATTTACATGTATACGCCCTATACACCGTAACACTATAATACAGTAAAAGTGTAACCACGGAAGTCAAGATAGTATAATTATGTACATTGTACGTAATGTACATACACATTGTACATGTATGTAGTTAGTTTAGCAGATGATCTGTATTCGCTTGGTATGCGAGTAGAGTTTTGCTCGCATGCAGAAAGCCAATGCAGAGAACGATTAAGAATTTCGACAATCAACAATCGTATTACTGTCCAAGTAATAGGTATTAGCGTGCAGAGACTATAATTGAGAAAGAGTTGTACAGGAAATGTCTGTCAACACAATGTTGGGCGGTAACATGCTACACAATCATTGGGGTAAATTATCTTGTACTGCAACATTTGAAAGCGCGTGGTCGTGACAATGACCACCACGACACCTTTTTTACTTTCTACATAACTCTTACGATGACAATATGGTTGACGATGACAATGACGATGCCGATGGGCATGCGTGTGTATTCGCGTGAGTGTGTGTTTGCTTCTGTGCAAAGGATCATCGAAGTAGCTTGCGACTGACGACGCTATAAAAATTGTCTTAAAAACAAATTCTTTTGGTGCTGTACTCTGAAATGTTTTCTGGTAATAATAATAATAATGGCAGCGCTGTATTTTTTGCTTTGAAGTAAATTCGCTCAAAACGATTTCCGGCGTTTCATATCCGTGCACTCAGACTTGACCGTTACTTATGCAGACGGATGTCCTCGCATTAGCTTATTTATTGTTCTCATATTGAGATAAATTGGTCATGTCATCTGTCTTATTGTAACCAACGGTATCACATGAATTTTGTATAACACGGAGGAGAGGCAAAGAGCTGCCATTGTATATATATATATATATTTATATATATACATATATAGCGAGTTATTATATATATATATATATCTACTGAGTTATGCATTAGAACCTGCCATTGATAGGCTGTTGAATTGAATATGAAATGACGGTCGCCATTGAAAACTGGACACAAAACAGAGATTATTATGTTTTTCATCCCGGTCCTCGTATGCATTAGACTGGTTCCATGTTTCAGCCGTTGAAGGTGGATTCAACAAAAGCCATCTAAAGCCATTTCCATGTAACTATAGATACAGGACTGTTGCCATGTAGGCACAAAGGTCGTTCTGTGTGTGTGTGTGTGTGTGTGCTTGTGTGTGTGTGTGTGTGTGTGTATGTATGTATGTCTCTGTGTGTCTCCTTGCATGATTTGGTTTTGTGTCTTTTTGTTTCGTTGGTTTTTGTGAACGTGACAGTTTTTGAGTCTGTGTCTGTCTGCCTGTTTGTTTGTCTGTCTGTCTGTCTGTCTGTCTGTGTCTATTCCTGTGCTGATATATAATATATTCGATGGGCATTTTAGTGTCTGTCTGCCAGTGGCTTGGCATGCCTGTCTATGTGCCTACATGTATCTGACTGTCTCTCTGTACTTGTAATTCTGTCTGTTTCTCTGTCTTTCTGTGCCTCTCTCTTTTTATCTGTTTATGTATTTTTGGTAATGCATGTCGCAGTGCGTGCGTTTTGGAGTTCCCTCCAGCCATTTCTATAGCGCCGCTATAGATCTTCAAATAGAATCACACACAATCACCGTTCAGTTACAGCTGCTGCAGTTACAGATGACCATGCAGTGTTTGTGTCTATGTATGCGTAACTGTATGCGTAATTGTATGCGTAACTGTATGCGTAACTGTATGCGTGTCTTTTAGTCTGCATACACGTGCTTCTCGTGTCTGTTCAGTTAGACATGTGTCTCTATAATTTTATGATCGCGTGTGTTTAGTTAGACACATGTGTGTCTTAATTTGTATGGCTGCGTGTGTGTGTGTGTGTGTGTCTGCGTTCATGTCTGCATGCCTCCGTCTCTGTATGCGTGACTGATTGCTTGTGTTTGTGACTGTCTGTATACATGTAAGTGTCAGTGCATACACATATCGCTGCCTGTACTCTTCCGTGCACCTCTATGTTTGCTCGTGTCCATGCATGTCAGTCTACAAAAAATGTCTCTACAAACGTATACGTATCCTTTTATATCCCTCTGTATAGCTAAATAAATAGGCGCTATATAATAAGTGTCCATGCAGTGCAGGCCGTAGTCCAACGCAGTTGTGCCTATGCATCAATTGATGCGAGATTATTTCTGTAGCTCCTTTTCTTCTCATCTTGCAGATCGTCGGCCTGTATTTGCCGGTGGATAACAACCACAAACGATGATGAATGCCACCTCGCTTCACCCCCATCCCCCCCCCCACACACCTCCCATCCAAGACCCGCCCACCCGGTCGGGGTCATCTACAGATCGTCAGAGTGTAATAAGGTGCACAAAGAAATACAGAACTCTGTGCAACGATTTGGAGATAATTGGTTCGTTAAGAAATCGACCAAAGTCTCTGATCGACTAGACAATCATATATATAATTATATATATATATATATACATGTATATATATATATACTGTATAAGCAGGGACGTAACTAGGATTTTTCGTTTGGGGGGGCTTAAGCCTTAAGTATGACCAATGGTTAAAGTGTAAAAGAAGAAGCGCCAGGACGCTGCATGTATTGTAATAATTGGTCTTGAGTGGCGGCGCCCAAGGCGCGAAGTTGCGAATGCCGAAGGCACGAAGCCCGTCCCGATTAGGGTCTGGGGGGAGCGTCGTAAGCTCCCCCAGCGGGGTCTGGGGCGGAGCCCCAGGCGACCAGCGCATTTTTGGCTGTGTCGACCTCAAATGGAGCCATTTTAAGGCTCTTGTTTGCCAGCTATTTGTGAACGGAAAAGTTGCGAAAACTCTAAGAATAAGTCGTTTTTCAGTGTCGCAAAGCTCAAGCTACCAGGATAGCAATAAAAATAAAACTGCTACTGTAAAAGAGAAAGGTTTTTGTCTTTACCGTAAGCTCCCCATCGGGGTCAGGGGCGGAGCCCCAGCGACCAGCGCATTTTTGGCTGTGTCGAACTCAAATGGAGCCATTTTTAGGCAGTCATGGCCGGTCGTCCGTAACTGCATGCACGCCGTCCATGCGGTAGTCTATTTAAATTAGCCGTAAGCATACAACGGCTTGATTTCATTTGGGGGGGCTTCAGCTTCGTTTGGGGGGCTTAAGCCCCCCCCAAGCCCAACGCTAGTTACGTCACTGTGTATAAGCTTACATATATATATATATGCAACTGTATACGTCTTTGTAACTATGTCTGTTGCATGTGTCTCTAGATGTGTGTGTATGTGCGCAATCTTACATGATTGTGTATATCACATAATAATTATGCATATCATCATTATTATTATGAGTGTCGGTGCTGAGAACGCCTCTGAATAGTCATTCTTCAAGAGGCGCTATATAAATCCGTTGATATACGATGTGACATGACATATCATCTACATGTATAGTCTCGACTGACATTCGGTTCATTTTAGCAAATATAAATGTATTATTGTATATAATCATATACTATGGACATTATATATATATATATATATATATGATATATATATGATATATATATGATATATATATATGATATATATATATATGATATATATATATATATATATTTGTTTACATCATTGTTACTAGGCTATACATGTATACTGTGTGTCATATACATAGTCTCCCTATAATGTAGTCTGTATTCCTAGTCAATAAAGTATATATATATATTTTGTTTACATCATTGTTGCCAAGGTGACAACTGCTGTGTGTACTGCAGGCTTAGCTGCTACTTGTATTTGTATATAGGCCTGCTATTTATATATATATATATATATATATATATCTGCTATTTATACACATATATAGGCCTGTTATTTGTTATAGGTCTCTATTTGTATATATTTGTACAATGTACATATATATATATAGACCTGTAATTTGTATATATAATTATATATACACACATCATAATAAGTAAACAATGTATATAATGTGGTGTTTGTTTGTTAGGCTCGCACGATATTGTAGCTTCATGCTGTTACAGTAGCCATTGTTCAATGCAGATTGGCTGAAGGGTTGCTTGGCGGTCCCCCCTTTCTTCTGCTCTGCACAAGTTCGAACCTGTCCCTCTGTATATATATATCTGCTATTTATACACATATATAGGCCTGTTATTTGTTATAGGTCTCTATTTGTATATATTTGTACAATGTACATATATATATATAGACCTGTAATTTGTATATATAATTATATATACACACATCATAATAAGTAAACAATGTATATAATGTGGTGTTTGTTTGTTAGGCTCGCACGATATTGTAGCTTCATGCTGTTACAGTAGCCATTGTTCAATGCAGATTGGCTGAAGGGTTGCTTGGCGGTCCCCCCTTTCTTCTGCTCTGCACAAGTTCGAACCTGTCCCTCTGGCGATCACTGTGCGCCCATCTTGAACAGGTTCTTGAGTCAGCTGTATTGATTGGTGTTGTGGGTGCAGGCCAAACAGAGTGGCGCTATAAAAAAAATACTAGAAAGCAACTGCATGAGTGCAAATAATAACAGAGTCAATTCTTCTTCGCGGAGAGAATGCGTCCAAAAATATCTCTTGTTGATCTCTATCAACGATAATGTCTCGTTAGAGCAGAAACATAGTGTGGCCTGTCGAACACGTGCAGATTCGACAGTGAAACAATAATTGCAGTGACTGTAATTACTGTAATCATAATTGCTGTAACCATAATTACTGTAACTATAATTACTGTAACCATAATTACTGTAATTACAAACTACAATTACTAACTTCTACAGCGCTGTGGCACAATGCACACCAAAGCCAAGCCGCTATCAGTTCAATATCCAGAATATGTAGTTTGGACATAATATAGCTATACTGGACAATTCAATGCTCTAGACATTACTTGGCGCTCATGAATGCATTGGTGCCCTTCGCTTGCCTTTTACGTATACACCGCTTTGCAAATTTCAAAGTGACAAATATTTACAAGTAATTTTCATAGGTTCGATTAAATGATAGATTCGCCGATCGATTCGAATTAAAAGTCTGGCTATTTGTCAACTGGATTGGTATAATTGTTTTAGCGCCAATAATAGTCATTTGCTTACTGTAGTCTGCACCCCTCTCTGCAGCATAGCATATGACACTTAGACTAAAATTTTAATGATCATCTACATAATAATTACATTACATTCCATTAGAGATGATAAGATCAATGTTCTCAACAAATCTCTGCATTTGATCAACAAAAACCACTGTAATGAACCTATCAGAATCTCCGGAAGTATCTGCCTTTTGCAGGTCACACATAGCGAAACCCTTTCCGGAAATGACCTAGACGCGACGTAACTCTACATACACATAAAGAAAACCCCTTACCGGAAATGACAAGCTTACTGGACCCTCCATAACTCCACATAATTATCATATGTGATGTGCACACAACGAAAACTCTTACCGGAAATGACCTGCTTACCGGATCCTCCATAACTCTATATAGTCTACGTACATGTGCACAAACAAAAAACCCAAACCGGAATTGGCCTTCTTATCGAACCCTCCATAGCTCTACATACATGTGCACATAACAAAAACCCGAACAGGAAATGACCTGCACATAACAAAAACCCTAACCGAAAATGACCTGCTTACCGGACCATCCATGACTCTACATTATGCGCACTTAGCGAAAACCCTTACCGGAAATGGCCTGCTTACTGAGGGCAAAACATGATAGACTGATTTATAACTCAGGAACAGTTTGATCATAATTTTTGACAGTTGGAGAGCGGAATGCATTGATCAAACATGGAATGAACGTCGTGTTTGTATTATGTATACGCAACGTGCAATGCATTGTGGGTCGATTGGTTGCTAAATAATTCAGTTGATCGTGAAAATATCTAAATCACACATTCGCCATTGATTCTGTGTCAGCCATAATAATTACATAATAGATCACGTCATACCTCTGTCTCTGTCTCTGTCTCTCTTTCTTCTCTGTCTTTCTTCTCTGCCTTTTGCTGTCTCTGTCTTTTTCTCTTTTTCTGTCTCTATCTTTCTGTCTGTCTGTCTCAGTCTCTGTCTGTATGTCTGTTTGTCTGTCTGTCTGTATATATATATATATCGTCTTTCCTTCCTGATGCGCAATAGGCCTATGTTAGTATTGCACTCGAGATCGCAATTGTAATAGGCCTATTGAGATTTATTTTCAGAAATCACGTATACATTGTACAATGTAATACCAATTTAAGCCGCAACTTTATCGCATCGTATCGTATCTGCATAATTGTAATTGTAATTGTAATTGAACATTTATATAGCGCCGCTCACAGATTCAGTAGCGCATAACCATAACATTAACTCATGGATGAAAATTATTAAAAAGTCACATAATTATAATGTTAGAAAGAACAAGTAGTATCATGCTGGTCACAAAAGGGAACGCAGAAGGAAGAAGCGGATTCTCGCTGGTTAGGGTCTCACCTATTTACATAGTCTGGTGCATGCTATAGTCCCTAACTGAGATTATTTTGATTTTAGTCCATATGTTATTATAAGTAGCCTACATGCAACTTCATACATTGTATATTATTTATTATGGGATGGCAATCATCCCATAGTTTGAAACATCACACCTCTATTAGGAAACGCTCGTTCATATATAAGTAACTTAATACAATTGCAATTGCTAACACCTGTAGGCAGGTTCTATGGCTTTCGCCACCCGGGTATAAGAACATCTTAGCATGAAACTAAATATCTAAAGTTTTAGAGCGCCTCTCGCGGCATAAGTAGTCTATTCAGAGGTGCAACTTAGGCTTACTCCTAACCGTAACTGCATTCGTGAATTTCATTACAATAACTGTTTTCGAACGCATTCACATGGCTACACTAAACAAGTCCAAACTAATCGGGCCACAATCTGTTAGCCTACTTCATGTTCACAAACCACAACACTGTTGTATCTATAGCTTCTGACGGTTAATTTCGTGCGTCTGTAAATTCCAAGGTCGAATTAGGACGACGTCGTAATTAGCTCTGATTCCGTTTCTTTTGACAAGTCGAGTCGCATCCACTTAAGCGAAATCCTTTCAACCGACTGACTGTAAGACTCCGTTCAACTCGGTGACACGCAAGAATGGACAACAGCGATGTAATTCCAATTATTTGTTTATACGGTGGAGATGCATGCGTGGTAGCAACTGCGACATTGTAAGTCGAACGGCAGCGTTGTTGTTGGAGTCGACGACGAGTAAATTAGATTTCTTTAAGACTCGGACGACTGATGAAAATGGGGACCGCTGGTTGTTGTTGCTGGAGTCGTAGTATTGTGCGTGTGTGTCTGAGGCGGAAAGAAGGGAGGGGGAAAGAGAGGGAGGAAGGTTGAGAGGGAGGGAGACAGGGAGGGAGGGACGGAGGGATGGAGGATTGGGAGAGAGAGGTAGGGAGTGAGAGAGCCACAGACAGAGAAGGAGACAGATTAACAGACTGATATAATATATCAATCTGTCAATCTGTCTCTTTCTCTGTATTTCTCTGTCTCTGTATTTCTTTCTCTGTATTTCACTGTCTCTGTATTTCTCTGTCTCTGTATTTCTCTGTATTTCTCTGTCTCTGTATTTCTCTGTATTTCTCTGTCTCTTTCTCTGTCTCTGTGGCTATATTATAGCCACAGAGACAGAGAGATAACAAGACATTGAAGTAGAAAGTCAATGATAGACATAGAAATAAAGAGGTTATAACATTATATATATATATATATATCATATATATGTATTTATATGTTGGGGTTTATATAATTATGCGTGTGTATAATGTATATATATATATATTTATGTGTATATATGCATTGGGGGTCTATGCATGCATTTGTATGTCAAATAAGAGAGAGTTATAAGTGAGACACATTATAGAGACGGAGTATACGCGTCTAAGCAAGTGTGCATAACTGCATATGTGCACAAGTGTGTGCGCGTGTGCGTGTGTGTGTGTGTGTGTGTGTGTGTGCGTGCGTGTGCGTGTGTGTGCATGTGTGCGTGTGTGCGTGTGTGTGTGTGTGTGTGTGTGTGCAGTGAGATGGGCGATAGCAGAAGAGAGTCAGAGTAGTCAATTGATCGTGTGATCTGAAAGAAATTACTTTAGCATCTGCGTCAAGATCTGCTTTCAACCCTCTCGACGACTGCGCATGCGCATGCCAAAGAATTCCAGAAATCGTTGCATTTTACGCGAGGACGATGTAGCGTATATTTATATATATAACTATATATATATATATAACTATATATATATACTGTACATGTATATATGTTTAGCGTGTGTATTTGTGCGTTTGTGTGTGTGTGTGTGTGTTTGTGTATGTGAGTGTGTATTTGTGTGTGTGTGCGTGTGTTTGTGTCTGTTTGTGTGTGCGTATGTGTGTGGATGTGTGTGTGCGTATGTGTGTGGATGTGTGTGTGCGTATGTGTGCGTGTGTGTCTGTTTGTGTGTGCGTATGTGTGTGGATGTGTGTGTGCGTATGTGTGCGTGCGTGTGCATATGTGTGCGTATGTGTGTGTGCGCGCGTATGTGTGCGTGTGTGTGTGCGTATGTGTGCGTGTGTGTGTGCGTGTTTGTGTGTGTGGTCGGCGTGTAGTGTACTAAGGCTCATCTAATGGAGTGAATGATTGATGTTGTTTGTTGGATTCAGTGACTTGCTGATCGCATCCAATGATATTAGACACACTGCAGCCAAGGCTGCTGCAGTCGTTCAATCGCCCTGCTTAGTCCACATGTATGTCTAGTGGCGACCATAGACCTCACAGCCAGCAACACACGGGGTTGCATGGGGTGCCAACATGTCAGGGACGCCAGTATGTGTTTTAGCAGTTTCATTACATCAAAATAAGACAATTATAGGGCCAAATAAATTATAGGCCTACACCGGTACAGACTGTCTTTAATGGCGGCCACAGTCGCTAGGTGTTAGGACTTGAATATTGATGTTAATTCATTAATTCATTTGTTCGTTCTTTTGTTCATTTATGATATGGACATACAATGCCTCTTCAAGAAACATACTCAGGAGCACTCACAGCCCAGCCAAGGCCAAGCAAAAAAACTGAGAGATTTATGAAACAAAGTTTGATCAGTCAGATGACTGTATTAAGTTCAGTTTTGAAGGGAGGTAATTCCAGATGGACCGCCGCTACAACCGACAAAGTTCGGCCTTGCCTGGCAGAAAGGTCAGCCCGTGGAACTGAGAGTTGTCCTTTCAGAGCATAGCGAAGAGCACCACGAAAATAATTATTATTATATCCTGCGTCTTGCCAGAGAAGAGAGTAAGAAGAGAGAGACAGACAGACAGACAGACAGACAGACAGACAGACAGACAGACAGACAGACAGACAGACAGACAGACAGACAGACAGACAGACAGACAGACAGACAGACAGACAGACAGACAGACAGACAGACAGACAGACAGACAGACAGACAGAGAGAGAGAGAGAGAGAGAGAGAGAGAGAGAGAGAGAGAGAGAGAGAGAGAGAGAGAGAGAGAGAGAGAGAGCAAGTTATTCAAAATTTAAAATCAAGTCGTTGCTTGTAACTTTTCCAAACATTGCGCATTCTGATAATTGTTTCAGTCAGTGGGATTACTGGTAAAAGAAGCTTGTCCGGGGAAATGCTTCGAGGGGGGATTGTCCTAGAACTATTATAGCCAATTTTGCAAAAGCAAAAACAAACCCCATAATTTGGATAAACTTAAACCACAAGGATAAAAGCCTCAAACAGAAAAAACTATTTTTTAATTAAATCAACGCATTTTTCTTTGTTATGAATATATTTTTCTTCTCTGGTAAATCAATTTTTTTGCTAATTCGAGGTCCTGTCATTTTTTTGGCTTTCCCTAGAAATTCGTATTATCTCGGGTTGGCTGTCCTAATGAAATGTCAGAACGGTAATAAAAAAGTCAGATTAGCGCGGACTGGTTATTGGACGCTAAGTCTTCCTCGCTATAATTGCGACACGCATGGACGGAGACTTAGAGGGGGCAGGGGAGAACAGTAGCCCTCAATGTATGTGGTGGGGGGAGGGACCATCCATGCGTTTGTTCCCCCAAGAGTTAGGACATGTAGGCTACACTTCATGAGCACACTGGTGACGCAACAACGTTAGAAGAAGATAATATTATCGTCGAACAAATGACGATAGGCCTATGACAAAAAAATGTTCATATTTACGGACCGTTCATTTGCGCTGTACGGTGTTGTATTGGTATTGTATTTACGACAATTCCTATAGCATCGTCATTTGGCGAGATACTAAGTCTTCTATACAGACTATAGGCCTACTTTACAAACACGCAGTCAACTTTTGCAAAGAGCTGGAAATCAGGTTCAGTTAAACTATTCTTAAAAGTAGATTGAGTTTTGATTTCCTAATATCTAAATCGAAGCAGGAAAATAAATTGGCAATTACAAGAATTATTATAGGTCTAAGTTGTAGTTCCAAATTGGGAGGAAAACCAATTTTAATCGAAATAATAATAATGCTGTTGTTCTCGTATTAGACTAACGACATTGTCTTGAATCTTGATCACCGAAGGAATGTCTTCAGCAAATGAATTGCGGCATCAAATCAACATTAAATAGTGATTGCTCGTTGCAGAGAGATATCTCCCAAGAGATATCTTGGGACGGAGGCCAAGTGCCTGCAAATATTTGCTTTTCTGATGCAAATATGCCTGGGATATTCTGTTGCTGCTGCTGCTACTGCTACTATATACTGCTACTACTACTACTGCTTCTGCTGCTACGGTAGATATGGATGAACCTTCTCATTTGCATACGTGACGTCAAGGATACTGCTAGAATCAAGGACCAGCTTACCAAACATACACACTGCAGACACAAGGATACAGAGAAACGGACAAACGAAGAGACAGAGCAACAGTATCGATAATAATTGGAGGGAAGAAGAGAGTGGGAGAGAGGGGTAGAAATGGAAGGACTAACGATTGAACGATCGGAGGAATTTAAGGATGGCGTGATCGGCTTTAGGTCAATTGCCAATACATCCATATCTGCAAATAAATATTTAAGCACATGTATAGAGAGAGCATGAGCGAGCCAAAGAATTAGATGTCAAAATGGAGAGACACAGACAGACACAGGGATAGAGAGACACAGTGTCAGAAAGAGACAGAGAGAGACAATACGAGACATACAGAGAGACTGAGAGAGACAATAAGAGATAGGCAGACAGAGGCAGACAGTCAGAGACAGAGATGGAGACAGAGACAGATACAGAGAGATAGAAAAAGAGAGAGAAAGAGAGAAAGAGAGAGAGACAGCGACAGAGAGAGAGAGAAAGGGATAGAGAGAGACAGATAGACAGACAGACAGAGAGAGACAGAGAGAGAGACAGAGAGAGACAGACAGAGAGAGACAGACAGACAGAGAGACAGAGAGACAGAGATAGAGAGAGACACACACAGAGAGAGATAAAGAGAGAGAGAGAGAGAGAGAGAGTGAGAGAGAGAGAGAGACAGACAGACAGACAGACAGACAGACAGACAGAGAGACACACACAGAGAGAGATAGATAGACGGACAGACAGACAGAGTGGGCATGGGAAGAAAGGCAGACAAACAGAAGCAAACTAAATAAGCCGAGAAATGAGGATCATACTCTTCAAATACTGCAAATACTGATCGCAAACAGCGGCAGGCAAACTTGCCGAAACACATGCAACAAGGTTCAATAATAAGCCGCACGCATGATGATGGTAAGCGTGCTAACTGACAAACAGACGCATTGCAGCGCACACAGAAAGAGACATCATCGAAAATCATGGTTGATTCGAGTGCATTGAAAGACCATGGAATATACACGCACGCATAGCTATGCACACACGCACACATACACACACACACACACACATACACGCACATACGCACACACGCACACGCACGCACGGACACACACGCACGCACACGCACGCACACCATGTCAAAATAATATATACAGACGGGATGTGAATGTTTGTACATAGATCGCAGAGAAAGCAAAACATATATATATATATATATATATATATATATATAGACCACAGTTCGATCTGAAATCATAGATCGATACTCGGTCCGCGTTTGCTTGAACTGATGACACAAGGAAATTAAGAAATTATGCGAAGAAGAAGAAGACCAACAAGCAGATCATGAAGAGAAATTCCAAGGCAAATAATGATCTTTATCAAATAATGATCTTTATCAAATAATGATTTTTATCAAATATTGATGTTATCAAATAACGATTTTTATCAAATAATGATCTTTATCAATAATGATCCTTATCAATAATGATCTTTATCAAATAATGATCTTTATCAATAATGATCCTTATCAATAATGATCTTTATCAAAATAATAATGATCTTTATCAAATAATGATCTTTATCAAATAACGATCTTTATCAAATAATGATATTGTTCAGAAGACTCTTCAAAGGTATTGGACAAAAACCGGAGATCGCATTGTGAGCTTGTCGAAAAAAAGACATACATGTAATTACAGTCTCTGCGTTTTTGACGTCTCATTACAAAGGCCTCAGTCTGACGAAAGTTCAACGACACTGTTCATGGCTTGTTGTTATTTAACGGCACTGTCATTGCAAAGATGATTAGTGTCGCCCTCCTCCTTTACCGAGGCTTAGGACTGGCATAGTCAGAGTAGGCCTACAAACAGTGGCCCAGTTCGAAAAATTATCTTTGACATAAATAATATTCGCCACCGAGTAGTCATTCTTCATCTTCTCTCCCTCGCCTTTTCACTCGGAGGAGGAGGGTCAATTGCACTGGGAATACTTCTGAAAGGATCTTGCTGAAATAAGCGCTTTATAATTGGCCATGCACAATACAATGCAGTATAAATACAATACAATATAATACATGGCAAACAGTCACCAGGTTTGTTTGCCCTCGCCAATGCGCACGCTCGGTACCCTCCATAATTAAATGGTCTACTTAGTACATTCGATGTAGGTCACCCTCAGATACCACCAGCCAACAGAGGCTGACAGCTACGCGAACAGCCGAATTGTATTGTGCTTGACCATTTATGATGCGCTATATTAGAAAACGTCATGAAATGTCGTGACAGCAATTTCAAAGAAATGTCGCGAATAAAAGAATTCAATGTTCAGATTAATAAATGTCAGTCATTTCAAGACACAATTTTTCAAAAGAATATAATAATATAATGGATTAAAAAAGAAGGCGGCAGGACATGTCCAGACCAAAAGTAGACTAGCCTACCTATCCCTTTCCACTCACGACTATCAAATCACTGATCATATAAAAACGCATCCATTCTCCACCGATCTGAACTCACGAGAAAGCATCATTCACCACACGGCATGCAGACAGCAGAGAAAATCGCATAACAGAATTCTTCAAACGTAAACCGAGTACAAAAGAAAAGAAGACCATTCCTACTCCTGCAGTCACCACCACAGTCGTCTGAAATTATTGCTCCTATTTCACCAACGATTTTCGCAGCTTCGCATCTATTCAGTACGCGGCTGCGCTCGTCTAAACGGATTCTGTCGCTCAAATTGAGTTTCTCGGATATACGAGGAAAGGCCGAAGAACCCAGCCGGACATCCTGCATTTAACGGAAATTCGAGTCGTGGACAAAAACGGGATGGCAACCAGATCGAGTCTGTGGACTAAAGTTTCCCGCAGAATCCTCATTATCAATTTTTTGCATCAGCTGGTATAAAAAACCGGTCACGAAAAAACAATGCTTGTAACAAATTAAGCTGAACTGTAAACAACACAATCGGAAATCATATCTCCAAAAAGATTACTATCATTAATTAAGTTTGATTAAAACGACTCGTGACGCGCTTGTGGTTACTCCGAAATCTGAATATATGAGGCGTGACCATGGTGGGTGTGACTGAATGTTAGCCGCCCTGCAAAGGTGACTCCGTTCGATATCAAAACTCTTGAAAGATAATAAAAACAGTGAAGTTCTATGCGTTTTTTAATGTAGAAAAACGTGAATTCGAACTGGGAAAGAGAGAGAGAGTGCATTGAAATCGATTCCACACATAAATCTTGCGTGCACACACAGACACACACACACCCCCAAACCCACACAAGTACACAAGCCCACACACGCACTTACACAAACACATTCATACACACACGCGCGCGCGCACGCATACACACACGCATTCACACTCGCACACAATATATATTATATATATATACAATATATTATACATAATATATATATATTAATGATAGAATTATATTCGTTTTGTAGAACAGTCTGCAGACGGCTGCAACGAGTGTGTAAGCTTATACTATGGACGAACGAAATGCAGTCATCTAATGGACCGCAAAAAAGAAAAATTCGTTCAGCATTTCTAACTGAACATGTTAAGTGATTAATGTGATGCATTACATTTATTGATTGGGATATTGAGCCAGTTGCCATTATATATATACATGTATATATATATATACACACACACACACACACACAAACACACACACAAACACACACACACATATATATATATATATATATCCAGAGCAGTGTCGAAAATGAACGGCATTTTATATATATATATATAATATATATATTAATATATAGATATATATATATCGACGAACAAATGAAATGCTTGCAGTATTATAATACTCAACGACTACTAGTTCGGCATTGGGCGATATATAAATATATTATTATTGTTTCTGTGGTTGTGAAAACCTATACAAACATCATGGGGATGTGTCTATATATATACGAACTTGATTGGGGGCACGTCCACTTTCCCGGCAAAATAGCTGGTGAGAAATAAGAAAGTTTCTAAATGGGTGAGCATGGCCTGCAGATCCCCCCTCTGGATCCGCCCCTGGATCTGATATCCAAGCTATAGGCCTACATCTACTTATAGACCTATTACTCTGGACCATTTTTCTTATTGTATTTGTATGTAACCTCTTAAGACACAGCTTTGCCGCTGTTCAATGTGTTCGTCACTTCATCTTACATGCCAGGAATAACTGTCGCCTTTGCATATAAATAGGATAATTATATTGAGCTTTCCATTCATATCTCATACACATCGCAAGTTTCGTACCGCATATGTATTATACCCCAACTACTCCCACAAGAGTTGAAAAATAAATCAATTCACATCTTATAATGCAACGTGACCCCATTAATATTCACCCTGTCTTTTGCAATCCGTCAATTTTTTCCCAATTGCCAGAGGGGCGTCGTTAATTGAGGCAATTTCTGGCAATCCGTTGCCACCCGAGGTGCATGCAGTGGCAGGCGGTGCAATAAACGGATTTCTTCATCGTGCGAATAAAAATGCGCTATATAAGTCGTAAATGCGACATCTGGGGAAAATAAGCCAGAGAGAGTTGTAAGTGGAGAAGCACCTCGTCTTCGTTCGACATAGACGTATGTATACATGTGTATACATGACTTGTGTAGCCTATGTATACATTATGCATGTTCCCATTTGACCGCAGGGAACATTGCTTAACGCCACGCATAGAATGTGGAGTTTGCTTCTTATCCCTGTTATTGGATGTCGCTACCTATCTATACATACATGTAGGTCTATATTTGTCCGTCCGTCCGTCCGTCCGTCTATCCATCCATCCATCCATCCATCCATCCATCCATCCATCCATCCATCCATCCATCTATTTATCTATCTATCTATCAATCCATCCATCTATTTATCTATCTATCCATCAATCCATCCATCTATTTATCTATCTATCTATCTATCCATCCATCCATCCATCCATCCATCTATTTATCTATCTATTTGTCTATATCTACCTTCCAACTTTTCTACTTACCTACCTGCATACCAACCTACCCACTTACGTACCTACATACCTATCTACCAACCTCATGACATTTTGTCATTTTGACATTTTGTCTGTGAAATTCTGTCTGACATTAATTTTGACAGGTCAAAAGTAATTAGAAAGCAGATCGTGTTGCATTGTATTTTCCAATCGGCGCAATTAACCAACCCACACTCTCTTCTCTAAGTCAATTTCTCTACACAAGGCTCGCTGCCATCGAACTTGCACATTTACCAAACTGACTGACATTATTACGATTAGTAAAAAAAAATAATCACGATAATTTATTTGGCGCGTAACTCCGACATGCCGTAACGAGGGCGCCTCACGGGGCAGCCAGCCAACGGGCGGGAATAAGCCCATGAGGGAATTCGAAATAACGCTCACAACACTCACCCTGTTCCAGACACTTTCTTTTACAACTACTTACTATTATAACTGACACGTGCTAATAAATCTACTGAACATAATTATGAGTAAGCTGAATAGCCGTGTTGAACTGAACCCGTGCTTATGAATGCCTTATAGCAATGGAGACAGTGACCTCTCAAGTGCAACGGAAATGGGTGAGGTTTAGTGTGGTCCTCAAATCCATGTAAAAAAATAAAATTTACCCGATGCAAAATGGTACCATTTTTTTCTGTTATGCTTCATGTAACAATGATTCCTGCCAAATTTTATTGAAATTGCGTTAACTATAGAGGTCGCTCTACAAGGTCAATTACTGTCAACTTTTCAAGAATTTGCAACATTTTCTAGTCTTTTTAATAATTCATTTCAAGTTACTTACTTGCGATTTTATATAATTTATCTACTTGCATTTTAATTTAATCTATTTACTTATTTCATTCGTTTTATGACGTAACTTCCTGTTGCAAAATGACAGTTTGTTTTTAAATTTTAAACATACGACAAATCATTGAATAGGCGGCAAATATTCTCAAATTAATGCACACCTGCGATTGCTTCAAAGTAGGCTAAGTATCAAAAGTTAACAACCATAATTAATTACTTCTAAATTAATTTGTAGAATAGTAGATTGTTAATTAAAAAATAAATAGGAAATGATTTATTTGTAATTTTGTTGCTAAATGACGTCAAAGTTTTATCCAATTTGAAATAGGCCTACTTGGCTTTAACGCTATTGTTTATTATCATAGTGACATTGACTCTAAGCTTATTGTTACTTAATTTCAGTGGCAAGTACACTTAGTGCAAGCAAATTAGCAATAATTCAGATGCGGAACACATCTGAAGTTTGGCTCGTTGGCCACGTTTATGACAAGCTACCAGGGACGAAACTTCCAAGAACGCGCCAGGTTTTGTCGGTTTTCTTTTACCAGCATAAGGTCTTTAAAAAGACGGTTAGAGAAAGTGCAAGGTGTGCTGTCCGGGAAGTGCTAAACTGGTGGAATATGGCTAGCATCCCAACGACCATAGAGAGAAATGCTATTGAGAAACTGGAGCAAGTGTTTGACACATGGATCAAACTGAAGAAGAACTCAAAACGAGTTACCACAGCTCAAATGACAAATGAAACTAATTTTCAGGTGGACACTGATAAACTGTTTGACATAGCGCATGCAAATGCCATGATTCTCATTAAAATCCCAGAAGACCGCTCATTCTTAACTGATCAGCGTACAGATAGGAAGAGATACATGGCAGGAGTGGACAAAATACTGGCTGGTAAAGAAGAACGTAGGAAGAGAAGGAAGATGGCAGAACACAAACTGCATCACCTGGAGAAAGAGCGCAAGAAAAGGTGTGACAATGCCACGTCATATTCAGTGCGCCTGCTAGATACAGAGACAGGCAGTATCGTCTCCTCTTGCTCCTCTTCCTCTGATGATGATGACGCTGAATATGATGTTTCAAATACCATAAAGAGGCAAAAACATTCCAATACCATAAAGAGGCAAAAACCTTTAAACATGATTTCACCGGAGTTAGCGTCAGCTCTCGACCTCAAAAATGTGAGTGACCGAGATGCTACATATTTACTTGCAGCGACGGCACAAAGCCTGGGGCATGATGCTGCGGTGCTTTCAATCAGTCGAACCTCAATTCGCAGAGCCAGGATTGCAAATCGGCGTCAGATCAATGGCAGCATTAAACTCGGATTCAGTCAGCGAGGTGTACTAGTACCTCTAACTGTACATTGGGATGGAAAAATTCTTCCTGACATTACTGGAACGGAGTCGGTTGATAGATTGCCAATACTGGTCTCAGGATATGAAGTGGACCAGTTACTTGGAGTGCCAAAGTTAAATCGTGGCACAGGCGAAGGAACCAGTGAAGCTGTTGTGAGTGTGTTGAAGGATTGGGGGTTGGCAGACATAGTCAAAGCAATGTGCTTCGATACTACTGCATCAAACACCGAGCTCAGTTCCCGCATGCAAAGAAGTCTGTGCTACTCCTGGGACTCCAGCAGTCAAAAACTCTCTAAAATCATGGCACAGCTATTGTTTGCTAAATTGAAGCCTTTGCAGTAGGCCTAACTTTCTATTACCTGGTACTTTAAGACTAAATGACTGACCTTATGTCAATATTTAATAGGTCTGCTCATCACTCAGTCTCTTAGAGTCCACAAAAACTCCACATTGTTCAGTTTTTAAATTTATTTTATATAGTCTGTGACGTTTGTTTGATATGCTGATTTGTTACTTTTTCGCCATAATTAATAGCAATATTTTCGCAAATAGAGAAAAGTTGTGAGCATAGAGCGACCTCTAAACATCAATGAATAAATTTTAAAAAATTCTCTAATTCATTTCTAAGGCAAGGTAACAGATGAGGATGGTACCATCAGGAAAATAACAACTTTTAGTTTTCAGGACCACCCTAGTGAGGTTGCCTAGAGAAATCGGCTGAAACGCTGCAGGGAGTGGCGAAGCCTACCGTCTCTGATGAGACTTCAAGGCGTGGTTGGTGAAGAAGAAGAAAAAACGGCCTCAAGCAATGATCTACATCGCGGAATCATAGGAAGCAATCTTCACCGGTCGACCATTAGCCCTCGGGCTACCAGGGGGGGGGTGGTATCCACCCCCCCCCTAGGTTTTTCCCAAATCAAACTTTTTTCGTTAGGAATAAAATTTTGACGTTTTATGTAGCTGTAGAGGATTCATTTGCACACATTTTGAGCTAAAATATGTGATGATATACCATACCATTCAAAAGTTATACCCGATATACCCGAGGCACCAGGGGGGGTGGATACCACCCCCCCTTAGATTATCGGCTGTATCTTATCCGTCCTTTGACATGAAGAGACACCAATTACACCATTCTGTAGAGGGAATGTGGGGCTACATTTTGGTGGTCACGGAGTTGTCTTTTGACAACCGGAAGTGCTCAAAATAAATTAAAATATAAATAAAGGTGTTTTATTTTCATAATATTTTCATGTTTTTCCTATTAAAAATTATTCATAATTTATTTTTTAAGAGAAATAAATTATGTCATTCTATAGAGTGCATTTAGGGCTATTTTGTGATACCAATTAATTTGACATTTGATGACCGGAAGTGCTCAAAATAAATTTAAATGTGTGAAAATGTTGGGTTTTGTTTACAACGCAAACCGATAAGTCTGCGTAAACGTTTTTCAGCATGTTTTACATGTTTTTTCTCTTTTTATTGTAACTAAAACTAACTTATTACTAGTTTTTATAGTTGAATATTGGACTTTATTATATGTAAACTATTTTTAATTAAATAAATTAGGTTAAAAACACAGAATCTAATATTTTGCTTATGCGAAAGTATACATTTTGTGGAATCGACGGGTGCCTACGGTAAAAAATTCATAACTTCGGGGTGCTTTCATATATTTTAAACCTAAATATACCATTTTGTGCAGAAATGAATGCTGAATCCATAGGTGTATTACAAGTTATGATATCTCAAACCAAACCCAAAATCCAGGGGGGGGGGTGGTAACCACCCCCCCCCCCCCCTTGGTAGTCAGTGTTACAAAAATAGCGTGGTAGCCTGAGGGTTAGAGCCGCCGTCGTGATATACGCTCGAAGCAGAGCGACGCAGTCATTTCTGCATTAATTTATATTTTAGTGTATAAATAGGTATAAATGTAATTACATAATATACAATTATATAGCGCATGATATGGAAGCACGCATAATGCATATGTATATAATTGTAAATATGAAAGCATTATCTATGACGGTGTGCATGGTATATAATTATGTATATATTATGATGTCTCTCTTCAAAACCTAGTAACCTACAGATATACACAGAAAGGCATGATACAATGTAATGTAATTTGTAGCTCTAAATAGCAGTAGTCCATTTTGATCACCATTCAGGAGCGTTTTCAGTGCGAGTGCTCTTTTAAAAGAAATATATAGGGTCTGTATAGTTCTTCTCAAAGGGTATACGCTTCTCTGTGTGTGTGTGTGTGTGTGTGTGTGTGTGTGTGTGTGTGTGTGTGTGTGTGTGTGTGTGTGTGTGTGTGTGTGTGTGTATAGAGGCCTACATAATAATTATGGTTGGCGAAAGACATTTTCAAACATAAAACGGAGTTGGCCTACATTTGAATTTAATTTGCAATCGCTAAACCAAAATATCCTGTAAGTTGCAATAAACTATGAATTTTCACTATAGAGGAATCAAGTATTTGTTTTGTGTTTTTTCGCTCACCGCGTTCGGAGGATATTTGATCCGTTTTTAATACACGACAGGTCATCATTCATCAGCCCAAGTTAGCTTTTTAATTACACCAAGCAGTCAGTTTCCTGCAGACCAAAGTACCCGAGATTTTATCACGACTCCCGCGGTTCTTTCCCAGGTCCACTCATGATTGGTTGGCTAATCCAGTTCCTGGCTTAACAAGCGTATCGGATTTCGGCCCAATTCTACTTCTACAAATATAATGGCAATGCTTCTCTCGAAAAACCTTTTGAGCTACTACTACTTTTCATAAATAAAGGCGACAAGAATATTCGATTAGCCTACTTGATCTGAGCAATAAAAGAGAAATAACAACAACAACAACAAGAATAACAATAACAATAAGGACGATAACAACACTGTTGCTGCTACTGCTATTGCTACTATTAGACTACTACTACTACTGTAGTACTGCTACTACCACTACTACTACCACTACCACTACCGCTACTACTATAATTATTATTCATACCGAATCCAACAATGCAAAGTAAAATAAAACTTGACGACCTCTTCTGTCCAATTTACGACCTTTTCTCATTTCTAGAAGTTCAGTTCTTAGTGCGATCCACTCAACCGAGAAACATCCTCCGCATTTTTATAGCGCCGCCAGCAGCTAAATTGACAGCAG
>OX243819.1:37061573-37216573 GCA_945859605.1 Lumbricus rubellus
CATATCTTACTTAGATGCAGCAGCACAGTCGAGAGTTCCTGTTTGATCCGCAAATGTTTAATAGTACTCACCGCGCAGACTCGTAGAGATTTCCCGCCAACAAGAACAAAAGCAGACGATCCCTATCGTGGCTGTCCGTTGCTATCCCGTCGACCCTTGCGTTTCCTCCGACAGGCCATCTATCGACTGCAAATGGCGTCCTTTAGCCAAGTCATGGCCGTGCATTTATCTAGCTCCTGCTGCTCAGAACGCACGGGCGCCCAGCTTCCGGTCGTAAAAGACCACGCCCATAATCAACGGGACATTTGCACCGCGTGGGATGATGAAGGGCTAACCTCGTCGTAGTTTATATGAAGATTAATGTTGAGGGAAACGATAAAGTTTAACTTTAATGTCGTCGTACAATTCGTTGAAGATAACAAGGACAAGTGTAGACTAGTGCATGGTGTTGTCTGACCGTTCATGGCGCGTAAGTTGCGCACACATCCCTCCTCTCACGTTCTGTTTTAGGACTTATACTCATTTCGTGAGGCTCTTAAAAAATCAGTAGGATTTGAATTCATGACAAGTTGACAATTGTCCAGCCTTTATTCATTCATTCATTCATTTCAAGGATTTATGTAGCGTCCCTTATAGAAGCCCTCTCGCAGGCTCTCGCCAGTCCAACAGTGGTGATACAGTTTTTAAGAAGCCGGTTTCACTGGATATTCTATCCCCCTTAAAGTTATCCAGGGGTGGGTGAATCAATCTATCCACCCGAAAGGAATATAGGCTACCGGTATAGACTGTCCGAGGGATAAACCATTCTATTCCAGTTATTGAAAAATGCGTATAGTCTAAGTGAAAATTTTATGCTCTAATCAAAATTTAAAATGACTCTAATTATTTTAAGTGCCCTTAGCAATCTTCAGAGCAAGGAAACTCGAATTCAGTTAGTGATTATAAGTGTTCTTAAGTGTTCGAAGTGTTCAAAAACCAAAGAAAACAAATATATCTAGTAGAAATAAGCAATAAAACATATTTTTTTTAGTGCCGTTGTTCGAAACAAAAACAAATGGAGGTTAATTTGCAAAAATAAATACAAGCCGAAGTGACTTTTTCACCTCTTCTTCATCTGTAGGCCTATGATACGATCAATACGGGGGACACCCTATTTCGTGACACCGGCAAAACACTTAGATCTATAAGTCAACCATAGGCGTACGAGGCTGGGGTCCAGGGGGGGCAATTGCCCCCCCTCCCAAATTCGGGCAAGTTCGGGTGGTTTTTTCGGGCAAAAGGTCATCAACTTTTGTTGGCGGATGAAATGGTATGATTTTCCCGATTTTCCCGAAAATTTTGGCCGATGACTAAAAAAAAAAAAAAAGGTCAACTTTTTTTTGGGCAAGTGTCGTTTTTCGGGCAAACACAAGCCCGAACGACAAAAAATTTCACTTATGTATTTTTCGGGCAGAAGTTCAATCTTTGCCCCCCCCCCCACTGCTGAAATCTCCCGTACGCCTATGAAGTCAACCCTATGAAATATGGGCACTAGGGTATATCTTCCGCGGAAGACTATTCTGTTTTATAAATTACTTGAGCGGCGCTTGGCTCTTAGGTAGATTGTTTCCAATGTTCCATGCATCAAATATTACTTTAAAAAATAAACATAACAGACCTTAGAAAAAGAAAGTTGTCTGACTATTACATGTAGGCCTATATGGAACACAATATGGTACTATAAAGTAACCTCAGGCTACCCAGAGCTAGAATGGTTAGCGTGTAGGCCTATGTCTGGCAAACGTAAATGCTAGTTGGTGACGTAAATTCATGCTTGCTTTTCAAAGGTCATGCTTCGGAATGCATAACTTTATTTTTTCACGGCATTCAAAATGGCAGGCACAGTGCTTAAAAGGTCTTGTTCGGCCCGTGTAGATATATCTCCAAACATTCAAATCACCATTTCCTAGTAATAATTTTGCGATAAAAACCCATCCGTTATTATCCTACCCATTTTCGTTTACCCCTTTAGCGGCGCACGCCGGACAATTCTACTGGGTTCCGCACGTATATCTGTGAGCCGCAAAACCTTTTCAGATGTTCAAAGCAGGTAATTTTTATTGCGCCAGTGTAACGCTTTAGCGCGTATTATCGATAAACGGTGAGTGACAGTTGAAGTGGATGGGGGGAGATGGGGTGGGGGATGGGGGATGGGGTGGAGAGTGAATGAGTGCAGCCTAAGTCGAAGCTGGATGGCTCAGTGAAACGATGTTGATATGTCGTCGGAGGCGGATTACGTGGTAGGTTCGAATTTCACGGATTATTCTAAAAGATTATAGTGGCCGAGAGAGAGAGAGAGAGAGAATGGCCGGCGCTGCTTTCAAACGATGCTTTAGAAAATATGTCGAATCGTCTATAATGCCTTTCATCAGATGCGTGTTTATATACATTGTATTATCCTTATATACATATTATTGTTGCTGAATTGTTGCTCAATAATATATTTATATATTTATATATAATATGTGCATCCACTTTAGAAATTTGCATAGAGCCCCTTCAAGATTATCTACTCAGAAGCGCTCCCGATCCCGCGGCCATATATGCAATATTTATGCAACGTATACATGTATACTGTAGGCATAGATGTACTATTGTACTATGCTATATATATTATATATATATATAGAAATGTAAGATATATATTTATACATGATGTCCATGTTATATCAATGTGAAGCATACATTGTATGCATATACAGGGTGCGGCAAAAAAAAGACCCCCCCTAAGATTTTTGCCAATATCTTGACCAAAAGTGAGAATTTTGAAATGAAATTTTACAGTCTTAAAGACAATTCATATTTACACCAGATGGCCAGATTTCATTAAAACATTTCGAACACAACAAAAGTTACACCACTTATAGTAAGGTCACCCACCGTTTTTTGACGATTCAAAAACGCGACGCAACAAAAAGTAAAAATAAAACAATCTAATTATGTTGGCCAATATCTTGGCCAAAAGTAAGAATATCAAAATGAAATTTTACAGGCTTAAAGACATTTCATATCTGCACATGATGGTCAGATTTCATCAAAATATTTCAAAGAGAATAAAAGTTATACCCCTTTTAGGGAGGCCACCCACCGTTTTCTGACGATTCAAAGGCGAAATGCAACAAAAAGTAACAAAAAACACGATTTTTCTCATTTCAAATAACATTGTTATCAAATAGCCTTAATGTTTCCAGATAATCATTATAATTACTATTTTAAAAAATAAACAGGGTACCAGCGTAGCTGCGCGTCACTGAGAAGTCACTTAGAAAGATGACAATCAAATTGGTAAATAAAGAATCTGTCAGATTAATCAACACGTCCATCAAGAACTTTGCAAAGAGACTCAAAAGAAGTGTTTGCACTGGTGGTGGGCACATTGCACACAAGTTGTGAAGCACTACCAAGTTCATTTGAGAACAGTTATTTGAGATGAGATCGTGAGACTTAATAAAATCGTGTTTTTGTTACTTTTTGTTGCGTTTCGTTTCTGAATCGTCAAAAAACGGTGGGTGGTCTTACTAAAAGTGGTATAACTTTTGTTGTGTATGACCTATTTTGATTAAATCTGGCCATCATTTGTAAATATGAATTGTCTTTAGGCCTGTAAAATTTCATTTTGAAATTCTTACTTTTCGCCAAGATATTGGCCAAAAACCTAGTTTTTGATGCGCTTCGTTTTTGAATCGTCAAAAAACGATGGGTGACCTCCCTAAAAGTGGCATAACTTTTGTTCAGTTTGAAATATTTTGATCAAATCTGCCCATCACGTGTAAATATGAATTGTCTTTAAGACTGTAAAATTTCATCTGGAAATTCTTACTTTTGGCCAAGATATTTCCAAAAAACCTAGGGGGGGTCTTTTTTTTTGCCGCACCCTGTATATATTCACGTAGGCCTACATTAAATTTATACATTGTCTATAATAATGTCTACATCTTCAGGAAGATGTCATGCAGATGATTTCAACATCCATAATATTAACAGTCGGGTGTAATTCAACAGCATTATATTCACAGCGTGACTGGATGTAATATTATAGTCCAGACGTATAACATAAGACTATGCATCAATCTATATAACAACTGTTATTAAATAAACTTCGAATATTCATGTATGTATAAATGCAAGAATATGCATAAGAGATAACGAGTTGTGTTTAAACCCTGAAAAATTACACTCATGTGGGAGTCGCATTTAACGAGCCTCGCAGACACGCGGATCCAAACAATGGGCGTATATGGGGTTGCTGGTGTAAGCGCCTCCGCACAAAATATGCAATTTTGTCGTATTTTCAACTTCTTCTGTGTAATTTCCGACCGTGTTTGATGGTAACCCACTAACCCCCAACCCCGCCCCAATTTTTTCTGATTACTCCCTCGGGAAAACTAAATCCAGGAACCGTCCAAATGGAACCTGAAACCATCCACTTAGTGGCTTGAGAGGTTGTACGAAGAACAGACTTCAAAGGTGGCGCAAGAGCTCTTCGACAAGCTCTCGAGCATATATAGGTCTAGCCTACATTGATTTCTACAATGACACTTAGAAATAACGTCGACAGAATAAAGTTGTTCACGTACGCGAGCTAAGTCACGTTGAGCGAGCGAAAATTATGTGAGTATTGTTATGGAATGCCACGCCTAGAGAAGCTGGCGCCATCTTGGTCACGTGCGCGGGCTGATATTTATCGCTTTTTGTCCGCGTAATAATCACCGCCATCACGAATACCAGACCACTACCACGAGTCCGCTACCATAACCGACAATACCACCATCACTGCCATCACCTCCACCGTCACCGCTCCATCCGCTCCCTCCGCCGCCGCCGCCGCCGCCGCCACCACCACCACCACCACCACCACCACCACCACCACCACCACCACCACCACCACCACCACCACCACCACCACCACCACCACCACCACCACCACCACCACCACCACCACCACCACCACCACCACCACCACCACCACCACCACCACCGCCACCGCCACCACCACCACCACCACCACTACCACCACCACCACCACCACCACCACCACCGCCACCACCACCACCGCCACCACCACCGCCACCAACAAAAGCCACCACAGCCCCCACAAAGATTACAGTCACCACCAATATCATCACCAATGCATCAGATTTTTACCAACACGAATACCACCGCCTCCAATACCACCACCACCGCCACCACCTTTGTCATCGTTGTATGACTGGTGTCGTGTGCATTAGCTGTTTCTTAAGGAGCGCTATATAAGTCTATTGAATAAATGAATGTTAAGCTCCCTGTCCCTCAGTTCCATTCCTCTTCCTTCTGCTACCCACCTCTTCTTGCTTTGTCCAACATTACTTCTAGGGTCCAAGGTTTTCCGTGAAGAAGAAGAGGGATAAATCCAGCAACAAAGAAGCGGGTGGAACTGACTCTAGACTTGAAGAACGAGCTGCATTAGACCACATTGTCCTTCAACGTATCAGGCTCAAAGGCGATGATGCAGTCAACGCATAGAAGAAAAGGAACGGAGACAGAAAAAAAGACAGAGAGACAGATGCAGAGACAAAACCAGACGGAGACAGAAAATCAGACCCGCAAACATGCTGAATAGCGATGATAATATGACACACCAACCGAGACGTAGAAAGGAAAAGAGATACAGACATCTTGTGCCCCTTTCCTCTTTCCTCTTCCCTTCTTCCTCCGTCTTTCTCCTTTCGACCCTTTCCTCTATCCTCCTATTTTATTCCTCCTTTTTTCCTACCCTCTCCTCTTTCCTCCTCCGTCCATCTATTTATTCCCTCCTCCTACCATCGCTTCTTTCCTTCTTCCTCTTTCCTCTTTCCTCCTTCCTCTTTCCTCTTTCCTCCTTCCTCCTTCCTATTTGCTCCTTCATACTTCCTACCCTCTTCATCTTTCCTCCTCCGTCCATCTATTTATTCCCTCCTCCTACCATCGCTTCTTTCCTTCTTCCTCCTTCATCTTCCCTCCTTCCTCTTTCCTCTTTCCTCCTTGCGACTCTCTCATCTTCATCTGCTGTCGATCGGCACACCGCTGGGAGTCGCCACGTGCTTCTCTACGACAATTACCCGACGTTTCGGAGAGTGAGACACACACACATACAAAGAGACAAAGAGACAGACATACACAGGCACAGACACAGGTAGACAGACGCGTGGTGCCAGACTAGTGAGCACCGACTAGTCTTTGGCGGGAACCGAAGCAGGTGTCGCGCAAAGTCTCCTGGGAAGGACGGTCAACAGATTCTCCGCTTCCGTCGATTCCCCGTCCGTCCCATGGTGCACTGCGTTTCCGGTTTCGAGGGAAAAAGAAGTTGCGCCGCAGCATGAGCTTCCAACAGCAAAGCGTTGATGGTGGAGAATCACATCAGAGCAAAGACAGATGGCTAATGGAGGAATATCAGTCAATGGATGATAAGAGAGGAGAGGAGAAGGGAAGAGAAAGAAAGATTTACATGTAGAAAGTAAAACGGAGAAGAAGGAGGGGAGGAGACAGGAGGAGGAGGAGGAAGAAGGAGGAAGAAGAGGTGAGGTGTGGAGGAGAAGGAGGAAGATGAGGAATGGGAGGAGGTTGCGCAGAGGCAAGAGATGGGGGTTAGAGGAGGAAGAGGAAGAGAGGAGAAGAGCAGGATGAGAAGAAGGAGGGGTTGGTGAATTGAAGCAGAATAAAGAAGATGAGAAGGAGGATGAGGAGGAGCATAACAGATATGAAGTAGAGAAGAAAGAAGAAAATGACGATTTAGGACGAGGAGGAGGAGGAGAGGGGAGCAGGAGGAGCAGGAGGAGAAGGAGGAGAAGGATTTGATTGGGAATTTGAGGAAGAGAGTGTGGAATGTTTGGCGGAGCGTATAGGCCTACTACAACATCAAAGGTATTAAACAGCGCAAACGGTGGAAGACGTATTACAGTCATGATGACGACAATGTCGGTATATTATGTATGTATGTGCACTTGTTATAGCGCCCCTTCAAGCTCTCTCTACTCAGAGGCGCTCAATACCGATGACGAAAGACAAAACCTGCTAAGGAGGGTAATCTGGAAAGAGTAGTGCAGGAAAAACGTGGGAGACAGGGATAAGACAAAGCATCGTACAACCCGCGGACATAGATCTATTCTCCTGTCTAGTGTATACGTGTACATTGATGGATCTGAACGAAGATGGGGGAAACGGGGATTGGTTGGATACTGTGGCAGTAATGGAGACAACAGATTCGCCCGATTAGTTTAATCTTCAGATGCCATCGACAGACGTTGTTTCGTCTGCGAGTCTGTTGCAAGGACGGAGAGTGAGGGAGGTGGTGGGGTGGAGGAGGAAGAAGAGGAGAAGAAGGAGGAGAAGGAGGAGGAAGAGGAAGAGGAAGAGGAAGAGAAGGAGAGAAGGAGAAGGAGAAGAGGACGAGGACGAGGAGAATTATGAAGAGGAGGAAGCGGAGGAGTGGAAGAGGAAGAGGAAAGAAAGTAAAGAAGGAGGAAGAGGAGAAGTAGGAGGAGGAGGAAGAAAAGGAGGAGAAAGAGAAGTAAGAAGACGGGGAAAGAGAATGAAAGAGTATATGGAGGTAGCGAAGAGAAGAGGAGGATGAATAGAAGAGGAGGAAGAGGACTAAGAGGGGAAGAAAGAGGAGAAAGTGGAGACGAAGAGAAAAAGAAGAAGAAAGTTGAGGAGGAGAAGGAGGAGAAGGAGAAGTAGGAAGTAGAGGAGGAAAAGGAGGAGAAGGAAGCAGAGGATGTGGAAGAGGATGAAGGATTGGAGAAGGAAGGGACGTGGCAGTAGGAGGTTGAGATATTTTGATGTATGGAGATTACTCGTTGGATTACTCGTTGGATCGATGCAAGGAATGCCGAACAGACTCTTTTTCCATCTTCTAAGACTATAGCAGGAGGAGAAGTAAGAAGGACTCGAAGGAGTAGGTAAGGGGAAGAGGATGAGAAGGAAGAGACGGACAGCCGCGAAGTCCCTCCCTTGATTCCTGATCAGAGCCGTCTATGAAATCGCAACCGGATTAGAGGGAGTAGGTAGGTGAAGGAAAAGAGGAAGTACCGAGTAGTTTCTCCCTTGACTACTGATCAAAACCGTCTATGAAATCGCAACCGGATTAGAGGGAGTAGGTAGGTGAAGGAAAAGAGGAAGAACCGAGTAGTTTCTCCCTCGACTACTGATCAGAAGCGTCTATGAAATCGCAGCCGGTGGGCTTCGAACTCATTGGCCTTTCACCCAGTGTTTATGGTTTGCTTTGCTGTGTCGATATGAGAATCGGATCCGACTTGAATCGCAACGCTCCCATAAAACTATCACTTTTTTTTCCACGGAGAAGACCGCCTTTATTTTGCTTCTATTTAGAAATCGTATTTCAAAATATTTGAGGATTTTCACCGGTCTATTGATAGATCTAATCGATATCTATTTTATTGGGAGATTTTTTCGGACTCTATTCCAAATGAATCATCAAAAATAAATGAATAAACTAGGCTATTAATTTTATAGAAAAATCAGGTCAAATGAACAAAACATTGCGGAAGACCATAGGCCATTTCGATTTCCAACGAACACTAAAAATAAATATTTTAATCCTAATTTTGCTATTTTGAAATGAAATTGAACTTGTTTTTGGCTTTATTTTGATGTCCTATTATATTTTGGCCTATATTCGTGCTATTCGAGTAAACGACACCAAACGCGATATGATAATAATATGACAATTTGTATGAACTTCTTGGCAACACGACGCCATTTTTGAAGGCGTCATTTTGATTCTAATGGAAATTTCGGATTACTCCCCGTCTCAAAATATTTTCTAAGGTTCTAATTATAACTGTTCAAAAGATGCAGTATGCATTCGTGTACTGCTACTATAATACTACTATAATTACCAAGTTGAATACCAACTATCCGTAGAGTCTACAGTATCGAGTCCACCTATACAAAATCGTAGCGAATAATCCCGAAAATTGTCTGAAAGATGATCTCAATGGCGAGTTAATTACCGGAGAGACCGCTAGGTGGCTGATATTGAAAGAAGGTCACGTGATCGACGACAAGCGGAAGTGACGTTGGACAAAGATTTCTGCGAAAAGCTAATTATAGATTACCAGCTGAGCGTTATGGAAAGCGACGTTGGAGAGATATGCACTCCGCAACCTTTCCGTCTTTTTGCATCTTTCCTTCTGCTGCTCCTTTGAATGTGTACAGTTGTGATGAAGTTGGTGGAAAAGACGTTTGGGAGAACTACGTAGAAAGAGATGTTGTGGATGGAGTTATTGGATGAGGACTTCGATCCTTGAAGACACCGAGTTGGTGGATGGTGGATGAGGGAGAGAGAGAGAAGGAGAAAGGCAGAGAGAGACAGACAGACAGACAGACAGACACAGACTCAGACACATACACAGAGAGAGATAGAGAGAGAAATAAAAATACAGAGAGAGACAGAGAGAGACAGAGAGAGAGAAGAACAGAGACAGACAGATATACAGAAAAACAAACACAAAAAGAGACACAGAGAAAGACAAATACAGAAAGACAAAGACAAGCAGAGACAGACGCGCAGACGGACAGAGACTGAGAGAGACGCGAAGACACAGAGCGCAGTTCTACAGAGACAGACAGAGACAGAGACAAAGGCGATACAGGCGCATAGACAGATAGATAGAGACAGATAGACAGACAGACATGCAGACATACAGACAGACAGACACAGACTGGGAGTGAATGGAGTCTCTGGAAACGGATGACAGTGAATCGCTGGAGAGATGGAAGTTTATTCCAGTCACGCGGAAAGGAAACTAACTGAAGTCTGCGCGTTTATCAACCACTATCTCTATATGTTTCTCTGTCTCTCTCTGTCTCTCTGTCTCTCTATGTGTCTCTCTCTGTGTTCTCTGTCTCTCTTTCTATCTGCCTATCTGTCTCTGTCTCTATCGCTGTCTCTATCGCTGTCTCTCTGTGTGTCTCTCTCTGTGTTCTCTGTCTGTCTGTCTGTCTAATTGTCTCTGTCTCTGTCTCTTGCTCTCCTTCTCCTGTCCCCTCTCTCTCACTCTCTCTCTCTCTCTCTCGCTCTCTCTCACTCTCTCTCACTCTCTCTCTCATTCTCTCTGTGTCTTTCTCTGTCTTTCTCTCTCATCTCTGTTTCTGTCTGTCTCTTCGGTCTCCTCGCTTCCTATGGGTCCTATAGTCTCTGCCACCATAACAACATCTCCATTGCGTTCATCGATCCATAATAATTTATTCCAACCATTATCCACTTGGGTGCAATCTTATACCGGTCAATATACTTCAAATAATATGACATTTTGTGGACTTTGTAATATCATCGGCTGACAATGATCTCTCGCCAACCATACAACAAATATAATTTACCATCGTGAAGTGAAAGTCAGTAGCGCTCATAAATTATACAAAGTTATAATTAATAAGCTATGTAGCCTCTAATACATTGGTTCTCAACCCGTCGCCCGCGGGCCAAGAGTGGCCCTCATCTCTCAACAAATTAACAAAAATCTATGAAAAAATTGACAATTTGGACATGATGTAACACATATTTATTTTCGAATACAAATTATTTTATTGTGACGTCTATAAATAACATCAAACATTCTATTTTGATTCAATTATGGCAATTTCATATGCTTTTATTTTCCATCCGAGGCATAGCCAGGAAACAATTTTGAGGAATAATATTCTTGGTCTAAATACAGACGCACATCTATCTATTAATCCATCCACACATAGCCTTAAAACTATTCGTCTTTCTCTTTCTACTAATTTTCTACGAATGTCTCTCTTACTTGTCTGTCTGCCTGGGTCCGTCTCTTTGTCTACCTGCCTGCCTGTCACTCTGCCTATCTGTTTATCTGTCTGTCTGTCTGTCTGTCTGTCTACCAGTCTGCCTGTCTCTGTCTCTCTTGTTGCTATCTGACCGTCTATCTGCCTATTTATCAGACAACCTGTTTATCTACCCAATTATTATGCTTGTCTATCTGTCTGTCCGTCTGTCTGTCCGTCTGTCTGTCCGTCTGTCTGTCTGTCTGTCTGTCTGTCTGTCTGTCTGTCTGTATCACTCTTCGACCACGTTAACTCAACAAAGGTAATCAAGTACATCAAGCGCCGCCCACGTACGATGCGATCAGTCGGCGCTATAGAAGCTGAGACACGAGATCTGACGAGAGATTCTGACGAGATCTGACGAGATCTGACGTGATCAATTCCATTCCGGATATGATGTAGCCGGATGAATTCCGAGGCAGATGATGAGTGCAATTACAGCGCAACACGCACGAGTTGATATCGACAATTATTATAGACATGCACAATTTTGCACATGTACATGTAAGTACGTTTCATGGTGTAGTGCTCTAGAAATAATCTCTTATGATGAAAGTTCTAGAAAGGTTGGTTCAGCAACAACAACAACAAATTCGTTCACAAGTACATGTACAAGACTCGGTTTAGGTCATTGACCTGACACAGATAATCGGATCTCGATGACCCAGTTGAATAAATTATGATAAGTAGATCTATACGGGATATGGGATGTATGCATGTATGACTTTTAGTTTTGTGGCTGGACTGCATAGTTGAAAGTCACATTGACCATGATCCCTAATGTTATTTTAAAGTTTTACTTTGCTCAACAGGAGTTCTTTTGAAGTTGATGCAAATTATGAAACAAAATGTTTAAATGTTCACTTATTCATTCACATATTCATTCATTCATTTGTTCGTTCCTTCATTCGTTCGTTCGTTCGTTCGTTCATTCATTCATTCATTTATTCATTCACATATTCATTCATTCGTTCGTTCGTTCACATGCACAATTGCACATTCATTCGTTCGTTCAATTGTTCATTCATTCATCCATTCATTCATTCACTGACTAGCTCACTTAGCAAATTAGTCAGCCAGTCAATCAGTAATTCAGTAAGTCTGCAAGTCAGTCAGTCAGTCAGTCAGTCAGTCAGTCAGTCAGTCAGTCAGTCAGACAGACACTTTGTCGGTCAGTCAGTCAGTCATTCAGTCGTGGCAATGGTGGAAATCACCAGAGAAACAGACGACATTAATTTTTTAATTAGCCATCTATTAGTTTTTCTGTTTATAATCGTCGACCTGGAAAGCATTGCTCGTCATAAACAAAAGGCAATTCGCCCACACAAACCTAGAAGCCAATGCAATTATCCTCCCCCCCCGCACACACACAGACACACACACAGACACACACACACACACACAAACACACACACACTTGCAATTATCTAACACCGTCGACAGTAATTATAGAATGCGATGAGCGAAAACAATTTTTTTTATCCACATCACACGATTCGGAATTAATTGATTTTCCGCTGCAATGTACACAACATGTGGTCGATTGTTCAATATCTATTGTCTCATTTCTACCTCAAGAGCTGTAGATGAATCTGATGATGATGCCATTGCCCTGTTTGTTTTAATTGTATTGTTTGGCATTGTTTTGTATAAGCTCATCCAGGTATGCTATTTAAGGTTTTACTGTTGTGTTATTTCATTTCACATTCGGCCGTATTACATTTGTTTTACTCAACGCTCTCAGGTGGCCCTGGTTCGCGGGACTATCGGCCCCCTTTTGGGTTACCTGGGTAGCCAACATATTTGATTACCATGATGTAATTACAACATGTTATGAATTGGTTGCCGAATAAAAAATGTTATGTTATGGTCTATGAGATTGTTTCTAGTCGCTCTCTATCGTCCAACATTGTGCCATGCTATATCTTGTTCTAATAATTTCTGGTGCTTTATGCTGTGTTCAATTTTTACCTGTTAGTTAATGAGCTGTTCTGTTCTAACATGTTATGGTCATCATCATGCGCTGTCGTCAGAAGAAACCAGGAATGAGCAAATCAAACTAGAACAAAGCATTACAGACGAGAACAAATTAGAACATACCAGAACTGAATAGAACAAACCAAAGATCAAACGCTCTGAACTGCTTCGTTGAGGCATTAAGGCCTGCCCTGTTCTAGCTTTCTCCAATATATTCTGATAGTCTATTCACTTCTTTTACATTAAATGGGGCTACAGCTTAATGCACCGTGATGCACTATAACTGCAGCATAGTATTCTACTTACCGTCGTCATCACCTTTGTCGTTGTAGTCATCATCACCATGATGTGTCGTCGTCATCATCATCGTACCAGCTCTAGAATTTACATTGTATCAATCATCGGATTAGAACTGAACTCTGATGACCTGTTCAGTCGACCGAATAAAATATGAAAAAGCAAACAGACATCTCTTCAATTATACACGAAGACAGATCTGACGTCACACGAACACAATGCATCTCTTTTTTTTATTAAATCAAACGACAACAATGTGTTCGATCATCATAACACTGCGGCACCCTCGCACAAACACATAAGCACACACACACACACACACACACACACACACACACACACACACACACACACACACACACACACACATAGATCTAACGACATCAGCACGAAGAAACACGCCCACAAACACAAAGGCACAAACCCGCACACAAAGACCGAAGCTCAGGCCAGCACCGACATAAACATAAAACAAACGTACACACAAACGAGCATAGAAACGCCCACACAAATTCATACACAAAAATACAGACACAAACAAACAGAAAAACACACAAACAGACAAATACACATAAACGCGCACAAGTACTCGAGCGCACGCACACAAGAACACGAACACTGTCACCTAGGACTAGGCCTATTATAAATTATGCACGCGAAAATACAAAAAAAATACATACACACGCAAACTCACGTCCAAAAGCTCACAAAAGTACGCCAACAGCTCAACACCCATAAAGGCATGGAAAGGCAAACAAACACAAAAATGCGCAAATGCACACAATTATATTATGCATATATATATATATACATATATATATATGCGCGTGTGTGAGCGTGTTCTTCATGTGATATGTATATTGGATATATATATTTGATGTACAAAAAGACGTAGAAAATCCAGTTTACAAGCGGTACGTAACTCGGTTATTAAGTTGCTATCGCGGCATTCCGTTGATGTGCAATGTAGAGAGAGCGAACGGTTGCTCTTTTCAGTGACATCTGTCCTGAGCAACTTGATCGATATTCTGCCACTCCTGTCTTTTTTAGATGTGATTCAGCAGTCCTAAAATAA
The DNA here is from genome assembly GCA_945859605.1 of Lumbricus rubellus. NCBI lineage: Eukaryota > Metazoa > Annelida > Clitellata > Crassiclitellata > Lumbricidae > Lumbricus > Lumbricus rubellus. Next base: position 37,075,786 of record OX243819.1, read on the forward strand.
AACGTCTGCTATTTCGTATATTTTATGCTGTTTTTATGCTGTCAATTATTCTGCAATGTTTCGCGAAGGTCTGTTTACACCCTATAGTCCCTACTATATAATAATTCTGTTGTCCGCTTAGTTGTTGACGTTATTCATCTTGCATGTCATTGTGATTGTTTTTATTGTTGTTATTACTCTTGTTGGTGTTATTGTTATTGTTGCTATTGTCTATTGTTGCTGTTTTATCACTGTTGGTGCTGTCAATGGCGTAGCCAGGAATTTCTGATATGGGGTTTATGGACGGATGCTTGTTTTTTATATTATAAGTGGACAAAATTAATAGCCTAATCTTTAAAACAACGTTTTTTACTAAACCAATGGAGGGTTTTGACCACAATCCCTCTTGTCTACGCCACTGGTTGCTGTCATTGTTGTTGGTGTTATTGCTGTTGGTGTTGTTGTTGTTGGTGTTATTGTTGTTGGTGTTATTGCTGTTGGTGTTATTGCTGTTGGTGTTATTGTTGTTGGTGTTCTTGTCGTTGTTATTGTTGATATTGTTGCTGTTGTCAATGTTGAATCAGGCGCAGTTTCAAGAATATGCATTTTCCCCTAAGGTTAAGGTTGGCATGTGGTTGCCCGAACCGTTCCGAGCTGTGTCAAGACAGGAGGGAAAGAGTGATGAACACGCATAGACACAGAGAGATAGGGATGGAGAGAAACAGGGAGGAAGATACGAAAAAAGAGACACATACAGAGAGGCACACAGAGAGAGATAGAGAGAGACACACATACAGACCGACATGTCAGGGATGAGTGGATCATTGTGGATGCTTTTATGTGTGTGTGTGTGTGTGTGTGTTCCTCTCTCGTAGAGAGAGAGACAGACAGACAGACAGAGACAGAGAGAGACACATGCATGCATGAGCAAAGAGTTTAAAGATAGAAAAAGAAGAGATCATGATAGAGAGAATGATAGTAAGTACGAACGAATAAGATATAGTGTTGATAGACAGGGATGAGTGGATCATGGTTTTGTTTCTTTTCACTGCAACAGATTCTCTTCAATACGATTCGTCATTTAGTGATTTGTGAGGCGGTGGATGTCACAGTAGACAGCGATTGAGAGAGTTCCAGTCTAGACGGGATGCCGCCGTTTCTATGCCAACCGCCGGGAGTTCTGATGACCATGCAGCCGCTGCAGTCTAGATGCTTATCACCTCATCACTACATATAAAGCTGGTCTTTTGAGATGTTTCATTGGCTCTCCATGGATGCCGATGTTCCTATGACTATCTCTACTTCTCTCTAACTCTCTGTCTCTCTATCTCTGTCTCTGTGTGCATGTGTGTGTGTGCATGTGTGTGCATGTGTGCATGTGTGTGTGTGTGTGTGTGTGTGTGTTCCTCTCTCTGCTCTGTCTTGCTTTAGGTCACTGTCTTTTTCGCGCTTCTTCTCTCTGTCGTCTCTGTCTCTGTCTCTGTGTCTACCTTTCTTTACCTCCGCATCTGTTTATATGTTGCTGCATCTGTGTCTATATCTCTGCGTAGATGTTTGCTTCTGTCTCAGGTTCTGTCTTGAATTTGGTATCTGCTCATATCAGTAAGTATCTGTCGATGTCCATGTATGTGTAAGTGTAAGTCTGATTTCATTTGTCATGGTGCAGCAACGATCTTGCATTGCAAAGAAAAGACGCTACATCAAGTACAGCACTGATGTAAAGATCGACTGCCGGATAAATGGATAGATGGATAGACGGATAGATGGATAGACGGATAGACGGATAGATGGATAGGTGAATAGACGGATAGATGGATAGACGGATAGATGGATAGATGGATAGACGGATAGACGGATAGACGGATAGACGGATAGACGGATAGACGGATAGATGGATAGATGGATAGACGGATAGACGGATTGGCGGATGGTGTATTTTCAGAGATCACCAACTAAAGAGTGCAAAACGGTGAGCGCAGCCGTGTCTTGCAAGCGCATCTTCTTAAATCGCCATTGCTCATCATTGTGAATACAATATGAGTCAATCACTATACGGTGATATTGTTGACTGTCAAGCTCGGTTAGAACACACTGGATGGCCGTGTTAGTATACGTGTCAGCCGTCAGGGTAGACCTCTTCATCTGCTTGCCGATTAACCCTTGGCTGCAACATTTAGGTGACGGAGTGCAACTTTGAGAGGAGATTGGTGTTGTTTGGGTTGAGTGAGTGTATAGAGTTGGATTGATAGATTGATGGATAGATTGATTGATGGATGGATGGATTCGATTGGTTGACAGAATGCTGAATAGATGGATGAATGAATGACTAAATCTATGAATCAAAAAACTGTCATCAAACTTACTGATTGATCGTATTTCTAAAATGATTGATTCGTGAAGTTTACAATGTGGATGAATCGTTAGAATAGGATGGAAACGAGTACAAACAGCAGACGGCAACCTAAACATACAAACAGACAAACAAACAGACAAACAGAGAGACAGGCAGGCAGACAGGCAGAAAAACAGACAGGTAGTTAGACAGACAGTCAGACAGACAGAGACAGGCATACAAATAGACAGACAGACAAACACACAAAGACAGACAGACAGACAGACATATAGTCATTCAGACATAGCCTACATACATACAAGACTATTAAATATCAGATGAATGTCTTGATAAAGCTGCATATTTATTCCGAAGCATGTGAGTTATTGGAATTGCCTTGGGGCTGATACTGTGGTGACTGATGACCCATCTGAACAAAAAAAATCTTTAAAAGCCCCATTTGAATTATTCTGTGAAAGCACATTATAATAATGCAAAATGTCGACCTTTGGCAATGATTCATACGAGCAAAGGAAAATTCCTGCACTGGTTTTGATACACATTTATGTCTCGCAGTTCTGCAGTTCTTGACCTGTATTTCCATACTTCCACGTATAGTCATTAGTCAACCTCTAATCAAGATGCTAATCCATACTCTCGCATGGATCTTACTAACCTAATCAAATCCTGGAACGAACGATGGGTCACGAACGAATAGCTGAATGTTTGTCTAAATGAATGAATGAACAATCTAATCAAATCAAATCAGTTTATTGATCCCAGTGCTACAAGACGTCACACAGTAATAATCAAGTTGATGGGATAATCATACACGAAAGTAGGCTATAATTATGCAGATTAAATGGGAACACTAGACTTATCAGAAGAGACAAGTCCTGCAGGATAGATATAGGGACCAATTGAGTCTAAGGGTGACTGGTGAATAGTATTTATCTGAATTTGTTTTAGTGTTTAATGTTATTATATTATATGAGATTAGATCACTTGCAGATTAATTTTCGTTTGTTGATTGTGATTGTGAATGCAAGGACGAATGATCGGGCAATTCGAATATTATAAAAGGTCAGTTGGTCCACGGTACAATCTATGGAACTTGATGTTTGATTGGAAATTATGTTCGGTTGTGTTAGTTCACCTTTAAAATTACAGACATGATTGAGCATGACATCTTCAAGTATTGATTGATTATAAAGTGACCGATATGAGATAACGAACGCATGAATGAATGAATGAATGAATGAATAGACGAATGAACGAACAAACGAAGGAATGAATAAATGAATAAATGAATAAATGAACGAGTGAAAGAATAAATGAATAAATGAACGAGTGAAAGAATGTGCGACTAATTGAATGAATTAATGAATGAATTAATGAATGGCTGAATGTGTGACTAAATAAATAAATGAACGAATTAATGAATGAACGAACGAACGAATGAATAGCTGAATGTTTGTCTAGATGAATGAATGAATGAATGAATGAATGAGTGAATGAATAGACAAATAAACTAACAAACTAATGAACGAACGAGGAAATGAATGAATGAATTACCGAATGAATGAACAAATGAATGAATGTGTGACTAAATGAACGAATGCCAGAAAGGACTAACGAATGAAGGAATGAAGGACTGAATGAAGGAATGATGGATTGAACGAACGAATGAACAAATGAACGAATGAACGAATGAACGAATGAACGAACGAATGAATAAACAATCAGGTGAACGAAGAAATGAACGAACAACCGAAATGAACCAACTGTATGAACCAACAGACTGCCCGCTGAGTTTAGATTTGACGACTGACCGCAATCCGTCGTTAATCCAACGCGAATCCTTCGCTCCGTTGGGATCTCTCTTCTCTCTTTCCGGTTGATCGTTCAACTATTACGTCCTCATCTCTCCAGTCAATCCCGTTAACCCGTCTCCATGGAGACCAGAGTCTGTTTCCATTGGCAACAGACACGTATACAGAGATCTCTTAGTGCGCAGTCACCATGGCACCCAAACTGCACTCCACTGTTTAGGCATAATGTCGTCAGAAGTCAGACACTAATGCTGACAAGCTGCATGGATTAAAGTCGATAGAGGGGACATACAATGAAGACCATCAACTGTGGCCGACAACCGTGACAATTGTCTAGTTATAGCAGATTAATAGTTCGAGAAATAAATTGATATGATATGCGACAGGATATAATATGATATGATGTCATAAAATAATTTGTGCTTGATATTGATTATGCCATGATATGATTATGATAAGCTTATGATGATTATGATATGCATGATGATACAGTATATGATGTGATATGATACGATGTAATATTACAACGTGCTACTATTATGATATAATTATGACATGATGTGATATGCCATATACTATAAAAGATACAATGCAATAATAATTATTAGATCTCATCCCCTCTGTGTAAACAGACTGAATTTCCGGTGACAGATAAAATATTAGCTAATCGTTGCAGCGCATACACATTACTCAAGTCTAATATGATCCTATCCATGCTAATAAGCTTATAGTCCTATCAATATATAATGGTGAACCAACCCAATACCCAATTTCATTGAAAGCTATAATACAGACCAACCTGTCAGATAAATGTGTGCATATCTGATTCCACTGGCCACATTAATACGTGCTGCATGATTACAGACACTGCACATTCATCATCGTATAAACGTTTTCCTAACTGTCGTTTAAGCGACGATTGCACAACGTGGCTGATGATCAAACCTCCATCGCAGTTCATCTCTGATGGAGTCAGGCACTAGTGTGTGGCCACAGCCAATGACACGGGTGCTGAGAAAGTTCGTGTCGAAACGTCTCTAGTGAATGAGACAGACAGCGCGTATTCTGGGGAAGACGAATGTTACGATGATGATGATGATGATGATGATGATGATGATGATGATGATGATGATGATGATGATGATGATGATGATGATGATGATGATGATGATGATGATGATGATGATGATGATGATGATGATGATGATGATGATGATGATGATGATGATGATGATGATGATGATGATGATGATGATGATGATGATGATGATGATGATGATGATGATGATGATGATGATGATGGTGATGACGATAACGACACTGATGATTCTGATGAGCAACAGCAATACGGACGCAGATGAGAAAGATGAGGAGCAGGAAGAACGAATGAAGAGAAGACAGGACCATCAGTTTTGAGTTTAATAAAAAAAAGTTTCTTAAAGAGTTCCAGAAGGCAGGCGTGATTCTTGAGGAGCCCATTCCAGATCACAGGGACCACCACGGCAAAAGTCTTGAATTGATTCTGCATGATTCCATGAATCCAGTTCGTTTTGAATCCACATTAAGATTTCTTCGGTAATCAGACACTTTCTCGCTTTAGACGTTTAGGCCACACTTGATTTTCAGAGGTCACTGAATCGCACAGTAGACGAACTTCCGGTCAACGCCGCCATTACATCGTGGCGCCACCTAACCGTCGCAGTCTTTTTCAGAGCCCTCTGGTGAATTTTCTCGACCAACGGTTAATAAGTTGGCGTCGAACTAGAACATCGAATAACAACTTTAACGGTCGGTCTACGGTGCAAAGATCCGTCGCAATGTATAAATCACACGGGGTGGGATAACATTGTGTTTAACAAAAAGAACCCCAAGACCCAGAAACTAAACTTTGCTGTAGTCCTTGTGATAAATTCTCAACCCGAGTCTTAATATGTGCCTCCCACAGGAGGGTGCATCTCCTTGGCGTGACATGAGTTGAGTGTTTGGATTGCAACGGTAAAATGGCGCTATATAAATGTGACAAAGATCTGAGTTCAGAGGAACTGAATAGAGTTGAATTGGATTTAATACGATTTCAAAAAAATTTGAAATTTTCTATAATATAATTATAAATAACATTGTTCATATATACTATATATATATATATATATATATATATATATATATATATATATATATGAGCATGAAATGTACACCTATGGTCCACGGAGCCCTTCCACAGCTGTGGAGAATTTGTTTCAAATCCAAACCTTTTCCTCTAAAAAAGATCACCGCTAAATCTACATGTACCAACAAATTGCAGATTTTCTCATATAAACGCCGACATATTTCAGTCGACCGATTGCTCACACACCATATTTTTTCAACGTCGAAACTCGACTTTAACCGCAATCTGGTCACGTGACAATTTGTTTTTAAGGACAATAGTGTCACTGTGTCGGCCATTTTGACCATTTTTGGGCTGCTTGTAGGCGGATAAATGAGTTGTGTGCGGTGACTACAAAAGAATGACTTTTGATGGATGATATTCACTAGACGGTGGATGTGGACTTCCGGACTGGAGCGACTGCAGCAGGATACGCGCACATTCATTGGAACACGTGTGCTTCCTTTTAATAGTACTGGACTCGAACCTTCCTAGTTGTTCTCTTCGGTCTAGTTATGTTCTTTCTTCTCCCATAATTGTATTGTCCTCTGTTTATTCCAATTTTCCTCTTCGTCTTCCTCCTATTGCTCTCAGCTAATCATTTTCATCCTCTCCTCCTCTTTCTCCCCCTCTCATCCACCTCTTTCTTCTCCTCCTTCTCCTTCTCCTCTCCTCCTCCTCTTTCTCCTCCTCCTTCTCCTCCTCTCATCCACCTCTTTCTTCTCCTCTTTCTGCTTCTCCTCCTCCTCATTTTTCTCCTCCTCTTATTGTTATTGCCACTGCCAACACCAATCACTACCGCTGACACTACCTCTGACACTACCACTGTCACTACCTCTCTTTAGGCTCCTTTTCCTGCACACTCCTTCTATTTCCATTCGTTCTCCGTCTTCTACTCCGCCTCCTTATCCTCCTCTTACTCCACTCTCCTCTTTACTCCTCCTATCGCCCCGATTCCCCCAATCTTCAATGACGAATCACCGACTTCTTTACAAAAGTAATAGAACTGAAACCCCGGCAATGCAATGCAGCGTAGGTTACACAGAGAGCGGTCGTGCACAAAGGCAGATACGCGATCCATTCATCATGGAATCACGCTCAATTACTCTCTATCAATTCGTCTTAATCTTCACCCTCAGCAACCTCTCCTGCCATTTCCAACCTAACACAACCTATCCCCCCCCATCTTCTCAAGTCCTTTCTGAACCTGCCCTACCTTTTTCCATTCTTACCACTCTCTATAGAACCCACATACAACTTCCACCCACACTTTCCAACTCATTCCTATCACAGCCACCCCATTCTTTCCAAGCCTTCCCCCACATCTTCCCAACATTCCCCCACTCCCTGCCAATATCTCCATTCCCTTCCTACTTACCTCTTCGGCAGCCTTCCCGCCCTTCTCCACCACTTCTCAACCTCTCCAATCGCTTCTTCATCTCTTCCAATCTCCTCCCAACTTCTCCAATCTCCCAGAAGACAAATGACCTTCCTACGCCCTCTGCTTGCCCTACTTCCTCTCGCACCCTCGACCAACGGAAGCATTGGAGAAGGACGACAGTGGAAGAGATTAATGGAAAGCTTTAGCAGAGAAGTCGTCGCTCGTGCAATAGGCCTACAACATCTGTCGTCATCTGACCTTTCTTCTTCACAAAACACACACCAAGCGACTCATGTATATGTACATGTACATAGATATGTACAAACGTGCAATACATGTAAGCTAGATAATAAATTGTATGTGCAAAGCTTATATCTATATTTAATTATGGCTAATGTTTCGTTATTGGCTTCAAAAACTGTATATAATTATATTCAACCATTATAGGAACACCAGTACTGTAGGGCCTGTAAGGGGTCGGTAGGGGGGAGTAGGCCTATAGGTGCGGTACCGCAATGGATAACACGCTGGCGTGGAGTGCAAGACGTAACGAGACATGCTTCGGACATGCTTTGTATAGGCTGATATTAGTGCAATTAATTGCAGGCTGTCTGTTCTGTTCTAAGGAGTTAAGATTCATGTATTCTGCAATTTGCGTTCTTGTGAATTGTTTAAATTGCACAAATCTACATGTACACTGTAGGCTAACCGGTTGCGGCCTGTCAACCAGATTGTTTCAATAAAGAAAATAGGCTATTACTATTGTGGGGCGCGGTGGTGAAGTGCAGGCGAAGGGTTCCAGGTTCGAATCTACCTCAAGTCGCTGCGTGGGGAGTGGGGACCTTGGGCAAGTCCTTCACTCACAATTGCTCAGCGCTTTGGCGTGAAGCTCCGATGCAGCGTTCCGCGCAGCAGCAGTCGGGAGCGCCTCTGAGTAGTGAACTTGCAGTGGCGCTATAACATGTGCGCATCGGACATTACAGCATCTCCGTTAGTCTCTAATGTCAGCGAAGACACCTCCAAATTCTGTTTACCAAACGCTATAATTATGTCTTTTTAGTTTAATTGTCAATTATAATGTTCAGCAATTTAAGCAGGGATGTTACTCATAACTTTTCCCACCTAGATCTAGGTTTTCGGTTCTATCTAGGTTTCTAGATTTTTTCAAAATCTGGATTTTTGTCATGGCGGATTTTCTTACATTTTTTTCGAAAAAAGGCTAAAAAAGCTAGATCGAGATTTCTATGTAAAAATGTAAAAAGGAGGAAGATCTCATAAAAATATCTGATTTTCAAGCGAATGACTAAAAAAAGTCATCGGCAAATTTGAAAAAAGGAAAAAATAGGAAAATCTGAAAATTTTTGGATCTAAAAGACTAAAAAATTGTCAGAAATTTCAAGTCCAAAAATTCAATTCAATGTATTTTTCGAAATTTCTGAATCTAACTTTCTCTAGCCTTTTTTCGACCTGATGTGAACTTTTAAATTCAGAGTGGCACCCCTGGATGTGAGTGAATTATTATAGTTTAACCATAGGAACGGTTATTAGAAATTTAGAACTATTCGAAATAGACTGAGCTCTACAACTCATATCAATATTCCACTTAGTCATACGATGTCTTTAAACGGACGTAATCAAACAATCTGTAGGCCTAATCTGTGAATTATGGCTAACGTTTGTTTCATCTGTTCTCCGTTATAGCACAAGATGTCAATTTTCGAATAGTGAATTCGACACTATCTACTCTTGCAGTCGTAAAACAGCGGAAACGTTACTTCTAATAATAATCGCTAAAGTTCTGAATGTATAGAAATGTTGCATAGACGTTCAAATTCCATTGGCTAGCAGTCGCAAGATGTCACTAAACACTCAGAACCTACTATTATTGTGTTTAATTTAGAGTTATTTTAAACACCTCTAAATCGTTTCCATACGCCGCAATAATTATAGTCGTTATTCACGTTCAACCGTTCTTATTCCAGCGGTTTGTGTGACGCTTGTCACGTCAAAGAGACAATACATCACATTTTAATTGAGTGTAAAAAAGAAAATATTTCGACGTCATTAAGAAATACATGTCAAATATATAAAGATGAAATTTCTGTTAAAAATCTATTGACTGTCAATTTATATCAGAATCAAGTGTATCGGTTAATTAAACTTATAACTAAAGGTCGGATTTTGTGAATAAACAATTTGCTTCGTTGCTGTAGATGGAAGTTGTATCTTGATCAGATTTATAAATATTTGATTGATGTTTTAAATGGTACAGGTTGCTTCTGTACAAGACACATTACATTATTATTATTATTATTGTTATTGATGTACTTATATATTGAACTTTTCTAACACAAATTGATTACTTTGGTTACTAATGTAGTTGTATGAGACAATCAATATACATTATACAACTATACTGTCTAATGTTCAGATATAATTATGATCGTTTTATCATAATGTGCAAAACTGAACGAGTATCAGAAAATTGAATGTCAATGAAATTGTAAAGTGCCGTTTAGACACCTCGTTGGTGTTGTTTGGATTCTATAAGTTTATTTTTACTACTCTGTACACTTGTATAATTGTCGTCAACGGCCTTTGTTGTCATACGATGACGTTAAACTTTCGAATAATAATAATAAGTTCAACCGTTCATACACTGTAACTCCTAACAGCATCATCTCACTGTAACAGGTGAAGCAAATACCCAAAATCTGTTTCGACGGGTTTTCAACCCACAATATATCGCCTGACGGTCCCGCACGCATACCGCTTGACCAATCCGTCAGATGTATGTCTAATTAAAATTCAACCGCGTACAGATAAAGGAAGTGGATCAACAATGGTGAATAGACGTACTGTACTGTAACAGAGAAATAAACTTATGGTTAGATTTGAGGGATCTCAAAGACAAGAGAAGTGATCGGTATACAATAGGACAATCGTGACACACGCACAGCATTCATTATATGGAGTATTAAATCTGGATAATAAGATACACCTTTCAATCCTCCTTATTTAAAAAGCCTCCTCGACCAGCGCACGCTCCTCACACGCATCGTCTTCCTTATCCTCATCCTCATGCAAATCCTCTTCTATTGCTCCTCCTTTCTCTACACTTCATCCCACGAAACCCTTTTTTATTTTCACGTAGTCCTCCACTGTCTCCAATCCCTCCTCTTCCCACATTCCTCCATTCATTTTACCTACATTTGCTACCTCAACGTTCTTACCCATGCTTTTCGTCATCCTCTTCCTCCTTCTATTAAACCACCTTCACCGACTATTCATGCTCCTCCACCTCTTCTCCTCAACTGATTTCTCATCATCCTTTTCTTCCCCATCCTTCTCCTGACGAGCAAAAACATTCTTGTGCATACGACTGAGATACAGCTCCTATAGCTCTTTTGCATTTCACGCGCTTACAGAAACCACTCGATGCCACCATTTTAAAGCGTTGCAAAAGCTGGCTATATCTACAATATAATAGACTAGAACATTTGAAATCAACACTGTGCATGGTATAGGCTACCGTCCTCAGGTTCTCGGTCCAAATGCTGTTAGATAAGCGTCCATGGATATCACTGTCAACATGATCTAGTCTATGTAGGCCAATCCTAGTAATGTGTCTTGAAGCGTGAATTCGTCTACAAAATTGTATACACGAAGACCTAGATATATACACACATAGATACACATATATCTACACAGTCAGGTCAGAGGTCCGTCGAAGAAGTCTCCCCTGAGCTATACAAATAGCTAAACAAACACACACAACCACACACACACACACAACACACACGCACACGTACATGCAGACAAATGCATGCATAGATAGCCTATAGCTGCACAAGTGCACACAGAGTTGCAGATTATACAATATACATAAAACATTTCAACGTTTTTAAATTCGGTCCACAACGATACAATAGGATGCAGACAGATAAGCAGACAGACATGCACACAGACAGACAGACAAACAAACAAACACAGACAGACACAAACACCGAGGAAAATCAAACGAATTACGACAATGGAAGCTCTGGTTTTCTTTGTCTTCTTTATTGTCTTTTTTTATTGTCTTGGGGAAAAGCGGCTTTCTATTTGATGGTGCTTTTACGACTTCCCCTTGGAATCATAACTCGCGATTCTTCATCGCTGAACTGACACTAGAGAATCCCGCAATTACTTTATATTACAAAGTATTGACGCCAATAGGTAAACAGACAAGACAAAACGGACAGACAGACAGGCAGACAGACAGGCAGACAAGACAAAACGGACAGACAGACAGACAGACAGACAGACAGGCAGGCAGGCAGGCAGACAGACAGACAGACGAGCAGATTAACGCATACAGATAGATAGACATGCACACAGACAGCTGGGCTGACATGGAACTAACGGAAACAAGAAGACAGAGAAAGACTCCGAAAAGAAATGCACACTTGCACGAGTCGCGCATCAGAGAAAAATTTCGCCTGCAGCCTCGCAGAGGTCGCGAGCATAAGTGATGACGTCATGTGACGCTCTTTGCTGATTGGACGTAAATAGGTCAACCAACGGATGACCAAAAAACCGGTCCTTGGAATCAAGTGTCTCCAGCCAGTTGCAACGATTAATTTTCATTACAACAGAATCACTCTTCACTCTTTTTTTCCATCCATCTTCCGCCTCCTCCTCCTCGTCCTCCTCCTCCTTCTCGTCATTTCCTCAACCCTACTCCCCTTCGATCACTACTCGCTTTATAGGAGGACTTACTAAAGGATTTGTTTAAGTTCTCGCCTTCACTTTCTTGGTTTCGCTTAAGGATGATTAAGGTCCTGGAAAGTTTAGAAGATCCATCACTCAGGCTGCAGTCTCATATTAGACTTGATAAGATTAGATTAGATTTTTATAAGATTAGATTAGATTTTTATAAGATTAGATTAGATTAGATTGCAATTATGATAATGTGATATTGCAAGACATCTTGCATTTCAATCTTATCCTGCTTTATCCTACGATTCCTACTCTTATTCTTTGTCCTTTTTTCTTTCTCCCCCCCCACATTATCCATCCTATTCCTCTCCGGACCATTTGAAGCAATACCTAATTGAGACTTGAGGACCAACGCAGTGAAGTTGCTCAGTCATCAACATAGAGATGGGTAAAATGCATTCTTTCTCCTGCTACCCCTCCTCTTGGAATGCATTCTATTATTTCTCCTCCCATTCCCGCCAGGGCTTTTTTAACGTGCAATATTATTGTACACAAAATACGCAGTTCTAAATGGATTCATGCAGTTGCAGAAGCACATCTGTACAGTTAAAACTAGCAAAAAGGGTCATTATCCTCCGATTGGAAGTAATTTACCATGGAGGATGGGAAAGGAAATAAGGGGTTGTGCAGTTCTAAAATTCCTTGAAAACAGCCCTGATTCCGGCTTCCCTCTTCCCTCAATGAAACGTTTGTCTCACTCCTATCTTCTGACTGGAGATATTTCCCACTCCAGTTCGCTTGATTCTTTCCCGTCATGACCCACGTCCTTTGTCTTCCACCGCCTTCTTCTTATACCCCCCCCCCCCCATCACCCTCACTCACTATTACCCTTCTGCTCTCCGCAAATGACGTTCGATTACTGAACGATATAAGAACCACTTTCAACCACAAATATCTTCTCGTTTCTTCTCATTTAGCCTCTGCTCGACGATTGGTGGTGCCAGACCCGTGCATGCAGAAAGGAGGAGGGCGACCCTGATCAACCTGTTTTGACACTGCAGCGTCGTCGTTAGACATCAATTAACTTTAATCAAATCAACGTCTCGTGATCAACAGAGAGAGAGAGACAGAGTGTAATGCAGACAGACACATACACACACGCACACACAGGCACACGCACAGGCACACACACGCGCACACAGTGGTTGCAAAGACAAAGCCAGGAAATTCAGTTGCAGACTTACAGACGGTAACCCATGCAGACAGACAGACAGACAGAAAGACAGAGAGAAAGACAGAGAGAAAGACAGACAGACAGATAGACAGTGTCTCTCATACAGAGAGAGACATACAAACAAACTGACACCGATGGAGACATAAATTATACGTTAGTGCAGATAGGCACGAGAACGGACAGACAGACAGACAGACAGACAGACAGACAGCCAGACAGACAGACAGACAGACAGACAGACAGACAGACAGACAGACAGACAGACAGACACAGAGACAGACACAGAGACAATACATCTCATTTATCCAGGCATGAAATATACTATGCATCTCATTTAGTTATTTTATTGAATTTATTTATTGCTTTGCATTAATAACAGACAATTAAATATTTGATTAAAAAATAAATCTACGAATATAATGCTTACATGTATAATAATGAGCTTGTCTATATGCATTGCAGGCTCATAATGTTTGATATGATTTGTGTTAACCCTGCGACTACCAGCGGGGTCAAAAATGACCCCAAGCCAACTTTGACTGTACACTGCGCAAAATCTGTTTGTGCAAATTTATTTAAAATTTGTGACTTTCAAGATGTACCTAATCTCTATCGAAATATCAATTAATATTTCCCTTTTTTATCACCACAGGGCGCTGGCAATCTTTTATAGCATTGAGTACCAGTGGGGTCAATTTTGACCCCAATAGCTTTTTTGAATACTTTCAATGGTATTCTTTGAAATAAATCATAATTATATTTTATAAATCCTTTCTATAGTATTATCTGAAGAAAATCAGTATTAGATACTAATTTATATAAAGTATAGGCCAGGAAATGGAACGAAACCAAGGAGACCCTGTTGTGCTCGACCCAACACGAAATATGGCTGGTTCTGGACGACATGTCACCACAGAAAACTTCTTCACAAGTTTCATACTTGCTCAAAAACTGGCTGATAAACAAATAACTCTTCTGGGCACTATTCGAAAGAACAGAAAGGAGTGGCATGCGCAGACAACGCACAGAAGACGAGTTTTTCTCATGCAGCTCGGAAGGGAAAAGCAATGGTGATGCAGTACAACGGCTGATCAAGATGTCGCCTCCAACCCTGTCGAAGAAACGTGCACGATGTTTCATTTGTCCAAGGGGAAAGGATAAAAAGGCGAGAATCTGTGCAGCCTGTACATGCAATGTGTGCAAAGCACATGCCCAGTATACATGCATGAACTGCAAACTGTAGCTGCAATGACAGGATATTTTCTATGTTAGTTTTCAACATTGAACACTCGAACACTTTGAACACTAAAACATACCTATAACTCTGAAAAATTTAATTAATTTCAACAGCCTAAACATGTTCCAATTGCTTTACTACTATTTGTTTTTTGGCAATTAATGAAAAAGCAAAAAACAAAGAATTTATTGAAAAAATTGTGTTGGGGTCATTTTTGACCCCACTGGTACTCAGTGTATCAAAAAATTCTGGTAATCTGAGGGTTAAACAAAGAACCGACATGCATATGCGCCTCAAATTATTGGATTCTCTAATAATTATATGCAATAAAAAACAAATTAATATATATAGTTATATAAGAATATGTATTATTATATAATGTATATAAATATGTAGATATACCATTCTGATATATGAATTTATATATACATATAATATTGTATATATTTCGAAACTAATATATATATATATATATATATATATACAATAATCATGTATCCTTCCATAGCTGTCATACTTTCTTTATAGGCCTATTGCTAATTTCTTCTTCTTCCTCGTCTTCCTCGTCCTCCTCATCCTCTTCCTCCTCTTCATGTGCTCCACTTCTTTCGTCATATTGTTTTATCCTATTATGTCTTGTATATTATATATAATATATTATATATAATATATATATATAATATATACTCTTTCTTATATTTTATAAAAAAATATATTATATATATATATAATATATATATATATACAATATATACCCATCCTTCTTTCATCCCTGGATAAATGGAAAGAAATGAGTTTGATTATAAAGAAGAAACATGACCATATATATATATATATTTTATATATATATATGTAACCATATAAATATTATATAATATATATATATAATTATTATATTGCAAAAGACCTGTTCCAAAAACGATCCTTTATACATATTTACATACACTGTATATATTATATACATATATATTTTAATGCATGCTTGTTTTGCATGTCATATATATATATACATATATATATATATCATCAAGGCCGTAGACAGGGGGGTGTTTTGGGTGTTTGAACACCCCCCGAAATGGAAAATGCAGAAAAAAAATCTATTGCATTTTTTTAGTCCGTGATGCAAAAAAGCATGGAAAAAGCCATAAAACACCCCACGAAACGAAATAATAGATTAAATTTCGATGTTTCGATCTGAAAAATCGAAGTTAACGACTAAAAGAAAGGTCATCAGAAATTTTGACGCGAAAATGGAAAAAAATATTTCCAAAATTTTCGACCGGACAACTAAAAAAAGGTCGTCAGAAGTTTTGACGGTGAAAATGGAAAATAATTCCAAGATTTTTTAACCGGATGACTAAAAAAAGGTCGTTAGAAAATTTCGTCGATAAAAATGGAAATTTTGGCCGCTGAAAACACCCCCCGAAATAAAATCCTGGCTACGGCCTTGTATATCATACTGCTATAAGATATAAGATATACATGTATATACGTATGTTATCATGCAATATGTATGTATGGAAACTTACATAAAAATGACCATCATTTTATGGAAGAGGTTAGAGTTCGTGGGGTCAAGCGAGTCGCATTTCTCGTTTATTGAAACTCATTTCTTCACATTTATCCAGCGTCGCATTGTATTACTTGAAGCATTGTATTACTTGAAGCATTGTATTACTTGAAGCATTGTATTACTTGAAGCATTGTATTACTTGAAGCATTGTATTACTTGAAGCATTGTATTACTGGAGGTCAATAAGCCTATAGTTCGTCGTCTTCTCTTACTTCTCTAGTTTCATCCTCTCAGGTCCTTCCTCTCTTCCTTCTCATCCCGTCATTATGTTCAGGTTGAATCTCATCTTTCTTGCACATTATTGTGGACTTCGCGATGGCTTCCGAACAGGTAAATATACGGTTGCCACTTGCCACTAAATCCGGTTACCCCTCCTCTTGCTGCTTACGTGATATACAGACAGTCCCTTAGAAACTTAGGCACTGGGTATAAGAGTAAATTTAACCCTTTAAACCAGATGGGCCGGTTTTCCGGCCTGCTATCCATAGAGTTACGGGAGCCACGGGTTCAAAGGGTTAAGGGTATCGTTATACGTAAAGGTGAATTGAAAGGAAAGTGTATAGGGTTAATGGCAAATGTATAGGACCAGAGGTGAGAGATCAGCATTGTGTGTAATCAGTGAAGGTCAGAGTGAAGGTCAAGATGAAGGCAGAGGTCGTATGAAGGTCACGTCTCTCTCTGTGTATCTAAAGCATCTTCTACAATCTACATAACAATAGCAGCTCATCTATTGTTCCGAATGATCTTGTGGAGAAACAGACTGCAGGCGAAGACTTTAATTAACCTTTAACTGACAGGTCACACTGCAGGTCAGCACTGCAGGCTGACCGTTCGCCTGACGTATGATGGTCAGTTCCGTAGTGGACACGTCGTTCTTTCTTCTGCTTCTCTGCTCCGCTCGTATTAGGTCCCAAACAACGGCGCTATATAAATCTCATGGAGAAGAAAGGAATACACAGAAATTATCTCACCAAGTCGCTTGACGTTTGTTGTTTTGTCTGTTCCTATGCAAACTAGCATTTCTTATGTCGTTATGGCAAACTTATACATGTAGTATCCGGAACAAAATGACGGCATTAACCCTATTCCTAGCCCTAACCGACCCTCACGACCCTTAACCTGAACCTAACCGACCCTCACGACGCCTAACCTGAACCTTACCGACCATCACGATCCCTAAACCTGAACATAACCGATACGTGAGTCCTGGAAACTATTATGCCTTTGTTATTGTATTATTATTATTACGTAACTGTGTTTAATTTTATACGGTGAGAATAAAGTTACGTCACTTCAACGGTGAATCCAACAGATTATCAGTAATCTTAAACTTAGAGAATGATGACGTATTGTTATGTGACGTCATTTGCAAATATCTTTTATATATAATTCGTAATTTTTACACGAGATGATAGGGCCTAAGTGTATAATAAGTCGATTGTTACGTCACTCCAATAATCATTATGAAACACGTCTATTATTCTATAGTTAGCAATTTGAAAGCATCATTGTCTTTATTATTGTAAATTGTTGTTATTGTTATTCTATGTCTATTATTTTTACTGGAGGTAACCTATTCGTGATCTTTGTGGTGCTCCAAACTATATGCAGAGATGGGAATGGTGTTAGTCGCATCTATAGTTACTCAGGAACGGCTTCATCATCTTCATTTTGATTTTGCTGGGCAAATGTTACTCTGAAGCAACCCCAATAAGCGCGGAATGTTGATTGAGAGGCTCTTGAAGAACTTGAAGAGGTAGGAGTTCTCCTCAATGTCTCCGGTGATCATTAGAATTCGTTTCCCTAACTCCTTGATGAAGTTCAAGCCAACGGTATTAATAGAATCGAAAGTCTCGAGAGCCACCGGTACGAAGGGATGATTTGCTAGCAGCCGACTGCACTACCGCTGTAAGCCTACTTGACGACTTTTCTTGCAGCTTCCTTGCAGCTCCATATACATCATTATCATTATCATCATCATCGTCGTCGTCGTCGTCGTCGTCATCATCATCATCATCATTCCTCTTTTCCCTTGATACAATCTCAGGATTAAGTTTTAATCGCTGTCAGTCCGGTGGGCAATGCACGTGTGTCTGGGTGTCTGCCTGCATGGTTGTCTGTCTGTTTGTCTGCCTGCCTCTCTGTCTTTTTGTCTGCCTGCCTACCTGCCTGCCTACCTGCCTACCTCTTTGTCTGCCTTTTCCAGCCGCTCCAATTCATCTACGTGATTGGCGCGCAGCTGGTCGCAAGTGTTATCATCAAAGAGTTGAATTGTCAAACAGTCGTCTACCACTGAAACACTCTCAATCAACTATACGCTCTCGCTATTCTCAACCCATTCATCAATCAATCGATCAATCCAATCACCCAATATTGATCATTTTCTCTTTCATTCCGCCGTCCCCACTCCCACCCCTCTCCATCTTTTTTATTAGCCCCACCCATTCCTACCTTCCAATCACCACCAGCCCCCTCTAGCGGACGGTAACGATGACACTCAAACAACATAGACTGCGGCAAACAGAAATTTCAGTTGCATTAAACTTTTTTACAGCAAATAATACATCCAGTGCTAGCGTTACTTTACCATCACACCATGATTGTGTAGATTTGCATTGTGTTGCCCTAATTTTAACGCTGCATTATGTTGCTGCTTGCTTGAATCTATCTGTGTTTCATCTTTTTATGTTGGGATATTGTATAATAATTATTATCGTATTCACAACATATTCTATTCTATTCTATTCTACTTAGCTATTGTGTCACACCTCATCATATCTGTTATCTGTGTGTCTGTCTCTCAATCTGTGTACCCATCTGTCTGTCTGTCCATCCATCCATCCATCCATCCATCCATCCATCCATCCATCTATCCATCCATCCACCCGTCTGTCTGTCATCTATCCATCTGTCCTGTCACATTACATCATTTCATTTTATATCATGTATCAACGAGAAAGGTGTTCTCCTAAGAATCGTAATCGAGAAAATAATGCAAAAGAAAATGATTCTGGGAAGACCTCTAAAGACGCCACTGGAAATGAGGATGATGATGATGATGATGATGATGATGATGATGATGATGATGAAGGATGATTGCAGGAGACTGACAGAGAGAGGGACAAACAACAAGTCGAATGGAGCGACAATTTTACCCAAATCTACCGGGTAAATTGAAGAGAGTCAGAAGACGAGAAGAATCTTGAAGAAGACGACTATTATAGAGAATAATTGTCTAACCATATTAACCTAAGTGCATGAAAAATGAGATCGCAAAAATTATCCGTTTTTCTCCAGTCAAATGTCACCAACGACTCTTCTTTTATAGCTCATTTTCGGAACAATTCCTTCACTAACTCCCTTTCACCAGAAACTGTCATGTGTCTCAAGGCGCTATGAAGCCGTACTCTGTGTTCGTCAGAATCCTGATGTCTTGCTTCTCATTGGATGACTTCAGAGGCTGAAGCCGCTGACTTTTTTAGTCTTTAAGCCTGTAAAATTTCATTTCGAAATTCTTTCTTCTGGCCAAGATATTGGCAAAACACCTTAGGAGGGAAGTCTTTTTTATGGCCCACCCTGTGGATGTCGCCCCACTTCAAATTCCGTTTCTCGTACCAAAGATTATGCTTTGAATTTCCAAATGCAATCCTGTTACTTTGCAAGAATAATTATTTGTCAATCTGCTGCCCTAAATGTAATTTACAATTGAATGTTTATTTTAATGTAAACAAGATGCAGAATTTTCCGCAACCAGATTTTCGTCCAAAACTCATATACGATGACGTTATAAATATAAGGAATTTCCAATCCTGTGTAGAAAAGCTGCTTGCCAGCGCTAAGCAATCTTCTCAGCCGCTGTTCTTCCGCTGGATTTAACTAAGCGCTGACAAGTCGGACAGGTCCATTTCGCGCTCTAAAAGTAAGCTGGACACACTGGCACGGTCATCCACCCCACTTCCGTTTCTCCCCCACTCACCCCTCCATCCATTCCTCCCCCACCTCACCCCCATCCGCCATATTGATGCCAGCGACACTCGACGACGATATTAATAATATCACCGCTAGATGTCGCGTCGTTCGTCGACAGGTGACGCTTTAGTGGCGCTGCAGCATTTCATTAGAAAAATGGCACCGATCACGCCATCCGTACTTCCGGTCCGTATCGATTGAGTTGGACGTCTACGCCATCGGACAATTTTCCAAAAGTATAACCACTGAAAACAATTCCGTCGGAATATAGATGGGAATGGGTCAATCGCACTGAATGGGATACGGTTTTAGGATGGCCCATTGTTGTAGGATTTTTCTTAGAAAATATGGTTGTCGTAAAAATTACTTAATTTGACTGGCGATTCTTCAGTCGGCCAGCGAGTAATTAAATTAGATAATTAGTTATTTAATTATCATTGCCAGAATATAAAATAATGCAAATGTGAAGACTTGTCTAACAACGTTGTTTTTTGAATAATAATAAAAATATTCTTTATTGAACAATCCGGTTGACAGACCACAACCGGTTACAGCGTACAGTTATGCAATTGAAACAATTCACAAGAACAACAAATCATAAATCTTAACTACTAACAGAACAGACGGCCTGCAATACAAGGGCACTAATAGCAGCCTACCAAGCATGGGTATCCTACGGAAACATGGGCGCCCGCATGTAAAGGCAAGAGGGGCACTTGCCAGTTGACACTACAGAAAATTGATTTGTCTTATTTTTTAACTACTGCTTTTTGGTTTTTAACAAATTTCTTCACACTAAAGCGCAAATGTTACTACGATACACAAAGTAAAACTTTCCATTTAGAAGACTGTGTGAAAACATAGCCCACTCGCGTTGTGAATATTCTGCTTTGAATTCTCCATCTCTTATTAATAAATTAAATAGTTGCCATTGTGTTCTGCCCCTCTTGCAAAACGTTCTACGGGTGCCCATGCACGTAGGCCCTATGTAGGCTTCGGGAATAAAACTCGAGTCCGCTTAATCTCCATAGGCCTACCAGTATTATTATTAATAATATGAAAGCTTAGGCCTATATATTGTGTGAGTGGACTCAGGAGTGGTAAAGGTTAAGTAGGCTTATACTGGAGACTTGTCCAACAAGCCGTCTTTAAAGGCTATTTAGTGCATCGGAGATTTGTCTAACAACGGTTTCTTTTAAAGCCACTTTAATTCCCCGCAGCCGTTTTGGGAGGACGTCAACTGCCCGCTCAGCCATTGACGATGTCACGTGATTGATCATTTTTCTTACGACGTTTTCTTAATCTTCGGGCAATATTTAAGAAAAAATAAACCATTTTTGCTACTATAACATTTATTATATGGTACCGTTTCACCCATAACTTTTTCACATAATTTTTGTCGGAAATGTCACACGCTTCGTTTTTCTGGGGTTAACGGTATATGCGTATTTGCATGTATGCCGCACCTCACGAATGTCATTCCTGGGGAAACTCTCCCACCCCTCAGAGACGTCGAGATTGCACACTCTGTGTGTTTTAATAACGCTGTATTGTGAAAGCCATTAGTTTAACACACCGAAGACTTGTATAACAACGGCGTCTTTAAAAGTCATTAATTTTCAGTTCAGTGGAGACTTGTGTAACACTGGTTCCCTATGAAAACCATGCTCACAAGGTCCTTGATGTGTAAAAATGATACATAGGCCTATATACAAATAGAAAGTGACTTATAGCGAAATGACTTTCTAATGAATATTTTTTATTTCATTAGGTGGAAGAAATTCCTCACATGGAGATCCAAAGTAGGCCTAGGCTACACCGTCTAATGGAAGTATTTTGATCGCCGCTGCGTGTTCGAATAATTAGATATGAGATTAATCTGTAATGAAATCTTCATTTCGGAAATGACCTATGCGATATAATATAATTTCGCTGCACGAAATGAACCCTCGGCACTTCCTTAATGCATTTAGCACACGCGTGTGTGTGTGTGTGTGTGTGTGTGTGCGTGTGTGTGTGTGTGTGTGTGTGCGTGTGTCAGTGCACACAATAATTATTTATGGCTCGGAGGTTTAATTTTAGTTCTAAAAATAATTCCTAATTCGGCCTAAGTTCAGTTCTGTGTTCTTGAATAACTATAGCGTCTGATTCCAATTTTATATCAGAAATAATTTTGCTCATCGTCGTTCCTAATTCAGTCTCCAGCAATGTTAGTGTGGAATTATTTTTAGGATAGACCCTATATTTATTCAATTTCAAGAACGCTATCATTTCCAGAGATTTTTTGTCCTGAGATTCATCGTCCGTCAGTCGCGATTCCGTTTAGGCTACAGAAAACCCTACGAGGATGCATGAAGCCGACGAAAATTATCTTCAGCAATATCTGCCATGTTGCTGTACGAAAATTGCCTGTCCTATTCAAAATCAAGAAGATTCCTAACAGTGTGTTTGATCTAGGCCCTTGCTGGGGGTATGGGTAATTCAGGTTTCTGGGGAGGGGAGTGAGGGACAAAAGACCATTTTGGGCTTGCGACGGATAGTAACCGATGAGACAGACACCGACGACACCCTTTGGCCGTCGTTTTTTCTGACGACCTTTTTCCCTGGTAGTAAATTCCAGATTTAAAAATCTTTTTGGTCTTTCACCTTTTTAGCCTATGATTTCTTCTGAACCTTTCTGATAGTGTTACAGTAGATCTATCGTCTGTTTTATTTCAGTCCAAGACATTTTTTCTAAATGTTATATAATTAAGTAAGTAACTAAGTAAGTAGCCTATATCATTATTGGCCTACACATTCAGAGAAAATAAAGAAGAACTATCGAATTCTTCTGATGGGCAGGGAATCTTCCAGATATAATTTTTTCTAATTTTTGGGAGGAATATCACATATTTACATATTCTCGAATTTTCTGGGGAATGTTATTCCTGGATGAACTTTCCCCAGATATGTCTAGATTAAAAACTGATTCCTAGGAGCCTGTATACCGTTGTACCTGTAGTGTTCGGAAAATAAAGAATAAACCGAGTCGAAACAGTTTCTGTTGCTGCATATAACAATGTTGGAGTTGTTGTTGGTGCTTGTGACTTTATAGGCCTATTCATGTTCAGCAACATAAATTTAACTTTCAATTTCGCTTTTTGAAACTCTAACAGTTTTACTTTCAATTTTGGTTTTCGTTTACACGCACTCGTGTTTTTAGACTTCTAATTTTAGTTTTGGCAACGAAAATAATGATATCACGGCCATGCATAAAAAGTGTTCAAGTCCTTATGTATCTGTATGCATAATAATATGAATAAATGTGACCCTGCATGTACAGTTTGTACACGACGAGTACCGGTATTAAACGGTATCGTATTACCAATTTATTTTGCGCGTATCCAATAACGAAAATTATTCATGAGTGCTCCTAGCACGTAGGCCTATACATTTTCATACGCAGTGAATGCGTGTCCTCGACTTTTGCGCACTTACAGAGCTAACTACCTACATACTTACCTACCTACGCACACAGCCACGCATATTAACACACAGGCAGACAAGCAGGCACACACGCACGTTATATAGAGCGGGTGAGACCATTTTTTGCAAAAAATACAACAGTTTTACTGCCGTCTTATCTTTCGATTTAACTAGGAAGATATTTCCAGGACATTTCTCCCTCGGGTCCAACTTCAATAGCAATAGAATAGATCTATGGTCGCCTGTGTATCTCTCTGTGTGCTATAAATGTGCCCATGTATGTACGCCTCAGTGTATATGCCTGCGCGGTCCTGCTGTCCCTTAATGGACAATGGCAAAGACAAAAGGCGAACGTTTTTGCTGGAGAAGCAATGGTGTTGTTGTCCTGGCCTTTCAACCCTTCATTATATACATATATATACATATATAACATATATATGTATATATATATATGTATATGCATATGTATATGTATGTATAATTGTATATATACATATCTGCAATAAATCTCTGGCTTTGGCTGAAGTGCAATCCTAAAAGGCGCTTCAGCAGCAACGCTGCTCCATCCATGACGCAAAGGCCATGATGTATACGTATGCATCGAAGGTCGCAAGGACAGACAGACAAACAAACAGACATACAGATAGACAGGTGAACAGACAGACAGACGGACATACAGATAGACACACACACAAAGAGATAGAAAGATAGACAAGCAAACAGGTGGACACACAAATAGACAGAAAGAAAGAATAGCAATCACTCAGTCGCTGAATCAGGCAATCGATCGATCGCTCAGAATTTTTTAAAGCACCCCTTGTATCATATTTTGTATCGTATCATAATATGCCATGTATTATAGCCTCAAAAACTGATGTCACAGAAATAAAGAGAGAAAAAATAATATTATGAAGAGCATTGTTCGTCTGCGTGTCCGTGGGAGTATTCAGAGGAGGTTAACGGGTTCAAACCCAAGAAATAAATAATTTTAGAACTTTTAAAACTATTATTGTCGTCAGCGCTGAATATCTGCTAACGATTCCATGTTTTTGGTTGAGGTCCTCAGAGAAAAAAGGTCAGCAATAATCATTTCTTCCGGTAAAGGAAGTTAACGACATCATGTGACCTCCGGGATCGCTGACCTCTTCTTATTCAAGCTTTTGACTGGCACTGCAAAATCAATGGTAATTAATTGACAAAGGCATCGCGTGATTTCCTCTCCTCTCTCGTTACTAGCGAGACGTTGTAAATCATGATTGATGTCCATATATAATAATAGTTACGATCACCACATGTTGGATTAAATGTCTATTAATAGTAATGCGCACATCACTGACAGGTGTTTGTCGAGAATTGCATCTGTTGGTATCCAAGTCCTGGCAGCAGTGAACATTAAAAAGATTTTTTAAAGACATAATGTTCTGTGTTTATGAAGTAGGTCCCATTAAAACAGAACGCAATTGAAATCGCTTCGTCAGATTTCGCGCCTTTTATATGCAACCTTTTTCTGTTAATTAAGCCTATAAGCTTATCCGTCTGCATGTCTGTGGGTGTATTTAGATGGGTTAACAGGTTCAAACCCCCGAAATAAACTTTTTCTACTTTTGAAACTAATTCTGTGTAGTTTGCCACCATGCAGTCCATTTAATTAGGAAACCCTCGCAATGGAAACGTCTGAGGTTTTTCTCGACTATGACTCTGCGTGTGTCTCTATTTAGGCCTATCTACCAGAGTTTATTCTAAGAAATTTTTAGAACTGCACAAAACGACCCTTTTAGTCGTCTGGACCAAATGTTTGATCGTCGAAATCCCGTGAAAATATTACCATTTTGAAATTTTCCCGACCCCCTAAAAACTGATGACCTTTTTTAGTCCTTCGTTCACTATAACACTATGAGTTACTGCACAAAATCTTATTTTTAACTGCACAAATTTCTTTTCCAACTACACACTTTGTGTCCAGCTGCACGTTAAAATAACCCCTGCTATCTACCATTGTCAGTCTAGATTTGCCTGTGTATCTGGCTGCCTCTATGTCTGCCTGTGTGTCTGTTTGTATGTATGTCTTTCTTACTGTATGTCCGTCTGTCTATTCAACTCTTCTCTCAGTCTATTACATATATATATATATATATATATATATATATTCGTTTGAGTATAAGACAGTCCTGTTTAGAGTTGGACACGGTTGGTCATTAATTGTCTGATGGGAAATTGGTGTCTGACTCTCAGGTCAAAGGTCATGGTTTTAGTTCACGTAAATACAGAAAGATTACGTGTGTGCGAGGTACCACCGACGATGGTTTCCGATTTGTAGTGACTGTTTTGTTTACCGATAATTATGTAACCACTGTTTTCAGTAATCATTTTAGCATCATCGAGGCTGGCGAAGATTTGTGAGGTAGGCTACTTAAAAGTGTTTTTATCCATTATGTATTGTACATGCATCTGTACACAATGAAATGGCTAAGAAATGGTTGTTTCTAATTCCTTTTAGATCAGGACACGACGTCTTTAAATCGTGAAACCTTCTAAGAGTTCAATTCCATCCGTTCAAACGGAGTTCTACTTTTCCTCTCTTCCCCTGGGTCGTCGCGAGTCAGCGCCT
The DNA here is from genome assembly GCA_945859605.1 of Lumbricus rubellus. Taxonomy (NCBI): domain Eukaryota; kingdom Metazoa; phylum Annelida; class Clitellata; order Crassiclitellata; family Lumbricidae; genus Lumbricus; species Lumbricus rubellus. The sequence goes on from OX243819.1 coordinate 37,102,243, forward strand.
TACTTTCGGTTAAAACTGACGCACAACCATCGCGTATCAATGCGCGATCGTTCGCGATATTAAAGGCGGCAAACGTGATCTCTCGAATTGATCTGGTCTACGAAAAAATAATATTGTTCACCGTGACCTTCCATAGTTGGCGCCATTCTCCTACGTTCGCAAAGTCGCCAAACGTCAGCACTCACCTATTAACCACATTACGGAGCGCTGCCTGCGTCAATACTAGACGAAAATTGCGCCTATTCATGGCCACGCATCGTCTGCAGACTAATTTGATCATAAACCACGTCTGTCTTGACGCGGGAAGGAGGCGGTTGTGACGTCACATCCGGTTGTTGTAGCAGCGTATTTGGTCGGTGAAGAACGTGACGTTTTCGGTTCTGATGCCTCATTAAGCGGTGTCGGTCGAACGCTGTTCCAACAGAAGGCGCCCACCCCGCGGCTGCGCTGTTCCGTCGACATCGCCGCTCAAGATCGCGCTCTCGCTGTAATTCAGGTTGGCAAGTCACGTGGGCTGAGATGGCGCCGCGAAGGAGACCATTTACAGCGGGGTTAAGGAGTCGTAGGCATCACCATTTACCAACAGTTCTTATCGTTTACTCGCCATTCTCTTCTTAACACCCTCCCTCTATCGTTCTTTGTCTGTATCCATCATATTTTCCCCCTTTTTCTTCAAATTATACCTTTGTTGCCTCTTTGTTTCGTTTCCCTCCTAGTATTTTCACGCTTTTATTCTTTTACTAATGACGCTATAATTTTTTATCCTGCATGTTCATTCATTCATCGTTTATTTCAAGAATTTTATAGCGCCCTTCAAAGAAGCCCGCCAGAGTCGTTCCCAGGCCAAACACGGTCGCGGTGAGACAAATACATGCAGGTTTTTAGAACCTGTTGAGTCACTGATGAGTCAACCCTTACACTATTATAGGTAACAGGTGTATCTCTAACTATTCCAGACATAACATTATATGGACCTACAACTGAGAAAGCACGACGCTGACATGTTGAGGTTCCAACAGAAAGCACATCGCGTGTGTGACCTTCCACACTGAGTGTGTGACCTTGCACACTGAGTGTGTGACCTTCCACACTGAGTGTGTGACCTTCTACACTGAGTGTGTGACCTTGCACACTGAGTGTGTGACCTTCCACACTGAGTGTGTGACCTTCTACACTGAGTGTGTGACCTTGCACACTGAGTGTGTGACCTTCCACACTGAGTGTGTGACCTTCCACACTGCGTGTGTGACCTTCCACACTGCGTGTGTGACCTTGCACACTGCGTGTGTGACCTTCCACACTGCGTGTGTGACCTTCCACACTGCGTGTGTGACCATCCACACTGCGTGTGTGACCTTGCACACTGCGTGTGTGACCTTCCACACTGCGTGTGTGACCTTCCACACTGCGTGTGTGACCTTGCACACTGAGTGTGTGACCTTGCACACTGCGTGTGTGACCTTTCACACTGCGTGTATGACCTTGCACACTGCGTGTGTGACCTTCCACACCGTGTGTGACCTTCCACACTGCGTGTGTGACCTTCCAGACTGCGTGTGTGACCTTGCACATCGCATGTGTGACCTTCCACACTGCGTGCGTGACCTTCCACACTGAGTGTGTGAACTTCTACACTGCGTGTGTGACCTTGCACATTGCGAGAGTGACCCTGCACATTGCGTGTGTGACCTTGCACACTGCGTGTATGACGTTCCACACTGAGTGTGTGACCTTCCACGCTGCGTGTGTGACCTTCCAGACTGCGTGTGTGACCTTCCACACTGCGTGTGTCATAGTTGTAAAAAACGTTTTTTTCCGTTTTTTTATTTTCCCCATCGTTTTTTATCGTTTTTTATTATTTCTTTGTCTTTAATTATTCATTTATTTCTGTTATTATTTTCTTAAATTTTAATTTTTCCTGATATTTTTTATGTTTTCCGCAAACTCTCAAGGATTCAGCTAACTAAAGTCATTATTTCATCCTTTAACATCATCATTTAAGAGATTGACTGCGTGTAGTAGGTTCCTAATCAAGGTTTTCAAGGTTAAAATGCGGTTTTAGATGTAACAAAGTCAAAGTATTTTCCGTTTCCGTTTTTTATAGTTTTGTTGTCGTTTTTTATTATTTCGAAAAAAACGTCGTTTTTTACCGTTTTTTATTCTGTTTCCATCGTTTTTTACATCTAAGGCGTGTGTGACCTTGCACATCGCATGTGTGACCTTCCACACTGCGTGCGTGACCTTCCAGACTGCGTGCGTGACCTTGCACACTGCGTGTGTGATCTTCCACACTGCGTGTGTGACCTTCCACACTGCGTGTGTGACCTTCCAGACTGCGTGTGTGACCTTGCACATCGCATGTGTGACCTTGCACACTGCGTGTGTGACCTTACACACTGCGTGTGTGACCTTCCACACTGCGTGTATGACCTTTCACACTGCGTGTGTGACCTGGCACACTGCGTGTGTGACCCTCCACACTGAGTGTGTGTGAACTTCCACACTGCGTGTTCGACCTCCCACACTCAGTGTGTGACCTTTCACACTGCGTGTGTGACCTTGCACACTGCGTGTGTGACCTTCCACACTGCGTGTGTGACCTTCCACACTGCGTGTGTAACCATCCACACTGCGTGTGTGACCTTGCACACTGCGTGTGTGAACCTCCACAGTGCGCGTGTGACCCTCCACACTGAGTGTGTGACCTTGCAAACTGCGTGTGTGACCTTGCACACTGCGTGTGTGACCTTCCAAACTGCGTGTGTGACCTTGCACACTGCGTGTGTGACCTTGCAAACTGAGTGTGTGACCTTCCACGCTGCGTGTTTGACCTTCCACACTGCGTTTGTGACCCTCCACACTGAGTGTGTGACCTTAAACGCTGCATGTGTGACCTTGCACACTGCATGTGTGACCTTGCACACTGAGTGAGTGACCTTGCACACTGCGCATGTAACCTTGCACACTGTGTGTGTGACCTTCCACACTGCGTGTGTGACCTTCCACACTGCGTATATGACCTTTTACACTGCGTGTGTGACCTTCCACACTCAGTGTGCGACCTTGCACACTGCGTTTGTGACCTTCCACGCTGCGTGTGTGACCTTCCACACTGCGCGTGTGACCTTGCACACTGCGTGCGTGACCTTGCACACTGCGTGTGTGACCTTCCACACTGCGTGTGTGACCTTCCACACTGCTTGTGTGATTTTACACACTGTGTGTGACCTTCCACACTGCGTGTGTGACCTTCCAGACTGCGTGTGTGACCGTGCACACTGCGTGCGTGACCTTGCACACTGCGTGTGTGATCTTCCACACTGCGTGTGTGACCTTCCACACTGCGTGTGTGACCTTCCAGACTGCGTGTGTGACCTTGCACATCGCATGTGTGACCTTGCACACTGCGTGTGTGACCTTCCACACTGCGTGCATGACCTTTCACACTGCGTGTGTGACCTGGCACACTGCGTGTGTGACCCTCCACACTGAGTGTGTGTGAACTTCCACAATGCGTGTTCGACCTCCCACACTCAGTGTGTGACCTTGCACACTGCGTGTGTGACCTTGCACACTGCGTGTGTGACCTTCCACACTGCGTGTGTGACCTTCCACACTGCGTGTGTAACCATCCACACTGCGTGTGTGACCTTGCACACTGCGTGTGTGAACCTCCACAGTGCGCGTGTGACCCTCCACACTGAGTGTGTGACCTTGCAAACTGCGTGTGTGACCTTGCACACTGCGTGTGTGACCTTCCAAACTGCGTGTGTGACCTTGCACACTGCGTGTGTGACCTTGCAAACTGAGTGTGTGACCTTCCACGCTGCGTGTTTGACCTTCCACACTGCGTTTGTGACCCTCCACACTGAGTGTGTGACCTTAAACGCTGCATGTGTGACCTTCTACACTGCACGTGTGACCTTGCACACTGAGTGTGTGACCTTGCACACTGCGCGTGTAACCTTGCACACTGTGTGTGTGACCTTCCACACTGCGTGTGTGACCTTCCACACTGCGTATATGACCTTTTACACTGCGTGTGTGACCTTCCACACTCAGTGTACGACCTTGCACACTGCGTTTGTGACCTTCCACACTGCGTGTGTGACCTTCCACTCTGCGCGTGTGACCTTGCACACTGCGTGCGTGACCTTGCACACTGCGTGTGTGACCTTCCACACTGCGTGTGTGACCTTCCACACTGCGTGTGTGACCTTCCACACTGCGTGTGTGATTTTACACACTGTGTGTGACCATCCACACTGCGTGTGTGACCTTCCAGACTGCGTGTGTGACCTTGCACATCGCATGTGTGACCTTCCACACTGCGTGCGTGACCTTCTACATTGAGTGTGTGACCTTCTTCACTGCGTGTGTGACCTTGCACACTGCGAGAGTGACCTTGTACACTGTGTGTGTGACCTTCCACACTGCGTGTCTGACCTTCCACACTGCGTGTGTGACCTTGCACACTGCGTGTGTGACCTTCCACGCTGCGTGTATGACCTTTCACACTGTGAGTGTGACCTGGCACACTGCGTGTGTGACCCTCCACACTGAGTGTGTGTGAACTTCCACACTGCGTGTTTGACCTTCCACATTCACTGTGTGACCTTGCACACGGCGTGTGTGACCTTGCACACCGCGTGTGTGACCTTGCACACTGCGTGTGTGACCTTCCACACTGCGTGTGTGACCTTCCACACTGCGTGTGTAACCATCCACACTGCGTGTGTGACCTTGCACACTGCGTGTGTGAACCTCCACAGTGCGCGTGTGACCCTCCACACTGAGTGTGTGACCTTGCAAACTGCGTGTGTGACCTTGCACACTGCGTGTGTGACCTTGCACACTGCGTGTGTGACCTTCCACACTGAGTGTGTGACCTTCCACACTGTGTGTGACCTTCCACGCTGCGTGTGTGACCTTCCACACTGCGTGTGTGACCTTCCACACTGCGTTTGTGACCATCCACACTGCGTGTGTGACTTTCCACACTGAGTGTGTGACCTTAAACACTGCATGTGTGACCTTCCACACTGCATGTGTGACCTTGCACACTGAGTGTGTGACCTTGCAAACTGCGCGTGTACCCTTGCAAACTGTGTGTGTGACCTTCCACACTGCGTGTGTGACATTCCACACTGCGTATATGACCTTTTACACTGCGTGTGTGACTTTCCACACTGCGTGTGTGACCTTACACACTGCGTGTATGACCTTTCACACTGCGTGTGTGACCTGGCACACTGCGTGTGTGACCCTCCACACTGAGTGTGTGTGAACTTCCACACTGCGTGTTTGACCTTCCACACTCAGTGTGTGACCTTGCACACTGCGTGTGTGACCTTGCACACTGCGTGTGTGACCTTCCACACTGCGTGTGTAACCAACCACACTGCGTGTGTGACCTTGCGCACTGCGCGTGTGACCCTCCACACTGAGTGTGTGACCTTGCAAACTGCGTGTGTGACCATGCACACTGCGTGTGTGACCTTCCGCACTGAGTGTGTGACCTTCCACACTGAGTGTGTGACCTTCCACACTGCGTGTGTGACCTTCCACACTGCGTGTGTGACCCTCCATTCCGCGTTTGTGACCTTCCACACTGAGTGTGTGACCTTCCACACTGGGTGTGTGACCTTCCACACTGCGTGTGTGACCTTCCACACCGTGTCTGACCTTCTTCACTGAGTGTGTGACCTTCTACACTGCGTGTGCGACCTTGCACACTGCGAGAGTGACCTTGCACACTGCGTGTGTGACCTCGCACACTGCGTGTGTGACGTTCCACACTGAGTGTGTGACCTTAAACTCTGCGTGTGTGACCTTCGACACTGCGTGTGTGACCTTGCACACTGCGCGTGTGACCTTCAACACTGCGTGTGTGACCTTCCACAATGCGTGTGTGACCTTGCACACTGCGTGTGTGACCTTCCACACTGCGTGTGTGAGCTTCCACACTGCGTGTGTGACCTTCCTCACTGCGTGTGTGACCTTCCACACTGCGTGTCTGACTTTCCACAATGCGTGTGTAACCTTGCACACTGCGTGTGTGACCTTGCACACTGCGTGTGTGACCTACCACACTGAGTGGGTGACCTTGCACACTGCGTGTGTGACCTTGCACACTGCGTGTGTGACCTACCACACTGAGTGGGTGACCTTGCACACTGCGTGTGTGACCTTGCACACTGCGTGTGTGACCATTCACACTGCGTGTGTGACCTTGCACACTGAGTGTGTGACCTTGCACACTGCGTGTGTGACCTTGCACACTGCGTGTGTGACCTTCCACACTGCGTGTGTGACCTTCAGCACTGAGTGTGTGACCTTCCACACTGCGTGTGTGACCTTGCACGCTGCGCGTGTGACCTTCAACACTGCGTGTGTGACCTTCCACAATGCGTGTGTGACCTTCCACACTGCGTGTGTGAGCTTCGACACTGCGTGTGTGACCTTCCTCACTGCGTGTGTGACCTTCCACACTGCGTGTCTGACTTTCCACAATGCGTGTGTAACCTTGCACACTGCGTGTGTGACCTTGCACACTGCGTGTGTGACCTACCACACTGAGTGGGTGACCTTGCACACTGCGTGTGTGACCTTGCACACTGCGTGTGTGACCTACCACACTGAGTGGGTGACCTTGCACACTGCGTGTGTGACCTTGCACACTGCGTGTGTGACCATTCACACTGCGTGTGTGACCTTGCACACTGAGTGTGTGACCTTGCACACTGCGTGTGTGACCTTGCACACTGCGTGTGTGACCTTCCACACTGCGTGTGTGACCTTCAGCACTGAGTGTGTGACCTTCCACACTGCGTGTGTGACCTTGCACGCTGCGCGTGTGACCTTCAACACTGCGTGTGTGACCTTCCACACTGCGTGTCTGACTTTCCACAATGCGTGTGTAACCTTACACACTGCGTGTGTGACCTTTCACACTGCGTGTGTGACCTACCACACTGAGTGGGTGACCTTGCACACTGCGTGTGTGACCTTGCACACTGCGTGTGTGACCTACCACACTGAGTGGGTGACCTTGCACACTGCGTGTGTGACCTTGCACACTGCGTGTGAGACCATTCACACTGCGTGTGTGACCTTGCACACTGAGTGTGTGACCTTGCACACTGCGTGTGTGACCTTGCACACTGCGTGTGTGACCTTCCACACTGCGTGTGTGACCTTCAGCACTGAGTGTGTAACCTTCCACACTGCGTGTGTGACCTTGCACGCTGCGCGTGTGACCTTCAACACTGCGTGTGTGACCTTCCACAATGCGTGTGTGACCTTGCACACTGCGTGTGTGACCTTCCACACTGCGTGTGTGACCTTTCACACTGCATGTGTGACCTTCCTCACTGCGAGTGTGACCTTCCACACTGCGTGTGTGACCTTCCACAATGCGTGTGTGACCTTGTTCACTGCGTGTGTGACCTTGCACACTGCGTGTGTGACCTACCAAACTGAGTGTGTGGCCTTGCACACTGCGTGTGTGACCTTCCACACTGAGTGTGTGACCTTGCACACTGCGTGAGTGACCTTCCACACTGCGTGTGTGACCTTCTACACTGCGTGTGTGACCTTCCACACTGAGTGTGTGACCTTGCACACTGCGTGTGTGACCTTGCACACTGCGTGTGTGACCTTCCACACTGAGTGTGTGACCTTCCGCACTGAGTGTGTGACCTTCCACACTGCGTGTGTGACCTTGCACGCTGCGCGTGTGACCTTCAACACTGCGTGTGTGACCTTCCACAATGCGTGTGTGACCTTGCACACTGCGTGTGTGACCTTCCACACTGCGTGTGTGACCTTCCACACTGCGTGTGTGACCTTCCTCACTGCGTGTGTGACCTTCTACACTGCGTGTGTGACCTTCCACAATGCGTGTGTGACCTTGTTCACTGCGTGTGTGACCTTGCACACTGCGTGTGTGACCTACCAAACTGAGTGTGTGGCCTTGCACACTGCGTGTGTGACCTTCCACACTGAGTGTGTGACCTTGCACACTGCGTGAGTGACCTTCCACACTGCGTGTGTGACCTTCTACACTGCGTGTGTGACCTTTCACACTGAGTGTGTGACCTTGCACACTGCGTGTGTGACCTTTCACACAGCGTGTGTGACCTTGCACACTGAGTGTGTGACCTTGCAAACTTCGTGTGTGACCTAGCACACTGCGTGTGTGACCTTCCACACTGAGTGTGTGACCTTCCACACTGAGTGTGTGACCTTGCACACTGCGTGCGTGATCTTCCACCCTGTGTGTGACCTTCCACACTGCGTGTGACCTTCCACACTGCGTGTGTGACCGTCCACACTGCGTGTGTGACCCTCCACACCGCGTGTGTGACCTTCCACACTGAGTGTGTGACCTTCCACACTGGGTGTGTGACCTTGCACACTGCGTGTGTGACCTTCCACACCGTGTCTGACCTTCTTCGCTGAGTGTGTGACCTTCTACACTGCGTGTGGGACTTTGCACACTGCGTGTGTGACCTCGCACACTGCGTGTGTGACGTTCCACACTGAGTGTGTGACCTTAAACTCTGCGTGTGTGACCTTCCACACTGCGTGTGTGACCTTGCACACTGCGCTTGTGACCTTCCACACTGCGTGTGTGACCTTCCAAACTGCGTGTGTGACCTTCCTCACTGCGTGTGTGACCTTCCACACTGCGTGTGTGACTTTCCACAATGCGTGTGTGACCTTGAACACTGCGTGTGTGACCTTGCACACTGCGTGTGTGACCTTCCACACTGCGTGTGTGACCCTCCACACCGCGTGTGTGACCTTCCACACTGAGTGTGTGACCTTCCGCACAGGGTGTGTGACCTTCCACACTGCGTGTGTGACCTTCCACACCGTGTCTGACCTTCTTCACTGAGTGTGTGACCTTCTACACTGAGTGTGTGACCTTCCACACTGCGTGTGTGACCTTGCACGCTGCGCGTGTGACCTTCAACACTGCGTGTGTGACCTTCCACACTGCGTGTCTGACTTTCCACAATGCGTGTGTAACCTTACACACTGCGTGTGTGACCTTGCACACTGCGTGTGTGACCTACCACACTGAGTGGGTGACCTTGCACACTGCGTGTGTGACCTTGCCCACTGCGTGTGTGACCTACCACACTGAGTGGGTGACCTTCCACACTGCGTGTGTGACCTTGCACGCTGCGCGTGTGACCTTCAACACTGCGTGTGTGACCTTCCACAATGCGTGTGTGACCTTGCACACTGCGTGTGTGACCATTCACACTGCGTGTGTGACCTTGCACACTGAGTGTGTGACCTTGCACACTGCGTGTGTGACCTTGCACACTGCGTGTGTGACCTTCCACACTGCGTGTGTGACCTTCAGCACTGAGTGTGTAACCTTCCACACTGCGTGTGTGACCTTGCACGCTGCGCGTGTGACCTTCAACACTGCGTGTGTGACCTTCCACAATGCGTGTGTGACCTTGCACACTGCGTGTGTGACCTTCCACACTGCGTGTGTGACCTTTCACACTGCATGTGTGACCTTCCTCACTGCGAGTGTGACCTTCCACACTGCGTGTGTGACCTTCCACAATGCGTGTGTGACCTTGTTCACTGCGTGTGTGACCTTGCACACTGCGTGTGTGACCTACCAAACTGAGTGTGTGGCCTTGCACACTGCGTGTGTGACCTTCCACACTGAGTGTGTGACCTTGCACACTGCGTGAGTGACCTTCCACACTGCGTGTGTGACCTTCTACACTGCGTGTGTGACCTTCCACACTGAGTGTGTGACCTTGCACACTGCGTGTGTGACCTTGCACACTGCGTGTGTGACCTTCCACACTGAGTGTGTGACCTTCCGCACTGAGTGTGTGACCTTCCACACTGCGTGTGTGACCTTGCACGCTGCGCGTGTGACCTTCAACACTGCGTGTGTGACCTTCCACAATGCGTGTGTGACCTTGCACACTGCGTGTGTGACCTTCCACACTGCGTGTGTGACCTTCCACACTGCGTGTGTGACCTTCCTCACTGCGTGTGTGACCTTCTACACTGCGTGTGTGACCTTCCACAATGCGTGTGTGACCTTGTTCACTGCGTGTGTGACCTTGCACACTGCGTGTGTGACCTACCAAACTGAGTGTGTGGCCTTGCACACTGCGTGTGTGACCTTCCACACTGAGTGTGTGACCTTGCACACTGCGTGAGTGACCTTCCACACTGCGTGTGTGACCTTCTACACTGCGTGTGTGACCTTTCACACTGAGTGTGTGACCTTGCACACTGCGTGTGTGACCTTTCACACAGCGTGTGTGACCTTGCACACTGAGTGTGTGACCTTGCAAACTTCGTGTGTGACCTAGCACACTGCGTGTGTGACCTTCCACACTGAGTGTGTGACCTTCCACACTGAGTGTGTGACCTTGCACACTGCGTGCGTGATCTTCCACCCTGTGTGTGACCTTCCACACTGCGTGTGACCTTCCACACTGCGTGTGTGACCGTCCACACTGCGTGTGTGACCCTCCACACCGCGTGTGTGACCTTCCACACTGAGTGTGTGACCTTCCACACTGGGTGTGTGACCTTGCACACTGCGTGTGTGACCTTCCACACCGTGTCTGACCTTCTTCGCTGAGTGTGTGACCTTCTACACTGCGTGTGGGACCTTGCACACTGCGTGTGTGACCTCGCACACTGCGTGTGTGACGTTCCACACTGAGTGTGTGACCTTAAACTCTGCTTGTGTGACCTTCCACACTGCGTGTGTGACCTTGCACACTGCGCTTGTGACCTTCAACACCGCGTGTGTGACCTTCCACAATGCGTGTGTGACCTTGCACACTGTGTGTGTGACCTTCCACACTGCGTGTGTGACCTTCCAAACTGCGTGTGTGACCTTCCTCACTGCGTGTGTGACCTTCCACACTGCGTGTGTGACTTTCCACAATGCGTGTGTGACCTTGAACACTGCGTGTGTGACCTTGCACACTGCGTGTGTGACCTTCCACACTGCGTGTGTGACCCTCCACACCGCGTGTGTGACCTTCCACACTGAGTGTGTGACCTTCCGCACAGGGTGTGTGACCTTCCACACTGCGTGTGTGACCTTCCACACCGTGTCTGACCTTCTTCACTGAGTGTGTGACCTTCTACACTGCGTGTGCGACCTTGCACACTGCGAGAGTGACCTTGCACACTGCGTGTGTGACCTCGCACACTGCGTGTGTGACGTTCCACACTGAGTGTGTGACCTTAAACTCTGCGTGTGTGACCTTCCACACTGCGTGTGTGACCTTCCACACTGCGTGGGTGACCTTCCACACTGCGTGTGTGACCTTGCACACTGCGCATGTGACCTTCAACACTGCGTGTGTGACCTTCCACAATGCGTGTGTGACCTTGCACACTGCGTGTGTGACCTTCCACACTGCGTGTGTGACCTTCCACACTGCGTGTGTGACCTTCCTCACTGCGTGTGTGACCTTCCACACTGCGTGTGTGACCTTGCACACTACGTGTGTGACCTTCCAAACTGAATGTGTGACCATCTACACTGCATGTGTGGCCTTGCACTTTGCGTGTGTGACCTTCCACACTGCGTGTGTGACCTTCCACTCTGAGTGTGTGACCTTCCACACTGTGTGTGACCTTCCACACTGCGTGTGTGACCTTCCGCACTGCGTGTGTGACCTTTCACACTGCGTGTGTGACCTTCCACACTGAGTGTGTGACCTTCTACACTGCGTGTGTGACCTTCCACACTGCGTGTGACCTTCCACACTGTGTGTGACCTACCACACTGCGTGTGTGACCTTCCAGACTGCGTGTTTGACCTTGCACATCGCGTGTGTGACCTTCCACACCGTGTCTGACCTTCTTCACTGAGTGTGTGACCTTCTACACTGCGTGAGTGACCTTCCACACTGCGTGTTTGACCTTCCACACCGAGTGTGTGAGTTCTCGCACACTGCGTGTGTGACCTTCCACACTGCGTGTGTGACCTTGCACACTGCGTGTGTGACCTTGCACACTGCGTGTGTGACCTTGAACACAGAGTGTGTGACCTTGCACACTACGTGTGTGACTTTGCACACTGCGTGTGTGACCTTGCACATCGTCCGACTTTTCGATGGTAATGCTAACGGTAAATTAGCATTTATGTATGGCCAGTTGCATTGGCCACTCCATAATAGACACGCCAGAGTCGCTCCCGACCTAAAACTGAATCGAAGAAGCACATTAAACCACAGATATTTGCACAACGTATAACCGATTTCAATCTTATCAACTGATCAAGTTTGTTTTGTCTCAAATTGTGTGAGCTTCTGTCGATTATACTGTTCCCCGCAATTCGTATTCTTTGACCGCAGTAGAATCTTAGGATAGCGATATTAAGTGTTTCATAGAACTCTTTGACATTCACTGATACACCACAATTATCTTCGACAACGTCGGCGCTTTCAACGCTTTGTATACGCAGTGACTTTGCAACAATAAATTGAATGTCAACACGCGAAAATACGTGAACAATTAATATTATTGAATTTACGTCAACAATTGATTTTACGTCAACAATTGATTTTACGTCAACAATTGATTTTACGTCAACAATTGATTTTACTTAGACAATTGATATTACTTAGACAATTGATATTACTTAGACAATTGATATTACTTAGACAATTGATATTACTTAGACAATTGATATTACATAGACAATTGATTTTACGTCAACAATTGATTTTAGGTCAACAATTGATTTTACGTCAACAATTGATTTTACGTCAACAATTGATTTTACGTCAGCAATTGATTTTACGTCAAAAATTGATTTTACGTCAACAATTGATTTTACGTCAACAATTGATTTTACGTCAACAATTGATTTTAGGTCAACAATTGATTTTACGTCAACAATTGATTTTACGTCAACAATTGATTTTACGTAGACAATTATTGAAGTGAAAAACAGATACTCATTTAACTGACAAATTTTTTAGTGTATCAGCATAAACTTTCTATTGGCAGATGGCGTGTTTATTCTGCTTCACAATGAATAGTTGTTACTTACTTCAACCACTCTGTTCTCCTCTTCTCTCTGTGTTTGCCTGCATGTATGTCTGTCTATATGTCTGTCTGTTTGTGTGTTTGTCCGTCTGACTATCTGTCTGTCTGCCTGTCTGTCTATGCGTCTGTCTGTTCGTCTATCTGTCTTGTCTGTCTGTCTGCCTGTAGTCTTACCTCTGCTTTCTCTCTAGCCCTTTCTCGGATCATAAATGGATTGTCCGAACCTCTAATCGTTGGCATGGCAACGGGTCACCGGCGGAGGGCAAATGGCGACAGAAAGAAGAATTGGCGACCGTTGGAACAGCCACCTCCCCCTGCAACCACCCGTTCGTTGACCAAAAAAGAACAGAAATAACAGACAAACGACGTAAACTAATATCACCCCAAACACACGCACACATGCACACTGTGTATATTACACACGTATATATATATATATATATAATATGCATGTGTGTGTATGTTTGTGTGTGTGTGTGTGTGTGTGTGTGTCCTCATTGAATTGTGCGTTTAATATGATTATTTACTTTGTATTTACATAGACAATCAAGTTAAGGCTGAATCCATTTCCACGTACGAATACGCGACACACACACACACACACACACACACACACACACACACACACACACACACACACACACACACACATACACACACACACACACACACGCATACACAACACACACACACGCACACACACACACACACACACACACACACACACTCACACACACAAACACACACTCACGTAACAAGGTAGACACCGGAAGACGCAGACAAACGGGCAGAGACAGAGACACAAACAGATGAGCAGACACATAGACAGACAGACTAAGACACGCAGCTGTTGACGCGCATGCGTATGAGATCGATGACGAAGGAAGCCATCGACCGATTGATCGATTTTGTGGCCATCGATTTATTTTGCGCTGTGTCGGTTGCTATGGAGATATCGGAGAGTGGGAAACCGTCATCTGGAAAGATTTGGAGAGATGGACGCTCACGTGACCCCCTCATCTTCCTCCTCCTCCTCCTTCTCCTCCTCCTCCTCCTCCTCCTTCTCCTCCTCCTCCTCCTCCTCTTTCTCCTCCTCCTCCTCCTCCTCCTCCTCCTTCTCCTCCTCCTCCTCCTCCACCTCCTCCTCCTTCTCCACCTCCTCCTCCTCCTTCTCCTCCTTCTCCTCTTCCTCCTCCTTCTCCTCCTCCTCCTTCTACCTTCACCTCCTCCTCCTCCTCCTTCTCCACCTCCTCCTCCTCCTCCTCCTCCTCCTCCACTCCCTCCTTCTCCTCCTCCTCCTTCTCCTCCTTCTCCTCCTCCTCCTCCTCCTCCTCCTCCTCCTCTATCCAATGGGATCCTCAGTTCCTCACCACGCCACAACTCTGTCTGTCTGTCTGTCCGTCTGTATCTCACTCTCTGTCTCTGTCTCTGTCTGTCTGTCTCTCCCTGTCTCCCTGTCTGTCTGTCTCTGTATCTGTTTCTGTCTATCTCTCGCTCTCTCGCTCTCTTTCTCTCTCTCCTTCTCTCTGTCTGTCTCTCTCTGTCTCTCTCTGTGTCTTTTTTTTCTGCCTGTCTGTCTCTCTCGCTGACTTTCTATTTCTCGTGGTCTTGATTTTCTTTGCTCTGTTTGCTTTCTGATCATCTTGCTGAAAGCCTGCCTGTTTATGCTCTCCGATAGCCTTTTATCCGTGGCTTGAGTTCTTGAGTTCTTATTACCTCTGCTTTTTTTGCTGTTTTCCCGACATGACATTGTCATCTCCTTTTTACACTTCCTAATCCTGCATCTACTGTTCTAGTGACTCCGGTTTAATTCCTACTCCCCACCCCTTCTTCTTTTCCACATAAACTTCTCGTCCTGACTCAAATCCTCATTCTTCTATTCCTTCAACATTATGCTCTCCTGTCAGCTCTTCCATTACAGTATCCACGTTCTCGTATTCCTCGTTCTGTAATGATTCTTGCTTTTCGAGTCTACCCAAGTTTCAAACCCATCTTATTCTTTCTTCTCCTCTCACTACTCCTTTCCATTTCTTCCTATTTCCCTCCATCTCTTCCAATTCATATCCGCTATATTCCTCTCCTCTCCAGATTAAGGACGAAAGAAATTCAATTTCTCGAGTACTTTACAGATACTCGACCATTTCCCTCTTTCTTACTTGCACTCATTTGATTGAATTATTTTGATTGTCGGTATCATTTCTTATATGTAACTGGCTGCGGTATGTCAGAAAGAACTCAATAAAAACGAATATATCATCATCATCATCATATGCAAAAAAACTTCACATCGTGGGCAACATGAAATTATTAACGGCATCTACAATTGAACGGAATGAGTAAACAGCATCTCACACCCTCCAACTATGCCTCAACAAACTCATTCAAATCCTCTACGATCTTTAAGAGACGTCATATAAATTTTTGATTCATTGATGCAAATTGGTATGTGCGCTTGTCCCAGCCCTTTGTGTACAAAAAGGTTGCAGTAGGCCGACTCGATATACCTGTGAACGATAAGCAGGAAATATACATGTACAATTGTACATATACACTCTGATGTAGAATAAGAATGAGTGACTTGTCGATACCACAAAATGCCATTATTGGTCTAAAACGTCATAATATGCCGCAGTAGTCAGGTAGTCATGGTTTAATGTTGCGAAAGTGTCGTAATCAATTTTGACGCTCGTGCTATTAGAGGAGTCATAGCAGCCATTTTCGTGGCTACGTTTTCAACTACCCACCGAAACGAAATAAACAATTACTGAAAGAATTAAAACCGACCCCACCGTACACAACGTCCAAGTCTAGTGGGAACTACCTCAGTGGAACCCAATCTCCCCCTCCCGATTGTTTCCCGGCAGCGACTTCGATAGCGAAGCTAGACCTTTAAGACGTTCAGAGTCAAGTCTCATAACGTCACAGCGAAGAGCGCTGTTGAAACTCCCCCCACACCTATGCATGCCTAACCATTCAGAGCACAATTAGTGTTTACTGTTACTATTCTCGTCACGTTAATTCTACGAGATCACGAAACCCTTTAGCAGTCGCAGTTCAGTCGATCCTCTTGGGGTAGAAACCT
The DNA here is from genome assembly GCA_945859605.1 of Lumbricus rubellus. Taxonomy (NCBI): domain Eukaryota; kingdom Metazoa; phylum Annelida; class Clitellata; order Crassiclitellata; family Lumbricidae; genus Lumbricus; species Lumbricus rubellus. The sequence goes on from OX243819.1 coordinate 37,118,396, forward strand.
ATTAGGGACGGCACATTCACCCCGCAGTCTAAAATGCCCGGGGGCGAAATTCCGCGGGAGGCGAACAAGTGTACCAGCGTGGGTGCATTCAAATAAAATTTTACGACGCAATTACGGAACGCAGCTGCAGGTTTGGAAGTCGGAACTGCTTTCCTCATTTCCACGGTTGAACTCTTGTTTATCGTCTGTTCAGTGATGCAGCAACCGTTCTAGTATCATAGTATCATAGTATCATAGTATCATAGTATCATGGTATTAGCTGGGAATGGATGTTGAAGATCGTTTTAAATGTGCTCTCCAACGAGTTGCACGCGATTTAATGGTGGTGTGCAATCTCCCGAATGATGCGATGATGATTTTGAGATTTTTGGCTGATGTTGTTAGCTATCTTTCTTTCTGATCGCCGCACGGTACTCAAGTTTCTATAAGTAATTTAACCAACCTGACTAGCTGCATTGATTGAAAATTAATAATAATAATAAAAAAATTAAAGCATGTTATTGAAGCTAACAAGCTAAACCAGTTACTTCACTTACTTGTTCCTGCGTCTGTCAATAATTATAATTATTCAGCGCTTCAATGCCGTTGCCTTTCACAGCACTTTTGTTCTCCCTGAGCTTGACTCGGATGGCCACTCCAGAGTTAAAATTGCTTATTAATAAAATAAATATTAAAAAAAATAAAAATAATAATGATAATGAACGATAATAACTATTATAATGCCAATATATATATATATATATATATATATATATATATATATATATATATATATATATATATATATATATATATATAGATATGCTATAGAAGTTCAAGCAACGCTCTTCGGAGATTCGAACGACGTCACGAGAGTGGTAAAGCAATCTCTAAAGCACCGACATCTTTTATCATCACCATGGAAACGTAATTATTTCCTTCACTCTTTTACTGTAATGTCTAGCGTCGAACAGAACCAATACACAGTGTTAAGGATGCCGCACGCCTTGCCTTTGTCTAAATTATTGTCTGTTTATTGTCAAAACGAACGGCTGACAGTGTTTCCTGATGTCAGACATTTATTCAACGGTTGGTATTTTATCGAACCAATAAAAAAGCGAGACGGTGTTCAATAGACCAGAATACGCATAAATAGCAACATACGCACGACAACTACATTCAAATGGATTTGTCTTGCAAAAACAGACTTCATATGCTGAGCAGATTAAGGGATCCATCATCCCTCTCGTCTGTGACGAAGTATGTGTGTTCGAAATCTTTCTTCTAAAGTATTTGAATATTTCTTTAGAATAGGCTATTCGAACTTTTTCCTGAAAGTATTCGAACTTTTCATGTCTTCTGCAAATGCCAAACTCTACAAGAAAACAAGCCAGACGTTTCTATCATGCATCTGTAGAGCGTAATGAGTAATGTAATGGTAGCATGTTACCCCAGATGTCTATATTCTGCAAAACTTGGTGGATGGGAAAGCTTTATGGCCGGGTGCTGCCACTCAACGCCGTGACTTAGACACATTTGCTCGATAGGCTGATGGCTCAAGAAAATCTCCGTGAAGACCTAAGCGAAGGGCCGTTAATTCGTGAACCCGTCAATTCCATGCTGTCTGTCTTCTGCTGTGTCAGAATTTTCACTTTTGTTCTAATAATCTGTCATGGAACGCAACAGCAATTTACACGTGCGCGGCGTCGTAGCCTATATTCATTCATCTGACGCATACAGTGACGGGTGGAGCGGCGGAGCAAGCTGCTGAACGAAAAAACACCAAGTATACGTCATTCCACGATACTAACGAATTCATTCCGGTGGCCATTGAATCACTTGGCCCCATAAACCGCATAGGGCTGGAATTTCTCCAGGAATTGGGCCGCCGCATGACGGAGGCAACTGGCGACACCCGAGAGACGATGCACCTTTCCCAGCGGTTGTCAGTGTGCATGGAATTAAGGATTTGCGGGGAGCAGCCCGAATCCTAAAATCCTCGGGAAACGCCGGGTACCCCAGCTATAGTTGGAATAAAGCAGCTTGTGGGTCTAAGCCTACAAACAGAAACAAAACACTATCGAAGGATTTACGAACATAATCGTAGGACTAGGCCGAACTGCTAAATCGCCACTTGTAAGTTAAGTACAGGGCACGAACTTATTTACGAGCGTCGATGTCTTCAAGTAGTGTACCGTACTGTAAATTAGTTTGAACATACAGGTATTAAATGCTTTTCGAAGGTTTAAGGAAGGTGCAACACAGCAATCTGAGGCATACAGGACAATCCAAACGCGAAGTTTTATTTTCTCTGCCATCTTATTCAAAAGATGGCGCCGCCATCCTTGTACTGTATCTTCATTCGGAAGTGGGCGCCACAAGCTTCAGATTCATGCTTTAAGTTTCCATTCGGTAGAGAGCGCCAAAAATTAATAGTAATTCTCGCATTCATGTTGGCATACCTACAAGATGACTTGTTTGACGCTAATATTTCAGTTGTTTCATTCAACGTGTGATTTAATTTGTAGCCTACCTTTTACTACTCATTATTACTTCGTAGTATTGCAATGCTGTCTTGTAATGCCCATCGTGCATAAATTATGCAAGAGGAGTAAATAATACTTGCATACTTACAAGCGGTTTGTATCCGGAAGTTAAATGGGTGAAGATCTGTCTCTGCCGATGGGGTCCACGCACGCATATACCTTGGTCGTTCGACTTTAGTCTTTAGTCTCTTTTCCCACCACTTTAAAGGATCGGAAATCAAATCTGTCATTCTGCATGGACTCTCCCAACATACAGGAAGTCATATGCAACGTTGCACACTATAAGGGGTGCCATGGGGCTGTACATAAATGTATAATAAAACTGCACAATTATGTAGACGATTCTGTAGCGATCAAATCAAAATATCGACCCATCTCTTGGAGGGTTAGGGTATGGGAGGGAGGGGTGTTTATTAGGTAATGGGAACACTCAGCCAAGAAGAACTCACGGACGCGGGACTATCACGCTATCACCCTCCGAAAGGTCGACCTAGCTTCCATTCGGTAGATGGCGTTCGTGAAATGAGAAGTACACTGTAGAACGTGATGAACGCCTTGCATGGCTGCCAAACAGTTAAATTCAACTCTTGTAATAATTTATGATACTGTGAATTGTAATCATACTGCGACCTATTATCAGGTTGAAATTAAACGAAGATAAAATTTGTAGAAAAATATCATCTTGTAATAATTACCATTGTATTAAATTTTAATGAATTACTCGGGTGAGATCCTTCACCACTGCCTTTCGGTTTGAAATGAACGCCAATCCATCTAAGCCTTCTAAGGTCTTCGTGTACGGTATGCATACGGAGGAGTGGGAAAATGAGAGGGAGAAGAGGGTATGAGAGATGGAGAACGTGGATGAAGAAGGCTCAGTGGACAGACGGACAAACAGAGGGGAGGGAGAGGGAGAGGGATAGGGATAGGGAGAGGGAGAGGGAGAGGGAGAGGGAGAGGGAGAGGGAGAGGGAGAGGGAGAGGGAGAGGGAGAGGGAGAGGGAGAGGGAGAGGGAGAGGGAGAGGGAGAGGGAGAGGGAGAGGGAGAGGGAGAGGGAGAGGGAGAGGGAGAGGGAGAGGGAGAGGGAGAGGGAGAGGGAGAGGGAGAGGGAGAGGGAGAGGGAGAGGGAGAGGGAGAGGGAGAGGGAGAGGGAGAGGGAGAGGAAGGGGGAGGGGAGAGAGAGAGGGAGACAGAGAGACAGAGAGAGCAGGAGGAAGAGTAGGAAGGGAATGAAGAGCAGGAGAGGTGGAGGAGAATGAGAAGGAGAATGTGGAGCGAAGGCATTTGCGCTCCATACCATCCATCCATCCATTCATCCATCCATCCATCCATCCATCCATCTATCCATCCATCCATCCATTCATACATCCATTCGTCGACGATCGTACAGGTGGCTGGTTCAATGGGGCGTCGACAGACGTACCCCACCCGTCTGAAGGGGGCTCGGCCTCAGACGATTAACACCCGCCAGACCATCACCATCACCCCACCACCTCCTACCACCACCGCCCCAACCGCCCCCTCTCTTCCGCGGTACACCGTGGGTTCCCCGACCGACCGACCGCCCGCCGGTCGGTCGTCTGCGCATCGAGGGTGGCTGGGTCTCTCCTCGCCGGCGGACGGCAGACCCCAGCGGCGTCTTGAATATCGACAGGGTCTGGGAATTGTCTTCTGCGAGACCAAGGCAGGGGGATGGAGGAGGCTGCGGTGGCGGGGATGGGTGTCCATGGCTGGGTAGGGGCGGGTGGTGGGGGTGGAGGGGGCAGAGCAATTAGGCGGGCACTCAGCGCCGTTCCGTCCGTTCAGCTCAACAGATGCCGTGGCTCGACGGCTGACGACGACGACGATGTTTATACCATCGTCGCCGCTGCTGCTGCTGCTGCTGCTGCTGCTGATGCCGCCGCAGATTCAAGAAGCCAGAAATTAATCGTCGAAGGGAGAATGGACGTCTTTGGAATAGATTATAGACGCGAATCTAGTTTGTTGGTGGGATGTTGTTGGAGTTGCTGTCATTTCATCACAGATTTTTTTAGACGACTCGGATTGAGAGTGACGTCGAACTCTGAAAATTAGAAAGTCGTTTTTGACAGAGTCTGTGTGTGTGTGTGTGACTGCGCGTGTTTGTGTGTATATGTGTGTGTGGCACTGTGTGTCTGTATGTGTGTGTGAGTCTGTGTGTGTGACTGTGTATGTGTGGTGTGCTCGCACATGTTTTTAAACAGTAGTTATTAATGAAGTCCCTTAGGGATCCTAAATGCATAATTAAATAAATAAATAAATAAATAAATAAATAATATTAACAACCGCGCGGTGGTGTAGAGGCATGTTCGGTGCTTTAGATCCGGAAGGTTTAGGGTTCGAATCCACCTCAAGGCGTCGCGTAGGGATCCTGAGCAAGACCTTAACTCGCAATTGCTCGTGCGCTTCGTCGTGTGACTCCGATTCAGTGTCCGCGCTGTAGTCTGGTGCGTCTCTGAGTAGAAATCTTGAAGGAACTCTATAATAATTGCTCATACAAACAAACAATAACAACAACGCAACTCAACGCCATTGCGTCGGATTGAATAATGTAAAATGGTTTTACGTCCATGGCATAACTTACAGAAGTCTACACGATTGAAGAAGGAGGAGTGTGTATCCAATGCAACTCACCGCAGATAGATCGACTGAACGACGATGGGATGAAAAGGTAAATACGGAGAAGGTCGTTATACCACGAAGATGGGGGGATTACTCTCTCGAGGGATTCCTTGCGTTCGTCCATCGAGGGAAGGGAAGAGAAGAGAAGGGCGTGGAAAGAGAGAGAGAGGGGATGCATGGATGGATAGGGCGGGACTGAATAGAAGCCAGAGAAGAGAGAAAAGATACGCAGATCTGGAATGGGGGGAAGGAATTACGCGCTTGCGTGCACCGAAATTGGCCTCGAAATTAATCCGATATTAACGTCAATGAGGGAGGGAGGGAGGGAGGGAAGGATGGAGGGATGTTACAGATGCACCCCAAGATTTCCCCACTGATTGGGAAGATCTTGGATGCATCCACCCACCCAACTGACCTCACCCGATACAATTAGCACCGAAATCTTCATAATGTAACACCCTTTCGCACACGACTCAGGCATACAATGTCATGTACAGGGTGGTCCAGCATAAAAGAACCAACTTTGAATGCATATAACTCCGCCAATTTGTGGAGTTTATTTGTATACCTTTCGCGTCAAATTAAAGATATTTAACTCTAGTATTCGCTCTAAAAATTTCAAACTTGTGCTACTTTAGGTTTAAATTATATGCCCGGAGCAGCGCAAGCTACCATATTTTGTGTCATTTGTGACGCAATCTGGCGCCGTTGAAAGACGATAATGGCGTTTTGATCATAATTTTACGAACTGATAAGAGATTTTATTCTTTTGAAATGATTAACGATTTTTCTAACAAAGGATGAAAAAAACAATACCTTGAATTATCTGCTACGGAAAATTGATAAAACAGGACTTTCTAGTCGCAAACCATGGGAATCGGTGTGCACGGCGCTCACATCCACTAACATTGATCGTGTGTCCGAGTAAATTTGCAGTCAGGACAATGACCAGGGCAGGCCCTACATGCAAATCTCTCAGGAAAATTCAGCGCAAAACAGGCAGTCTTAGAAGCACTGCATAGCGTATTTGAAAAGATGATAATAGGCCTAAAGTTAAAGTAATTCGTTGACGAGAAGTCCAACGAGCTCTCCAACTCTTACGCAAAGAAACGGCTGGCAAGCGTCTGAAGCAGCGTATGGCAGTGCACGGTTGTTGGCAAAATTTAAAGGACGTGGTTTTGCGATGAGAAGATATTCATGGTAGGGACTCTATAGACACCCAAAATGATCGTGTCTACGCGCGTTTTAGCAAAAAACGATAGAATTTTCCGGGGAAACGGCGTCATATTGCGTCAGTAATGACAAAAAAATGGTAGCTAGCGCTGCTCAGAGTATATAATTAAAACCTAAACTAGTATCAGTTCGACTTTTTTAGAGCTAATATTAGAGTGAAATACCTTTAATTTTATGCATTAAGTATAAATAAATGTTAAAAATTGGCGAAGTTATACGCGTGCAAAGTTGGTTCATTTATGCTGGACCACCCTGTATATCTGGTTCCTTGCTAACAGAAATGGAATTGCGCGAACGCTTGCATTGTAACATGTCTTCGTATGCATACCACGGGGCACGCCATAGTTTAGTTGTTAAAAAATTAGTGTCCCTCTCTTTTTTCAGGCTTGGACACCATGGGTCCATGGCACTATATAAGGGCCAATTGGATCCTTTTGTTCCTCGGACTATAGGACCGCTCAAAGCCAGCATCAGTCATCAACATAAGTTGAAGTGGACCCTTCTCTGCGGGTGAAGCTTAGGTTTGGGGTCTCCTGCTTATATGCTCGCTTCCTGAAGGCGTTTTCTTTTTAAAAAAACGGTGGGTGGCCTCTTTAAAAGTGGCATAACCTTTGTTGTGTTTGAAATATTTTTATGAAATCAGGTCATCATGTGTAAATATTAGGGCTGTTGATTTAATCGCGTTAACGCGTGCGATTAACGCGTTAAAAAATGTTGCGATTAAAATTTTTAACGCATTAATCGTACGCGTTAATTATATCTGATTAAAATGGAATCAGAGGCAGAAAACTCGTTTTAAACGGAAGGCTCATGCTTAAAACTAGTGATACATTCTTTGGCAAATATTCTAAGAAAGAATTTGCGTGGGCTAATATCGTAGCAATTCTTTGCTCAATTATCGCCTAACATGCGTTAAACGCTAACGATGAGCCGTCGACATCGGCCGCATTGCATCGTCCACTAAAGTTGTTTCCTCACCCCGTCAGACTACATTGGTTGAACTCCAGGAGATGGCAAGACCATTGGATCCAGGTTTCAAATGATAAATGTTTACCGAAGGACAACTGAGACGAGGTTTGGCAAGAACCGCAACCTCTTGTGAAAAATTGTGACTAAATAATGAGGTTCAAAATAGATCTAGTATACCTGCTGTTGTTAATTAATAAGAGCATCCCTTGAACCGACCAATGTAAATAAACTGGTTTGCTTATACAATTGGCTGAAAAAATAATTAATTTTGATAGTCAGAAAACGGTCGTCTAATTTTCATTTAGGTCTATATCATTTTAATTAAAGGTGGCTCAAATGAAAAATTAACGGGATTTTGAGGTTTTGACTGATTTGAACAGTGTTTCAATTCAATTCTGTCTGTCATACAAAACTGTTCAATAAACTAAATGCAGATTAAAATAGGCCTAAGCAAATGGTTATTGGATATGTTTGCAATAGAAAGAATGCATTCAGTCATTAAAATTATATGCTTCAGGGGTCCTTAGAAAACAGTAAGTTTGACGGAAATGTATTGCGATTAATTTGGCGTTAATTGCGATTAAAAAAATTAATCGCGCGATTAATTTCGATTAAAATTTTTAATCGATCAAGAGCCCTAGTAAATATGAATTGTCTTTAATTAAGACTGTAAAATTTCACTTATAAATTCTTACTGTTGGCATCAACATAGGCTATTAGGCCTAACGTCTTTAAAGTTATCAATGTATTTCAGTTCACTTTTGTTTAAATGTTCCGCAGTCTCTGTCTTTATTGTCCCCATTTTTCTTTTCTTTTTTCTTCCTCTGGAATTTGCATGTGTGATAGATTTTCATGGCAGCAATGTTCGTAAGGTGGTTGCTGACATGTAGATCCTTTTTGATGCATGTGTCATTATTTAGTGTTACTATTTACATGCATAAATGCGTTTATTTGAATACACATTCATTTAATTCATTTCTGAAAATATTTATACATGTACAAATTATGCATATAAATAATGTACAGTACACTCATAATTACATATATTACGGCACTTTTGAACAATTTGGAATTTTGGTGCTTGAGTCCTGTAAAATAATGTATTTGGGTTTGAAGAAAATTTCGACTGTATACAGAGGACAAACGTGATATGAACTTTCTAAATCGTATTGGACGTAAAAATACGCTGAAGAATAATGTTTATATCAGTTTGTCCTGAACCGTTTTAAAGGTGTATTTAACGCGAGCAATGAATCATTCCGTGTTCAACAACATCTTGTGACTATACTGCGGCGACATATTTAAAAAATGAGCCGCTATGGCCATTATAGGAAATGCGTTAGCTGTCATTAAACTCTGGATCCATCATCCAGCTGACCTCTAAGTTATACATGATTATCCCTCAAGCACAATATACACAATTTAGACACCCTTAAATTAATTTCTTCAAACCAATATATATTTACAGTCAAGCACCAAAATTGCGTAGTTATGGTGCCATATGGCAAGACCCATCTATATAAATAAAAGTGTAATTGAGTTTATGTCGGGATCAAGGATCTCGGAATTTCTTCACCGATGTTTTTTCAAAATTTCACCAAAACGTTCCTTTCAAATAGGCGCAGGTTTGCATATGATGCATTTTTTGAAAAAGCGCAATCTTATACAACAAAAAACAACTTTGCATTCCATTCCACTGATTCCCGGTTCAAATTCAACCCGTCGATATGTCTTGACCGAATTCGGTCGCGTTTCAAATGGTGGTTCCGCAAGGCTTTATATAGCGCATATTCAACACATTCCACAGCGGCCATGTTGCGTACGCGTCTCTTGGGCGCTATCCGCGTCGCTTTCGGCTAGAGACGGTATGAGGGAGGAAAGGAGAAGAGGGAGCGGGACGAAGAGGGAGAAGAGGGAGGGGAGGGGACGGATGGAGGAGGGAGGGATGCAGGGAGGCAGAGGAATGGACGGAGGGAGGGAGTAGGACGGAGACTGGGAGGGGAGGGTAGGGTGGAGGGGAGATGGGGCGGGAAGGAAGGGGATGTGGGACGGGAGGAGGTAGAGGGGAGGGGTAGGGAAGGAGAGGGGTAGGGCTGGGGAGGGGAAGGAAATGGGACTGGAAGGGTTGAGAAGAAGAGGGGTGGGTAGGGTAGGGGAAAGGGGAGAGGGAGGGAGATGGTGAGGGGAGGGGAGGTGGAATGGAGGTAGGGAGGGATGTTTGGATGCTATTTTCAGCCACAGCAACGCGTGGCCGGGTACTCTAGTTTTTAATAAATCTGTGACATAATCATGGATGATTTTTTGCGCCACCCTCCACCTCTCTACAAGAATGGGACTGGCACTCCAAAAGTACCATCAGTGGCAAAGTTTTCTTCAATTGACGATGGATCCGCAATTCAGCAGTTCAACGACGACGTGTTGTGGCGACATCATTCTACTGATCGCTGACGTTGACGGAAATGATAACGAAGATGATACATAAGTCGATGACAATGGCTACATGATGATTATAATGGTAAGAAAGATGATGATGATTATGTGATGATTATTATGCGATGCGGTGGTGGTGGTTGTGGCACAGTGGTGGTGGTGGTGGTGATGATGGTGATGATGATGATGATGATGATGATGATGATGATGATGATGATGATGATGATGATGATGATGATGATGATGATGATGATGATGATGATGATGATGATGATGATGATGATGATGATGATGATGATGATGATGATGATGATGACAATGATGACGATGATGATGATGACGACGACGACAATGAAGATGGTGACGACGAGCACAAATATCCTGCTGGCAATGATACAGATGACGATGACGACAGCAACGGCGACGACGACGATGATTCTGTAAAGTTCAAAACTCGCTTCACATGCACATTCCATCTCTGTCCTCCATCCAAGCCCCGCTCAGAGACAGCCCTTCCAAGCAGCGCTCCAACCCACAACAACCCCTCAGCCATCAGCGGCAGTGGAGGCCACACGGCAGCCGCCTAAGCATCGCTATTCCTCAACCGCCGCGGCTGCTCATTAGGCTCCGCGAGGGAGAGACCGTAAGACAGGACAAGGTGGTAGATGGCAGGGATTGTTTATGGCGGATCGGGTCCCTCCCCCCCCCCCGACCGACCGGTGGGCGCTGGCAGCCCTAATTAATTGGTGGTCGTGTTTATCACCAGGTGGCAGGTCGCGGCCGAGCGTTTAGCATCGAGCCGTCTAGCGAATTTATGGCGGAGACAAGTTGAGGGCGGTATTAAGAGACGCTTTCAATGATGGTTGCAGACGTCTACAGTAGGCCTGGCGGGAAAAATCCAATGGATCCAATGTGATTGGCTAGCAGACGGCTGTCAGTCACGTGGGTCGACAGCCAATGGGAAGCTCTGATGTCTTCATGAATATTCATCGAATGTTGTTCGGACTGTGGATAGCTCAATGTTTGCGTGGGAAGATAGATAAGCTGATGATGGAAGGTAATTATTGTTACAGCTGACTTGTAATGTAATTCGGCTGTAATTGACTACTGTAGTTGGTTGTAATTGGTTGGATTGGGGATAATCGTATATAGGCCTACAGAAAGTTTCCTTATTAGGTTTTTAGGATGTAAAGTTGGAATGTTGGACGCTGTCTAAAATGGACCGCAACGTTTTTTGACTAAGAACCTTTAAACAAGAAGTTCTCACGTTTTCAGCACTCTACTTGGTATTGATAGATAGATAGATGGATGGATGGATGGATGGATGGGTGGGTGGATGGATGGATGGATGGATGGGTGGATGGGTGGATGCACTGGATGGCCAGAGAGTGCGATAGACAGATAGCGAGACAGATAGACAGCCAGACAGACGCGCACACACAAACACACACAAACACACACAGACACACACAAACACACACACACACACACACACACAAACACACCGCAAACACACAAACAGCTAAACATAAATAAAGAATCGTATACGATTAACAGTCACAAAAATTAATGATCACCGATGTAAGCCTTATTCCATAAATTTTTTAATTTATAATACTCGAGCCTTTCACCCTAAATTAACTCAAGTTTCAATGAATCAAGATTCTTCACCACCGCTGCCTGTGTCAATCCATGGGTGCCAATCCATTTACGGTACCAGGCTGTGCTACCAGCGTAAGATGTATAGTTGTATACCGTATACGAATCGTGGTACCAGCGTGTTGGCTTACAAACTGCGGTAAAGGCAATAATATATTTTCCGTTATTGACAACGCGATGAATTATGCAGACAATCTTGAGTCAAAACCCGTTTCATAGGAGGGTAACAAGGGACGCTTTCCCGTCACATAGGAAAACTGACACCAATTTTAACTACACTGCTTTTTTGGTCTTAAATATTTTCGTCGCACTATATATATATATATATATATATATATGTATATATATATATAAAGCATTAACTACTCCACCACTGCATGTTTGCACTCTGACAGTGCCAGTCCCAAGCCTGAATAAGAGAGGAGGGCGACGGTAATAATCTTTGCGATCATGCACACTGCAGTGTCGTATCGTTAAACCTAAACTACTACCAAAGCACAGTATAGCACCAATAGTGTGGTACTCAAAGTGAAACAGAAATTTCTAGTTAACGATCTTTGTTAAAAGAAATAGGCCTACCCATTACCCATGCACGTTCCTATATAATCCTGTTTTGCATTTGGCAGGTTTTTGCCCCCAATTTGCTGAACCGCGGCCATTGTTCTTTCGCCCAACCTACAAACAGTATATGCATATATCTGCTGACGCCCATGCATCCTGAGTTGGACCCGTTCGCTGAGCTCAACGTGTATGCGGGACTCCCTCGGTGGTGGCATCACCCGTCATGACTCAGATGGTTCTGCCATTGGGGACCGAAATCTTAATTGGAACCGCGGTTCCCTCACAATGGCGTGCATATCATAACAAACAAGGCGGTGCTTTGAAGTCACGCCTCGTGGGGTTTGAGATTGACCTCTATACAGAGATCAGGAGATGGCAAAGGAGTCAAATGACCACCGTGGTCAAAAGGAGGACTGAAAGGACAAGTGAAAGATAATGTTCAAATATGAATAATGTGATCTGAATGATCTGATAAGGAACCATAAGATGCTCTTAATGAACTTCGTCGTCGTTTGGGATTTTGTACAGACGGACAGACAGACGGACAGAAGGACGGACAGTCGGACATACACATAGAGTTACAGACAAACATTCACAGGCAGCCACAGATAGAGTATATCTTGGACATTGAGGGAAAGAGTCAGAGAGACGGTTATAAGCGAAGAAGACAGAAAGACAGACTAACTAAACGTCAAAAAACGGTGGGTGGCCTCCCTAAAAGTGGTATAACTTTTGTTCCGTTTGAAATATTTTGATGAAATGTGGCCATCGTGTGTAAATATATGAATTGTCTTTAAGACTGTAAAATTTCATTTCGAAATTCTTACTTTTGACCAAGATATTGGCAAAAAACCTAGGGGGTGTCCATTTTTGGCGCACCCTGCAGTATATAATATATACAGGGATATATATATATATATATATTATACATATCCCTGTATATATATATATCCATATATATATATCCGATTCCGGGCTGTCAACGTTGCAAGACGAAAGCTGCAATTCTTCTAGCTTTTGTCTCCATATCATTAAGGCCATTAGAGTGATAGCTAACGTACACCATACATGTAGATGGCACAGAACAATTATTGCCTCCTGCAGATGTGTATATTCAAGACAAGTCATGACTCTCTCATCTGTATAATAGGCTACTAACTATAGGACACTGTGCCTGAGGAACCTTTTCTCATTGTGCGGCATCTCATCTGCATAAAAATTCGGCTGGCTGCTGCTGCTTATCGACGTTGTGCACGTGCCTGTGTCATAACATGGACGAGTAACGTCGCCCTATATTACACACCTTTAAATTGTTTCCTGCTGAAATTATATGTCTGTAAATTTCGTTCAATTGCATAGTAGTTTTATTGCAAAAACATAACAATTAGATATAGACTGAAAATGTATAGCGGCATTACAATTTTGTATAATCACGTTAATTCCCTTCTACTTTTGCCCGTCGTGCATGGGACTGCATGGCAGCACCATGCAGACTGCAGCGTATATAGCCTATTATACTATACGGGTACACAAGATCTAGTTTTGTCGACTTCCCGGGCTTAAAATGTATGTATTGCCTTCTCAAAGTTCCAAAAGAGACAGCAAGAGAACAACGAAAGGTGTAAGTCTTGCTTTTTAAAATCAACTTTTCTCCTGACTGAAGTTTTTAAATTTACACCAGTTTCGCATCACGTGATTTTATTTAATCATTCCGAATCTCCAAACATATAAGCTTATCCAGTAAATTTTGGATTTATATCCCGTTTGCTTGCGTGCATGGGGGCCCGCTCAATGTGACGGTCAAAAATTAATGTTTTAAAAGGGATCGAATTATAATGCCTATAATTATAGTATAGGCCTACTATTCAAAGAGTAGCGATTCACCAATGTGCCACCGGATCTGAAAATTGTCAATGGTTTGACACAACACCTCTGAAAGATTATATCCGCTAGCCCATGGAGAGTGTCCTATACAATTGCCCAGAATGTCCTACAATTGCCCAGAATGCCCTACAATTGCCCAGCGTGTCCTATAATTTCCAAGGTTGTTCTAAAATTATCCATAGTGTACTTAAATTGTCCAGATTGCCATACAGATACAATTGACCAGAGTGTTCTTAAATTACCAATAATGTCCTGCAATTGCCAATTAAGACTGTCTCAAAGATGCCAAAAGCAAGCATGTCCTACAATTGCCACCAGGATTTACTTGAAAATGTCCTGCAATAGCACTATATAGTGTGTCGTAATTACCCCCCTCCCGAATGTTCCACAATCGCCCGCGAGTGTCCCACACTTATTTCCCAGAGTTTGTTACAATTTCCCAAATTTCCCAATGTTCAAATGTAACCATTGCAACGTCCGTCAATATTGCTCTGAGCATCGAAAAATAGCACACGGAGCATGATAGCCCACAATTGCCCATGCAGATTGTCACATAATAATTATGCCAGTGCGTCACACTATACTTTTGCCCACATTTTGTCACATGCTTTGGGTTTGAAATTAGGCCTAACTATATATTATAAAATTATTATAGGCCTATAATTACTCATATATATTTATTCCGCCGTCTTGCAATAGTACGGAAGACTGCTAACTGCCGCCGCAAGCACCGATGACGACGACGACAAATGATGATGATGATGATAATGATGATGGCTGTTGTTGTTGTTATTGTTGTTGTTGTGTCCGAGACTGTAACTATTATTATTATACGTGTCCGTCGATTGGCCGTAGTCACGTGACGCAGATGACGTCATGCTGACGTCACTCGGGTAGTAGGACGACGAAGCCATCTGGCGGTCCCAGATGAAACCTTGTATGGCGGGAAGGCAGAATTCGCGAGAAGGCTTTAACCCTGAAATAGAAAGCAAGACTATTATATCTATATATATAAAAATGAAACTTTCCAATAGTTCGTCAGTAGAGGCCCAATAAGGCGTTTGACTCATTTGACCAGTATAGCCTTGAGCTCGGACAATTTGACCAGTATAGCCTTGAGCTCGGACAATTTGACCAATATAGCCTTACTTTTTCAAATTCATGGAATATCCAGCTCGATCTAAAGACAAGATATTCCAATAAAAATGGTTTACCCGAATAAAACTAAAACTGAATTACGAAAAATCGCCAGGCAGCTCGGCTTGGTTGGAAATACAACAAGACTGCTGAGATCGGAGTTGATTGTTGTAATTGACGTCCACAACCGCGAATGCTACGACGATGAATGCCCATGCAAGTATCCACGGCCGGATCGTCAACAAGGGCCACGCGAGACCATCGTCGTTCGTCGCCGGCGCAATGGCAACCCACCCCCCGTGTGACGTAAGGGCATGAGCGGACTACGACGTAGATACGGGATTACAATATCACAAACGATTTTACACCGTTGGTTTATAATCGTCTTTGGATCAATCGAATATTATTTTTTTTTTTCTCTCGTGTATAGAAAATAACTGAAAATGGAATATACAGCTAGGCCTAAAGACAAGATATCCCAATATAAAATGGACTACTCATCGTATAATCTGAAAGAATTACGACAAATTCCTAAACAGAGAGGACAAAGAGGATACTCGAGTTTGCGAAAAGCGGAACTCATAGCGTTCATATCGCAGGGAGATCGACTAGGCGCCCGGGCTCAGGTCAACAAAGCACAAGCGCATACTCCCGCCACTGTACGAGAATTGCGGGAAATCGCAAAAAAGAGAGGTGTGCGAGGATACTCGAGATTAGCAAAAGCGGAACTTACGGCATTCTTGTCTAATACTTGGAAATTTTTGCATCCGGGGAAAAATAAAATAGTTTTCTCGGATTGGCTGACTCGCGAGATTAGTGAGTTACCCCCTCAAATAAAACCGCCCATTCATAGGTTCAAACTTCGAGAGACTGCGACGGCTATCAAAGGGTTTACAAAAAGATACACGATCGATGGCGACAACGGGATCGATGTTGCAACTTTTCTCAAGGCTGTAAGGCCGCATGTAGTTAGGCTGCTAGGGAAAAATCGCGGGGTAAAAGTTCAATTCGATCTCATGTGCGAAATGGAGAAAGTAGATATGAAAACCGGCGAAGTAGTAACGGCTGAGCCTAATTTCAAATCAAAGAGTGATATTATTTTAGAAGCAACCGATGTGAGGGAAATATATACCAACGCAGCGGATAAAATTAAGGAGAGCATGGCAAGTTTTCAGATGCGGGGGAGTAATTGGAGATTCAAAACCGTTTTGAAGTTGGATATCGATACAGTGGTATACAAACCATTGAAAGGAAGTTCTTATATTCCACTTCCAGATTATTTAGCGAATAAAAAGGCTATTATTAATATGAAGAACGAAGACGATGAATGCTTCAAGTGGTGTGTAACGAGGGCTGTAAACCCAGTTGACAAAAATACAGAAAGAATTACGAAAGAATTAATTAGACAGTCTGAGGAACTCAATTGGTCTGGTATCGAATTCCCAGTAGCAGCGGATGCTAATGTGTTGAGTAAGTTTGAGCGAAATAATAATATTAGTGTTAATGTTTTTGGTTACGAGAAAGATGTGAATGTATTCCCACTATATATATCAAAGCATGAGAATGATAGGTGTGTGGATCTATTACTCATTTCTGATGGAGAAAAGAAGCATTATTGTTGGATCAGGAATTTCAACAGATTGCTGGCACTACGAACAGAAAAATCCCATAATTCAATGCACTATTGCAGAAGATGTTTAATCGGTTTTAGAAAGGTAGAATCGCTTCACAAACATACTGAGTACTGTTCGCAGCAGGACGCCCAACGAATAGAACTTCCGGAACCTGGGACTATGCTAAGTTTTACACATTACTATAGAAAGATGCGTGTACCGTTTGTGTACTTTGCCGATTTTGAATCGTTCATCAAACCTATCGGTACATGTCAACCCGTTCCTAGCACGTCTTACACCAACAAGTATCAAAAACATACGCCCAGCTCGTTTTGTTATCATTTGAAATGCTTCGACGATGATGTTTATTCCCAAGAGCCGGTGCGGTTTACAGCTGAAAACGAGGACGATGATGTTGCTCAGTTATTCATAGACTCTATCGAAGAAAATGTAAAACGAATATACAACGAGTTCAAATTTCCCAAGAAGATGATATTCGGCAAGAAAGAGCAGGAGCTCTTCGACTCGGCTACTGTTTGCCATATATGCGAACGAGAATTTATAGGCGAAGAAAAACCGGTACGAGATCACTGTCATTTGACTGGAAAATTTAGAGGTGCCGCTCACAACCTTTGTAATCTGAAATACAAAGTCCCCAAGTTCTTCCCTGTCATATTTCACAATTTGACAGGTTATGACAGCCATTTATTTATCAAGAAATTACGAGGAGAACACGGTGAGAAAATCAAATGCATTCCCTGCAACGAAGAAAAGTATATCTCATTCAGCAGAGAGGTCGTCGTCGATAAGTTTGTAGACGCAGATGGAAAAGAGAGAGAAGTCAAGCGCGAATTACGTTTCATCGATAGTTTTAGATTCATGCCCCAGAGTCTCGAAGCGTTATCGAAAAATCTTCAGAAAGATCAGTGCAAGAATTTAGGGAAATTTTTTGAAGGTGAGAAGCTGGATCTTTTACTCAGAAAAGGCGTTTACCCGTATGATTACGTCGACGGTGTTGAAAGATTAAACGAAACCGAATTACCATCGAAGCATGCCTTCTATTCAAAACTAACCGATTCGGGTATCAGCGAAAAAGATTACGCGCACGCGAAAACGGTATGGAACAAATTTGAATGCAAAACATTACGTCAATATCACGACTTGTACAATTTATCGGATGTTCTATTATTAGCGGATGTCTTTGAAAACTTCAGAGACGTCTGTATGAAGCACTACAACCTAGATCCTGCGTGGTACTACACTAGCCCCGGACTTGCATGGGATGCGGCTTTGAAGACGACTGGCGTAGAGTTGGAGTTGTTGAGCGACTACGATATGTTACTGATGATCAAGCAGGGAATACGGGGAGGTGTCAGCATGATTTCCCATCGATACGCGAAAGCGAACAACGAGTACATGGGAGAAGCTTTCAATCCCACCCAACATTCAGTATTCATCCCATACTTGGACGCGAACAACTTGTACGGATGGGCGATGAGCAAGCCGCTACCGACTCACGGGTTTGAATGGATGAACGATGACGAATTGAATGATTGGAAAAACATTACCGAACGAGATGGAGTGGGATGTGTGTTGGAAGTCGACTTAGAATATCCAAAAGAATTGCACGACCTGCATAATGATTATCCACTAGCTCCAGAGAGTGTAAAACCTGCGGGATCAGATGTAGCGAAACTCATTCCAAACTTGAATGACAAAGTAAAGTATGTCGTTCATTACGAAAATTTAAAATTGTATGAACGTCTCGGATTGAAAATCGTAAAAATACATCGGGGAATAAAATTCGTGGAAAGTGCCTGGCTGAAAAAGTATATCGATCTGAATACCAACCTGAGAACGAAAGCTACGAACGATTTTGAGAAAGACTTTTTCAAACTGATGAACAATAGCGTTTTCGGAAAAACAATGGAAGCTATCGAGAATCGAGTTGACATACGATTGGTGAGTGATGAGAAGGAAGCCATCAAGCTAGTCGCGAAAACCAATTACGACAGACGAACTATTTTCGACGAAAACCTCATCGCCGTTCACATGAAAAAGACCAAGTTGTTTTACAACAAGCCGATATATCTGGGGATGTGTATATTGGACGTTAGTAAGACGCTCATGTATGATTTTCATTATAATTACATCAAGGCCAAGTACGGAGATAGGGCCAAGCTATTATTCACCGATACCGATTCTTTGGCGTATGAAATTAAAACAGAAGACTTCTACAAAGATATTTCCCGCGACGTCCAAAGTATGTTCGATACTTCAGACTATCCGAGCGACCACCCATCCGGCATAGAAACGGGCGTAAATAAAAAAGTGGTTGGTATGTTCAAAGACGAGGCCGCGGGAAAGCAAATCGAAGAATTTGTCGGACTGCGATCCAAGTTGTACTCTTACAAGATGGCGGGTGAAGACTACAAGAAATGTAAGGGTGTGAAAAAGAACGTCGTCAAGAAATCAATCACTCACGCAGATTACAAAGACTGCGTGTTTACGAAAAGACAACAATCGAGAGCGATGAACGTCATTCGATCCTACCGCCATGAAATTTACACCGAAGAAGTAAATAAAATAGCTCTGTCTGCCGACGACGACAAAAGAGTAATAATGGACGATGGCATACATACCCTAGCCTATGGGCACTACACGCTGAAAACTAAACAAAATAAAGAATAATTTACACTAATATAAAATGGATGCGGTAAAAAAAGTGTGTAGCAAATGCAAAAAAGAAATAAGCTTGGACGAATTTCACAAAGATAATGCACAAAAGAACGGACGCTATCCGAGCTGCAAAATTTGTAAAAATGCCAAAGTGAAAGAGCTTGCACACAAATACGCAAGACAGGAAATTAGGGAGACAAAAGACACAAAAGTTTGCAGCCGGTGTAAGGTAAATCAGAACATATCGGAATACGTCAACAATCGATTTCAAAAAGATGGAAAGGCGAATGAATGCAAAAATTGTAGACGTAAATATTATTTCGCCTGCGTAGAAGCTCGAAAGCTCGTTAGTTTGTAAAACATCTAGATGAAATATTAAAATGAGCTATACAACTGTGAAAAACATAAATGTCGAAGGCGTAGTCCTCCCGAATCATCCGTTGACGAATTTTGAACTACTAGATGCTGCTAAGAAGCTCAATATCCCTAATTTCCGGGGAGTATTTCTCAGAGACGAGCTGCCAAAGAAACCTGGCCGGACTGAATGCGGGATATTGAATCTAGACGATTCTAATGGAACCGGCTCGCACTGGGTCGCTTTTTCAAAAAACGGCAAGGACAAAATATATTTCGACAGCTATGGCCTGCCCCCTCCTACAGAACTGGTAGAGTATTTACAGAGTCCCGTGTACTACAATAGCGAGCGCGTGCAGCCCGACAACGAAGTGTTTTGCGGACATCTATGCCTGCACGCCCTGAAAAAAACATGCAAAGATGGAGTGACTTTTCAAGAAGTTATAAACAGCCTGCATTGAAAATTATATTCAGATGTAAAAAATGCCTGTTGATAAATTTGGACATACAGATTCAGGATCTACGCAAAGAGTAATTGCCGGGGGAGTTACTGAAAGTCAAGTAAATAGTACTTTTCTACGGCTAGATGGAGCAAACCCGGCGACTGGCGACCTAAATATGAGTGGTCATACTATTAGAGGTCTGCCTACAACGAATACTTCGGAAGCGGGAATAGATGAGGCCGTGAGTCGGGGGCAAGTAATAGATTTACTGCGGAATCACGACGACGTCCCAACCGACAATAATCATTTGACGAATAAGAAATACGTCGATGAACAACTTACTTCGAAAGTGGCGGCGGTGGTAGGGCCCGCGGTTAGTGCTTGCAGTTCAACTCAACAGGCTATACTCGCTAGAACCCAGACTGCAGTTACTTTTGACGTAATAAGATGCGGCGCCGCAAAACACGGTATTGAACAGGGTGTCGGAGCGACTTCCTTCTTCCCCAGTAAAGCCGGGTACTATATCGTTTCGGCGTACATAGAATTTTGTAACAATAGTAATTCCGCGTATGGCACCGTCCACCTGTATAAAAATGGGGCGTCGTACATGCAAATTGCGGGCGGAGGGGCTACGGGAGGTTCGTACAACCATTCAACCGGTAGTGCCGTAGTTTTTCTAGACGAGTTCGATTACCTCAACATACACGCTTTTTCATCTGTCGCTACGCGCATATTAGCTAGAGACTTTTCAGCGGTATTCATACGGCCCTAATTAATAAAAATTATTATATTCAAAATGCCTGTTGATAAATTTGGACATACAGATTCAGGATCTACTCAAAGAATAATTGCAGGGGGCGTTACGCTGTCCCAAGTAAATAGTACTTTTCTAAGGGTAGATGGAGCAAATCCGGCGACTGGGAATCTAAATATGAATGGCCATCATCTCGTAGGGTTACCGACTGATTACCCTTTTACGGGTAACGGGGGTGACGCTATTAGTTCAGCCCAGGCTATCGCCCTAGTCGCCGATAAAATCACTAATAGCGTCGAGCCTGCCGGTATTAGAGATTACGTTTCGGGTATGAGGGTATCTCCGGGCACTCTAGTGAGAAATACGGCGAGTGGTATTATATATAGGTTCGAAGGAACGGCTGGAGCTATAACAGCGGCGCCAGCATTATCCGCGAATTGGAGACCTACAACCGGACCGGCTATTTGTGTGTTGAGAGAGGGTGACGGAGGAGCATCCGCAATCGTAAGTGGTGGCGGCGCATTCTCGGGCACATATGCAACGCATGGTGGAGCATTCTCAGGCGAATATGTAATGCACCAACAACTAACGGTCGTTGCTATCAATACGGATTCGGCGTATACGACGTCCTTGGGCTTAATAACTATTCCTCGTACGGGCGTATATCGACTTAGTGGATACGCGAAATTCTTGATAGGAAATGACAGTCCGAGCGTAAAAACAATCAGGGTTGCGTATGTCAAAGACGAGATACATAATAACGAACTTTTTGAATACACGGTGGGCGGGCAAACAGCCGACATCATAGTATCGCTCGTATTACCAACCATCGCCATATTTTTCAACGCCAACGATAAGCTCGGTATGAAGGTATATTCTGCCACATCCGGAAACACTCCAACAGCCGGTCGCCTTCTTCTCAGGGCCGGAGCCGGATTGCAGGCCGAGTTTTTGTACTAGGTAACCGTAGATACCTATCGTTCATATACGCACGATAGGTATCTGTAAGTCTCATTATTCTTCATCGCCCATTCTATCATGAACTTCAATATACCACACTCATTTTCTGCCCATCCGATTGAAACCTCAGTAACTTGTCTGAAATCACCACTGCGTACGCTTCCGTATTAGCCGGCGGCGCCGTATTGAACGTGCCTTTGATCTGAATATCGACCACCGATGACTTCAGACGCTCGGATTGCTTGCTCACGTCAAACACCATAATCGGAAACAGATCTTTGAAGTCCGAAGGTGTGATATTGCATTGCGTCATTAGTTCGTCCATTCCATAGTATTTTTCACTGAACGCGGCTGCTGCTCGGTACGCCCGCGCGAATTGTTGATTCGGAAATGATAGGTTGTAGTCGACAACTGGGTATCGGTCCTGGTTCATCATCACGAACATGTTCTTCAGATCGCAATGATTGAAAATGGATGGATTTTGTACTTGATCGCCGCTTTTGTCGGTTTGAAAAGCCAAGATGATGTACCTAGGTTTCTCAGGTAATGTCTTGACGCTAAGTCTCCAGCTAAAATTAGTCGACTGTGCGACGAAGGTGGTATCGCATTGACGGGCTCTGTACGCAACTGGCAACGATGCTTTCGATTCGATTGTTTTGTACAATTGCATCTTCTCCATATCCGCGGGAATAACGTGCGGCATGAACCATGAGATTTTATCCAGCCTAACTTTCCCCGCATCCGCGGCGGCGAGTCTAAAAATTGCGTCATCATCGGCCTTACGTACAAGAGTTAGCGTATGTTTCACACCAAAAACAACCTTGTCGTAATCATCGCAAAATCCGAAAATATGCTTCAATGGAACCACAAAGCTGAAAGTACCTTTGGCATTTGGTTTTTGAATTATATACGACTGTCTCACGGCGAAACCTTGATTATCCGCGATAACTGCCGTCGCACCGCTGTCCTTGTACCACAACTGATTCAGACCTTGAGCTAGTTGAAAATCATTCGGGTATTTGAGTAATCCGAGCATCGTCGTTGCTTGACCCGGGTGAAATAACGATTCAATTTTCTGATTCGATAGTGAATACGAAATTTGACTGAAAAGATGCATGAGCCCATTATTCGTAAGAGTTGCTCCATCGACATCGGCGTAGAAGTGGATGTTGTTCGCCTTCGTCAATCTACCCTCGAACAGCAGGTAAGATTCTGCCGGATGGCAAAATAGATCTTGAAGTTCGATGTTTATTCTAATCTCGCCGGAGGTGTTTAGATTCGCCCCCGATATCGGCTCATACTCGTACCATTCGTAGCGTTCGACGCTTTCATCGCTCAATGGTTGTTCGGTAAATCTCAGAATATCAGATGATTGCATTTTTACTATTACGCGATAATATATTTTTACGCGACCTTCATTCCGGCGCCGTTTAGCGTGCGTACTAAATCTTGTATCGACATGGCGCCGTTCTTCTTCAGGCCCTCCCCCATCATCAGATTATTAATATTCGGGATATTCGAGATCGACCCTACGCTACCAACGCCACTCAGTCGCTCTAAAATTTGTCTAGTTTCTGGCGTAACAGCCTGTTTCTGAGGAGTAGGAGTGGGAGTAAACAGTTTGGCCACCGCTTTGTCTACTAATCGTTTGCCGGCATCGATTGCGGTTGTTTTCCCAACATCGATGGCCTTTTTCCCAATTTCTTTCGCCACGTCTTTACTCGCGCTGAGA
The DNA here is from genome assembly GCA_945859605.1 of Lumbricus rubellus. Classification (NCBI taxonomy): domain Eukaryota; kingdom Metazoa; phylum Annelida; class Clitellata; order Crassiclitellata; family Lumbricidae; genus Lumbricus; species Lumbricus rubellus. Next base: position 37,141,970 of record OX243819.1, read on the forward strand.
GCGGTCGTTGCTAATTGTTTGGCGGCGTTCGACGTTACTAGTCGTTTGAAAAATCCTGAAATTGTATCGAATATTCCCGATCCTCCGATAACGTATTGTTTTCTATACCTCCTTCTATTAATGACTTGCATTTTTTCTGCATTTTACATTGTCATCATTATATTTTTGTAGGCATCTTTACTCAGCACTTCCAGCCTCAGTAACGCGTCGCACATCGCCACGATCTCGTTTCTCACGCCGGTATTGCCTGCTTTGAAGCTTTGAACTCGCAGTTCTAGCTGTTTCGCTAACACGTTTGGATCTTCGGAAATAACAATTACACCGCCCACGCCTTTGCCCACCGCATTACGAGTCCTCTTTTCCCATATCGGCTTGATAATTTCTCTATATTTGACGCTCGAAGATGCTTTCGGTTTGTTGGGATTTTTTGGCTGTCTGATAGCATCCGACGCGAGTAGAATCTCGGCGTAATCGTCTCTATCATTATTATCGTATATCGACGTGTTCGGCTGTTTCATCGTCAACAACTCCCAAAGTCCCGGTGTTCCGCTATACGTCTTATTTCCAACCGTCACAGCGTCTCCTTGAATAAAAATCGGAGTATCGCCGATGTAGAATTGACCATTTTTTGATCGTATTCCGAACGTCGTGTCTACGATTTTTCTATCGGAGGCGTATTGATGAAGGTACTTGGTGGCTACATCACCTAATTCTAAAGTTCTAATATCCTAAGTCGGATCGTCGCTATACGCTTCTATCGAGGGATACTGAGGAAATTGAATCTTCAGCGAAGCGGGTAGCGTCTGTAGTGCGTTTGTAGTAGCTATCGAGTTTTCTTTGATGGCGGATAGTAAGACATTTTGCTCTTTGGAAATTGCGGATTGCGAATCGACGATAGGCTTGTACAGCTTGGTTAATTCCTGTTGCAGCCCCGAATCCCCCAATCTCTCCGATAAAAAGTTCTGTTGAATATTCTTCTTGGACTTCAGAAACTCTCCGACTATGAAATTTCTTTTCGCCGGGTCATCTATCTTTAGAAACGACATTTTTAATAAAAAATTTAATGTTTTTCGACATGTTTTCCGGCGTGTTTTTCGACATGTTTTCCGACGTGTTTTTCTACATGTTTTTCGACATGTGTAAAAACACAAGTTAGACGTATTTTCTGACATAGCGACATACGTCTACAAAACTCTACAAGTCTACATGATTTCATACATGTTCGCGTTAGTCGTCTTTCTCACAGATTCGGTATTTTTCTCAAACATGCTTTGAAAGGACTGCCTGACTTCCTCTCTTCCCCGATCGATGAGTGATTGTTTCGTTTCCTCGTCCATCGCGTCTATCGCAACTTTCGACTTACTTTTGATTTCTTCTTTCATGCCATTGAATTTTTCAATCTCACTTAGAATCAGAGAATATTCCTCGTCTGAAATGTGATCATCCACGAGTGCTTTTGAAATATGGTCGCTGATCGTGTTGAGCTTCGCATCAGCTAGCGTTTTGATCTTTTCATGCTTCTCCGCCTTCAGGGCGAGCTTTTTACAGATTCGGCTGCCGATTATACTCAATAGCCCCGCACCTAGCGCTGTCCCTTCCATAGCGATGGCGATGGGGGTTGCAATTATGGTAGCTAGTACGCCGATTCCCGAAATTCCGAGCCCCATCGTGACGGCCATGAGGAAGCTGTCTACTACGCCGATTACGCTCACACTTCTATGGTACTTTTTACTCAACGTTGCTCTTTTGTCGCGTTCTTGCTCGATCTCCTTTTTGATTTCGCTAATCTTTTGAAGTCGATACGTTTGTGCGGACCCTGCGGCTATTTGTATTTCACCTTCTGGCGCAGAGGGCGTTATATTTGTTAGGTTTGGATAGAGTTTGATGCCTTCGTATTCCATTCTTTTATTTATTAGCAATATATATTTTTTTTTACCGTTGATAATTTACACAGCATAGCGAATCTCCTTCGTTTATCGTTACTGCCGAATCGGAGTTGTTTTGAATGGAAACTATGATATCATCAATCACATCTTCTGAAATCACTCCGTCTAGTAGACTGCATCGCCGTTCTTTGATAGCCTGTCTGAGGGAAACGAGGCAAAGTCCTGCCGCCATTTCTACACCTAGTCCAAGCCTTAGCGTATTTGCTGTCTTTGGTTGTATCGTGATATCATTTTGCGCAAAAATCTCCCATCGCAGACCTCCTAGTTGTCTTACTGGGGCGCGAGTAACACCGCTCGTAATCTTCCAAAAGACTGAAAGGGGCTGCGTTCTGACCTCTGCCGGTCTAGTTGGTTTTGTTCCAAATTTGTGTATTGGTCTCGACATTTTATAATATAATAGTTTATAATATCATGCCGAGAATCGGAATGTTTCGAAACGGAGAGTTGGGGCCGAGCAAAAGTCCTTCGCCACTCACATAGCCCGACCCTGTTTTCATGTAAAGCCCGGATCCCATTATCGATGCGCCTTTTTGCCACGGAGACAAGTACAACCCGGATCCGGCCGCTCTTATTTTGCACGCTATGTCACCTTTCTTGACATACATTACGCCCGAACCGCTGATTTTATCGACAAGTTTCGATCCAGCCGCAGCACCTAACCCACCTAATGCACCCTGTGCTAAACTTGGCAGTACGCTACCAAGAAGGAACCGTCCCGCGGTCGCTAGAAACGGAAGTATAGCGCCTATGAATCCACCTTCGACTTTCTTGTTGTTCTCCAATTGCGTTTTACTCATCTTAATAATCAAGCCAGTTCCTTTTTGGTAGGCAGCCGCCATTTTATTGATTTGCGCCTGGGTGAGAGCCAAAACGTGTTCGCCATTCAAATCATCATGCGATAGTTTGATACTCACGCCGCTCCCCGCTTGAAGTGATCTTTTAATTTTGTCTTGTTGCGCTTCTGAAATATTAACTTTTACTTTCTGGTAACGATTCATTTTATTAATAAATTACAAAAACTTTCAAACTTCCCTGATGTGAAATCGAATCGCTAATTCCTCACCCCGAAGATTTAGTAGGTCCCCGTGTTGGTCTGTGAGCCTCGTTTCCATCGTTGAAATTGTAGATAGCAAAATCGGGAGATATATCAAATTATGCGGCACTTCGATAATCTTGAAACCGGGGCCTACGTTTGGGAAAAAAGAATATATCACGTTTTCCGATGTTCCGTTAGTGTATGAAGACCCGATAATGTCGCTGGTCACTCTCAGGCTGCTTACACTCATTATATTTACCAAGTCCTCCGATTCATTATAGCCATCCCTATAGATCCATCTGCTGAAACCTAGAACCCGTCCTATCGAATTCTTTGGCGTAAAGTCAACCCTATAATCTGCTTCTATATTCACCACAGACCTCAGCGTATTGGTGTTTGGCGCTATTGAGATACAGTAATTTCCAATTACTCCATCGAAATGTCCATTCCCCTTCATGACTCTCTGTATATATTCGTTGATATCCGTTATTTCATAGCACCCCTCTGGAACTGCAATGTTTACCCAATCTGTGCCGGAATTCGGCGAATACCTGAAGCCGTTGTTTGTCGCATCGATATTAGGAAAAGAATAGTACGTCTCGAGGGCAACTAAGCCCATTTCATATTTCTTATTCTTCTCCAGTTCGAGTAGTGGATTAAACTTCGTTCTGATTCGCGTGCTCTTTTCACTGAGAAAAATGGAAAATGATGTTTTCGGCTCCGTGTTGCAGGCCGTCTTTTCCGTGTTTTCCGATATCTGTTTGAGAAGCGATGATTCCATTTTTACTATACAATTTTACAATTTTACAATGGCGGATCCTCGATTATATAAAATTCATCGAGCCCGCATCGGTATTTACCATTGTACTTGTCGCTAGTCAGGTCTAAAACCACGAATCTATGAGGTTGTTCCCATACTGTTTTGCATAGTTTTCGAAATTCATCTTTCGACATGTCTGTACTCACATAATCGTTGTAAATATGATTACAATTTTTCAGGTCTTGTTTGAACAGGCAAATAAAGTTCGCATTTTCTCGGATTGTTTGACGCGGTAATTTGAAATAATTCTGGGCGAGGTAAAAACAATCTACATTACTATGCCTCCCCCGATTGTAATACGTTTCACATTTGTTTTGTTTTTCCAATTGAAGATCATCAAAAATCATCAGGTTCTTCTTTTCAGCGCTCAAATCTCTCGGGTCCGGTACATCGTCGGCGCTCTCAAAGAACTTGGCAATTATATCGGATTTAGCTTCTGAGTTTTTCGCTATTTCTTCCATTACAAGGTCTGGCGACGCATTTAGTCCCACGATTTCATCTCGGTGCTCGAACAGCCAAACGATCGCTTCTTTCGGTAATTTTTCTTCGTATGCTTTTTTAATAATACGATATTCCGGCTGAAACAGAGAAGTGCCGAATACCTGCAAGTTATTATAATCCAACCAGTCTGGCCTGAGTAAAAGATTGAGAAGAAGCGTTGTTTTTCCACACCCCGATTTCCCAACTATCAAACCACGTATGCTTTTGGGTAACAACGGATTATTGAATCTTTTCGAGAGCGCTGCGCCCCAACTCATATCTCTAATCTCCATTTTAAAAATATATATTATTAAAAACGAAATGTATTGCGTAAAATGTAAAAAACAGACCCAGACGACAGATGTGCAGAACGCCGTGGCTAATAATGGGAGATCGATGCTCAGAGGTGTTTGCGTCGTATGCGGGAAAACAAAAACTCAATTCGTGAAGGCGCCCGCTGCTGCGCAGGGTGGGGATCTAGTTAGTTCACTGAACGCTGCCACTAGCAACATTAAATTACCTTGGGCTAAATTTCCGGGCGAATTACATTTGCCAGGCCATCAGTTTACTGGTCCCGGTACTAGACTAGATTTGCGTTTGAATCCCAACGAAACCCCCAAAGATTGGAGCAAACCTATAAACAGGGTAGATAGCGCTGCATACGTCCATGACCTGGCATACAACCACCACACTGATACGGCTTCTAGGAATGTCGCTGATAGAGCGATGATAAACCAGTTGAATAATATACCAAATCCAAGTCTGCGGGAACGCGTAGAGAGGGCGATAGTCAAACCCATCTTGTCAGCTAAAACAAGCCTAGGTTTGGGTTTAAAAAAAGCCTAGAATTACAGCAGGACCTGAAATGGACTAATCAATTAGCGAATGAATTACACAAACCAGTAGTGAGAAATTTTAGGACGAGGCGGGTCCGTGTTGGCGGGATTGACCAGATTTGGGCGGCTGACCTAATCGACATGCAGGCTTTCGCTAGAGATAATGATGGCGTGAAGTATCTATTGACCGTCATAGATGTATTTTCCAAGTACGGATGGATCGTTCCATTACATGACAAGAGTGGGAAGTCTACAGCTGATGGGTTCGTGAAGATACTCGGGGGTGGTCGACAGCCAGTCAAAGTTTGGTGCGACAAAGGGAAAGAATTTTATAACAAAAATGTCAAGAATTTAGTCGAGTTGTATTCTACCGAGAACGAGAGCAAAAGTTGTATCGCAGAAAGATGGGTGCGTACGATGAAAGATAAAATGTTCAAGTACTTTACTGCTAATTCAACGAGAAGATATATCGATGTATTAGATGAGATGGTTAGTAATTATAATGACACGAGACATTCTTCGATCAAAATGACCCCCGCGAAGGCTAGTATGAAAGTGAACGAAAAGACTGTATTTATGAATTTATACGGCGATGAGATTTCAGGGCCTATTACACCAAAGTTTTCAGTCGGCGATCGAGTCAGAATAACTAGGAAGAAGAGCATTTTTGACAAAGGATATATACCTAGATGGACAGAGGAGGTTTTTGTAGTATCCCAGGTTCAATATACAGATCCGCCAACTTACAAGATCACTGATTCTAATTCTGAGGAAATACAGGGGTCATTCTATGAGCAGGAGCTACAGAAAACAACTCAAGAAATATTTAGAATCGAAAAAGTGATTAGGAAACGCGGGAAAAAATCACTCGTGAAGTGGTTAGGCTACCCAGACTCGTTCAATTCTTGGATTGAAAATGAAGACTTGGTAACATTGTGAAACGATTTTGGCAAAATACGCCAGACGCCAACAGTCCCTACTACTTGCGATAATTATCGAAACTGGTAAATCCCACCATTATTGCGTTCTATCACTTGACTGTGAGTGGCTATGGCTATGGCAGGAGGGCGGTCCTATGACGTCAGACTATAACTAGATACAGTGTGACCGAGGGACCCGTCACACTTTTCGATAAAACGTGACAGGGACGTTTTTGAAATCTATTCGACTGAGGTGTGACACGAAACATTTTCTACTGAATACCGATCTGCGAAATTTTGTACAGAGCTTGTCCGTCTCTCTCTCTCCTACCAACGAGAACGACGATGATGTTGTTGATGATGATGGTGGTGATGGTGGCGATGATGATGAAGAGATGATGACTACGATGATGAAGAGACGACTATGATGATGATGATGACTACGATGATGTTGATGATGATGACGACTATGAAGATGATGACGATGGTGGTGGTGGTGGTGGTGGTGGTGGTGGCGGCGGTGGTGGTGGCGGTGGTGATGTTGAAGATGACGACGACAAATCGGGTTGATGATGATGATGATGATGACTACGATGATGAAGAGACGACTATGAAAAATAGCCTATGTCGTGTTTGATATCGATAACGAAAGTGAATGAAAAGACTGTGGGCCTAATAGCGCATCGTCAATACTGCGGGAAATTTCCATCACGAGAAGTCGAATCAAAAACGTTCCAACGAATTAAATTTGTAGCATGTCACACTTTTTACACGGTGTTCCTAAAAACTGAACCTCTACTATAGCTGCAATAATTCGATTGATCCAAAGACGATTATAAACCAACGGTGTAAAATCGTTTGCGATATTGTAATCCCGTATCTACGTCGTAGTCCGCTCATGCCCTTACGTCACACGGGGGGTGGGTTGCCATTGCATTGACAATTAACGACGATGATCTCGTTGTCAATCAAACTAACATCACACGGGGGGTGAGTTGCCATTGCGCCGGCGACGAACGACGATGGTCTCGCGTGGCCCTTGTTGACGATCCGGCCGTGGATACTTGCATGGGCATTCATCGTCGTAGCATTCGCGGTTGTGGACGTCAATTACAACAATCAACTCCGATCTCAGCAGTCTTGTTGTATTTCCAACCAAGCCGAGCTGCCTGGCGATTTTTCGTAATTCAGTTTTAGTTTTATTCGGGTAAACCATTTTTATTGGAATATCTTGTCTTTAGATCGAGCTGGATATTCCATGAATTTGAAAAAGTAAGGCTATATTGGTCAAATTGTCCGAGCTCAAGGCTATACTGGTCAAATTGTCCGAGCTCAAGGCTATACTGGTCAAATGAGTCAAACGCCTTATTGGGCCTCTACTTTCGTCGCATTTTCACGCTGAAAGTGACGCGCCGATTGTTGTGAAAATTTACCAAAACCTTCCATTCAAATAGCAACGTGTCTTAAGATGTTTTCACCCGAAAAAACGCAACCGTTTCCACAAAAAGTGAACTTTGCAACTTTGCAATCCGTTCGTCCGCCATTTGCAAACTAAACACGTCCCACACGGCTGCAGAGATTTCATAAACGCCGTCTCCAAACACAGCAACGAAACATCAATGAGGTGGCGTGCTATGACGTCATAAGCGAGTCGCGATTAATTTTCCAAAGAGGCCGCTTTTAGGCCTTTTCACAAAGCGGCCTTTGGGCTTGGAATGGACGCTGCGACGGAGGAAAGGAGCGGGACAAAGACGGTGGGGAGGGAGCGGAGGGGGAGGGGAGGTGGAGGTCAAGGGGAGGGGGAAGGGGAGGGGGACGGAGGGGAAGGGAGAGGGGAAGAAGAGGGAGAGGGAGAGGAAGGAGGGGGAGGGGGAAAGGGAAGGGAGGGGGAGAGGGAGGGGGAGGGGGAGGGGGAAGGAGAGGGGAGGGGAGGAGGAGGGGAGGGGGAAGGGGAAGGGGGAGCCTATTTTCAGCCACAGCAACGCGTGGCCGGGTTCAGCTAGTATAATTATATATACATACATACATATAACCTTATACATGTATATTATTGTGTGTGTGTGCGTGTGTGTGCGTGTGTGTGTGTGTGTAAATATATATGTATATAGCTATAGGTATATTATAAGGAACAAGCATGCATGGCTTAATGTGTGACTGCAGTATGGTATGGCTCTGTCACAGTATTATATTGCAAACAGTTTGGGAAATTCTTCAATTTGATGAAACTTCACCAAAGGCGATCTTCAATCAATTTGATAAATGCATCAATTGGAGCTCGTAAGCTTAAGCGCACTTAAGATTAGATTGTAAATTCGTTAACAAAGGTGTGTTAATCATTAAGCCCGCTTTAATGTATACCAACTGAACAGACAGCTTTGCAATTACACAACGCTAATAGCATGCAGCCTATAAAGCATATCCGCCCAAAGGGGGCTCGAACCTGCTACCTCTCGCACTCTTAGCCAGCGTGTTAACCATTACTCTACCGCCCCCCCCGGTATACAGTAACTGATTCATTCATTTATATTGCGCTGCTTCAACACTTCTACACTGTGCATGTCCGGATAAAAAGTAGCCCCCACAAACAAGTGTCATAACTCGGTCAAAACGTTTTGGATTTGTCTGAAATTTTAAACACAACAACAGTGGCCATATTTACACGAGATTCCAAAGTCGTTTGCAAATATTCGCGAGTTTGTCAAATTTATGAGCGTTTGCGTTGGAGCACCGACAAATTGAACTTTCCAACATGGAAAACGTGAAAGGAAGTGAAATTCAGCTATTATGGTGCCAAAAAATGTGTTTCTTGTTCTCGGACACACGATCGTAGACGTAGTAGGTTAATAGCTATCCCGGGAGACACTCGGCTTCATATCCTGCAGCTGTAGCCGTCCAGCAGTCCAGACTTTGATCCGGAGTACATGTACTGGAGGAGCGTGTTTTTCGTTCGCGCGTAGACATCGATAACCGTAGGGCGTAGGGCGCGTCTGTTTGAAGATTGGCAGTTGCTTAACCTGGTGATCATCGACAGGACCATCAAACAGTACCGTCTAAGTTTACGGCCGTGTGTCCGTGAACAAGATGGACATTTTGAACACTATATTTAGCTGAATTTCACTTCCTTTCAGGTTTTCCATGTTGGAAAGTTCAATTTGTCGGTGCTCCAACGCAAACACTTATAAATTTGACAAACTCAGGTATATTTCTAATCGGTTTTAGAATCTCGTGTACATATGGCCGCTGTTGCTGTGTTTGAAATTTCAGACAATCCCAAACGTTTTGACCGAGTTATGACACTTTTTTGTGGGGGCTACTTTTTAACCGGACACAGTGTACTTTGTGCTGATATAATTGATGTTAGAGAGTCGGGTACTATAATTTTAATTCACCCGAATTAATTTCGGAATTATTTCAGTGACGCGCATAGGCTATACACCCTTTTTCAATCTGACTTCTATTTCGCTAACAAATATTTTTCATCTTTAGTATACCAGTTAGTCAAAAATTCGTTTAATCTGTCCTGGTTCTATCTAAGAAGCAACAATTGCTTTATCCATCCAACTTCCACTTAGATAACAATTAGTTTTCATCAACCCAGCTTCAATTTAAGCAAGAACATTTACATCCGTCCAGCTTTCATTTCAGTAAAATGATTTTGTGTCAATCCGACTTGAAGACTTTATTGTACACGATACGAATACACTACCGCTTAAATAAATTCGAAATTAATTTGGGTGAATTAAAATTATAGTACCGAGAGGCGTTATACGATCAAACAGTCTGCATGCAAACAACAATCCCTGATAGAATAACTTAGGCTATGTATGTCCCAAGCATACGGCCTTTGAACAGCCTGCAACCATCTGTGACTACCTGTGTACCATGCATACAGCACCATGTGCCAGATTTACTGCAACAATTGGACTCATATCTCTCACGAAAATCATATCCATAAAGACTTCTCACAATACTGATTACTGAAGCAACACACCTGGACTCGAACCCATTACCACCGGCGCCATTTGAGTCATAATGAACCAGTTGGCCATCTGGTGAGTGAAAGCGAAGGAAGCCTGTTGGCGCTCGCTCAGCATCGCCGTGTTTATAACCACCATGAAACTGTAAACGTGATGAATTCCAGGGCAACTCGTCGGCAACGATGCGCTGTTCGAGTGCGGGAGGGATCAACAGGGATGCTATAAACCGGGTTGGCAGTCACGTCACGCGATACGAACTGGCTGACGCTTTCAGACGGGAGCCATTTTTCAGGCAATGCTACATTCGATCCTGATAGATTTACACACCAGAGAATCCATACGCTGATGAACGATGAGCCGAAATAACAAGGTTCCACTAAAGCATTCTCTTCATGAAGTAGTGTGGAGGACTGCAAGTCATAAAGACGGAGATTCAAATCCCACAAAAATCAGAAAGATGTTTTAGATGTCTTAAATTTCGGCGCCGGTTCCTCCCCCTAGTGAGCGCAACTGCAAAGTGGACAAACTGACCATGGTCAATGTCGGTGAAAGTATCGGACGGTGAGGGACAGGACTGTTCTGATTCTTCGCCAATGAATGGTCATCACTTTTCAGGTCCATTATCATTATTTTGTTCTGTAACTTATAAGTAACCTTAAACTTTTATCGCCATTACAAGACTGCGATGCATGCATGCTAATAAGGTATTTTGAATTTTCAATGTTGAGTTTTGACAACCCTTGCAACCCGCGTATGAAGCCAATAAATGCCGTAAATATCGTGAAAAACATGTCATGGGAATTGCTGCACTTATTATAATGAACATAAGATTTCTAAAATATTTGCATATAGGCTGACGTACATGTATATGATGAGCAATTAATTAGATCAATTTGTATAGCGCCTGTTCAAGGGGTCTATGCAAATTATAGTGGTGCTGCATGCCAGCTAAAGCGCGGTCAAATAAAACTGTCATCAGATGAGAGAGGAATGTCTGAGACAGGCTTTTTGAAAGAGAAAGGAGCGTCAAGGGGAGGTCATTAAAGATCGAGGGTCCTGCCATTGAGTATATAATTATAAGAGCAGTTCTGCATAGTGGATGTACGAGCAAAAGGGACTGAGAGCAGACTTTGTTAAGCCGAACGAAGGGAGCGGAAGTGGCGAGCACTATAAGAGTATAGGGCTACATATAGCTTACAAAATTATACACGCAGGAGCAAGACCTATATCAAGCAACGCCAGACTATGGAGCAGCGATCCAATTCTTTATTAGTTGCTTGTGAGGGAGCCAGTGGAGGACACCACGCATATAGCTGGAGAAGTGGATAAATTTTGGTGTGCGACAAATATCTGTAGCCTAGCTGTTGAGCGGTGGACCTGTCAATGCAGCATTGTGCCTGCAGGCCAGTCAGGCAAACGGTTGACCAGCATAGAAAGAGCACCAGTGGTCAAGTCTGGTAAACTTATAGAAACAGGAATTTCCTATTTCAACAGCATTTTTATCGCATAGTATACAGTATGATGTCGTCATTCACAATTTTGATATTAATTCATCCATCCATGGCAAGCATAATTGAAACACGACATGTCGTCAAACCATTTGAGACCTTTTAACTCTCAAAACGAGCTTTCAGCGGTCTTATAAATAGACCTGTAGAAGTGTAGATTTCGTTATAAAAAATAACCGTTATAAGAAAGTCGATCTGAATGACAATCGCAAGACGGTATATACAAACACGGTATTTATGTCAATCATTCAAGCAATCAATCAATCGTAATTTATATAGCGCCCCTTCAAGATATCTACTCAGAGTCAGAGGCGCTCCCGGCCGAGATCAAGCGAAAAAACAGTCTTCAACAGTTTGCGAAATTGAGAACATAGATTGAATATTCGTGACTTTAGGTTTTAATATTCGTAAATATTCGTGAATATTAAGATATTTTAATATTCGTAAATATTCGTAAATATTCGTTAACGAATTAAGGTGAACGATCGAAACCGCAATGTTACTCGGTATTAAGCAGCAGGGGTTATTTTAACGTGCAGCTGGACACAAAGTGTGTAGTTGAAAAACGAATTTGTGCAGTTGAAAATCAGGTTTTGTGCCGTTACTTTTTTACACACAATCGCATAAACAATGTAAGTAGCTAATATATTTTAACTAAACTAATTGTAACAAACAAGATTATAAGACAATTTTGCGTGAATCTAACTTTAAATTTTTATTGACAACTCTATTGGCATAAAATACAAGAAAACAAGTCTAGAGATAAAGAAATGGCATATTCAAACAAGCTGCTGTCTGATGCAAGCCAAATAACGCTTAGCTTAGTTGCTGTTTACATCATCGTATTACGTGAACTGTTATAATATGCTGTAATACTATTAATATATTATTATATGGTTAATGGTTATAATGTTATTATTTACTATCATAATATATGACACAATCCTGCTAAAATGAGAATAACTTACTGCTAATATTTTACAAATACTACTTTGTAAAACTGAATGGCTTCTCACTAGTGGTATCCTTCAAATTCTAAACTGTAAACTTTCAAAATGTTTGGTCCTATTATTTGAACACATTATAGTAAAACCTAAAAACAATATCATTACTACACATGGCTACCTGAATTTGGTACCGGTAGTTTATTAGTTCTTGGTTGGTTTGTGTAGTATGATTTCAGAAAGTACGTCCTGGTCAGCAATTCAGGACCACCTTGGGAAATAAGGTTAAACTGATATAGTGCTGAAAAGTCTGCTTATAATAATTAATTATAGGCTACTATTATATTCATGTCTGCATTTATTCATTAGAATAGCTCAGCAACTGGAGAACTGAGCTGCTGAACTCGATACATAAAGATATTTTTTATTGTCATTATAATATATATATATTTAAATTATAATTTAATCCTAAAACACTTTTTATCAGTACTGAATTGAGTTATTTTGCTAAAATGGCACCTTAAAAGGGTACCATTACAGTGTGGAAATAGCACCACCCCAAATATTTGTTATGTGTTGCTTATATTTATTGAAGTCTTAGCCCACTCTTATAAGCAATGAAAAGCACAGGTATTTTGTTAAGATGACACCTTAAAAAAACTGCCATTGCAATGTGGAAATTAAAAACGTTTCTGATGAGGCTCTGAAAAATTACAGGTAGGCTATTTTGTTAAGATGACACCTTAAAATGGTACCATTGCAATGTGGAAATTCAAAAAGTTTCTGATGAGGTTCTGAAAAAGTACAGGTATTTTGTTAAGATGACACCTTAAAATGCTACCAATGCAATGTGGAAATTCAAAAAGTTTCTGATGAGGCTCTGAAAAAGGAGAGGTACTTTGTTAAGATGACACCTTAAAATGCTACCATTGCAGTGTAAAAATTCAAAAAGTATCTGATGAGGCTCTGAAAAAATAGAGGTATTTTGTTAAGATGACACCTTAAAATGGTACCATTGCAATATGGAAATTCAAAAAATTTCTGATGGGGAGGTGGCATATCCCCCTCCCCATACCCCTACCCTACCCGTCTCGGCGCTACGCGCCTCACGAGAGTCCTTCGGACACTCAATTGTCTCCCACCCAGAAACCTGATTCCCCCCGCCCCGCGGAAGGGGACTAGATTAAATACTGCTCTTTGGAGAAGTAGACCTGTTTATAAATTTAGCCAGTTACATTATCATGATAATGCAAATAATATTAATAATAATAATAAAATAATAATAATAAATTACTACTAATAATAATAAATAATAAGAAGAAGAAGACGACGAATAATTAGGTCTTAGTCTCAATAATGACCAATCTACCCGATGTAGGATGCTATATATTCTGATAAATATGTGCAGTTGAGAAATTTCCTTAAAATAACCCCTGTTAAGCAGTTTAAGCTTCTGTATGTCTCTATATATTCACTCGCATCCAGGGCACGGTTGAATTAAAATATGCATTGCGCTTAATATGCTGAGATCAGGATACATTTTGCTTGTAATATGGCACTATTATTTTCTGCATTGGCATTTATATTTACTCATCCTGCTACACTGATATAAAACTACTTTATCAATATACAGTTACTATTAAGCTTATAGGCATAATAGGCAGTTAAAGTTTATTTATAATTTAGCCTACTATTGCTGCTACTAGTTTTTCCAACTGCCATCGGTGAGGCAGTTCGGGGGGGGGGGGGCAGAAGTCAGACAAAGTGACTTACATTAAGTATTGAATGTGATATGAATGCCGCATGGCCACATTGACCAGACTCAGCAGAGACCTTGAAGGTTTTTTACAATAAAATCTATTAAAGTTATTGTCACTTACTGGTATAGGTCTATGCGTAGACTAACTCAATTTTGTACCAGTGTTTAATCTAGTCCCCGTCCGCTGGGGGGGGAATTCAGGTTTCTGGGGGGGGAGACAATTGAGCGTCCGAAGGACGCTCGTGAGGCGCGTAGCGCCGAGACCCGTAGGGGGAGGGGTATGGGGAGGGGGATGAGCCCCTCCCCATCAGAAACTTTTTGAATTTCCACATTGCAATGGTAGCATTTTAAGGTACCATCTTAACAAAATACCTGTACTTTTTCAGAGCCTCATCAGAAACTTTTTGAATTTCCACATTGCAATGGTAGCATTTTAAGGTACCATCTTAACAAAATACCTGTACTTTTTCAGAGCCTCATCAGAAACTTTTTGAATTTCCACATTGCAATGATAGCATTTCAAGGTACCATCTTAACAAAATACCTGTACTTTTTCAGAGCCTCATCAGAAACTTTTTGAATTTCCACATTGCAATGGTAGCATTTTAAGGTACCATCTTAACAAAATACCTGTACTTTTTCAGAGCCTCATCAGAAACTTTTTGAATTTCCACATTGCAATGATAGCATTTCAAGGTACCATCTTAACAAAATACCTGTACTTTTTCAGAGCCTCATCAGAAACTTTTTGAATTTCCACATTGCAATGGTAGCATTTTAAGGTACCATCTTAACAAAATACCTGTACTTTTTCAGAGCCTCATCAGAAACTTTTTGAATTTCCACATTGCAATGGTAGCATTTTAAGGTACCATCTTAACAAAATACCTGTACTTTTCAGAGCCTCACCAAAAACTGTTTGAATTTCCACATTGTAATGGCAGCATTTTAATGTGTCATCTTAACAAAAATGCCTGTACTTTTCAGTGCTTATAAGAGTGGACTTCAATAAATATAAGCAACACTTTAAAAATATTTGGGGGGTTATTTCCACACTGTAATGGTACTCTTTTAAGGTGTCATTTTAGCAAAATAACTCCATTAGACTATTCAGTACTGATAAAAAAGTGTTTTAGGATCCAATATACATGTGTATATATATATATGATTATAATTACAATAAAAAAATATATTTATGTATCGAGTTCAGCAGCTCAATTCTCCTGTTGCTTAGTTATTCTAATGAATAAATGCAGATATGAATATAACAGTAGCCTATATAAGTTGACTTTTCAGCACTGTGCCAGTTTAACCCTATTTCCCAAGATGGTCCTGAATTGCTGACCAGGACATACTTTCTGAAATCATATTTTAATGGTACACAAACCAACCAAGAACTAATAAACTACCGGTACCAAATTCAGGAAACCATGTGTAGTAATGATGTTGTTTTTAGGTTTTACTATATGTGTTCAAATAATAGGACCAAACATTTTGAAATTTTACAGGTTAAAATTTGAAGGATACCAATTTTTAGAAGCCATTCAGTTGTACAAAAGTAGTATTTGTACAAATATTAGCAGTAAGTTATGCTCATTTTAGCAGGATTGTGTCATATATTATAATAGTAAATAATAACATTATAATCATGCTTAACCATATAATAATTAATAGTAGGCTATTACAATATTATAACAGTTCACGTAATACGATGATGTAAACAGCAACTAAAACTATTATGATTTTGTCAAATTTTCTGGAGGGAATGCCATATCTGTTTTTAGTTGTGCAAAAAATATACAAATATATATACAGTACCGGGGTAAGTTATACTCATTGCAACATGATAATATCACATATAATAATAGTAAATAATGTCATTATAATCATATAAAAGTAAATAACATCACGGTATATTAAACACTTCATGTAAAACAATGATGAAAGTAGTACTAAAAACCAATATCATTGTGTCAAATTTTTCTGGGGGGGGAAATGTCAATCTTGGGGGGGGGGAACTTTCCCCCCCCCCCCCAGAGACGTCTAGATTAAACACTGATTTTGTACAATTCATTAAGTAAAAGTTAAACATTTTCATAAATAACAAAATAAGAATTAAGAATTAAGAATTTTTTGAAAGAACAAGAATAAATAATTTTTTGAATATTATGAATATTAAGTTGGCAGTTTTAATATTCGTTAATATTCGTGAATATTTGAAAATCTTAATATTCATAATATTCGAATACTCAATCTATGATTGAGAACAGCTTGGGAGGTGTCGCATAGTCAAAGGAAGTCCTTCCAGGTCATTGGACCAACCACAGAGAACGAACGCCTCTGCACTGTTGCAGAGCGAGTGAAAGGAACCATTAAGTCGCCATGGACAGCAGAGCGCAGTGCGCGGCGGCCTATATATGCAAGTGGAAAGAGAGAGGCAAAGCTCACACAGATAAGAGGGTAGCCAGCCTGATAAGCATCGCCACACCAAAGATGCAATCATAAATGAGGAAGCCAGTGCAAGACCTCACGCATATATTGGGATACACGGTCGTACTTGATAAACCCCAACCCACAACCCCAATAAGTCATGCAGCAGCCCGGCGGACCCTCTCCAACCTCTCAATCCGAACCCGCGGGAGACCAGCAAAGGTGGAGGCGCAGTATATAGTCAAGGCGGCTCAGCACAAATGCATGGACAATAATATGTATTATTATTATTATTATATAAAAGCATCGTCACCGTTATTAGGCCATGCAATATTATTGTTATTACGGTAGGCCTATAATTAGGTTACTATTGTTATTTGTATTATTGTAAATATTCTTATTATAATAATTAAAATTATTATTATTATAACACCTGGATAATTCGTTATATTTTCGAAACCTTTAAAATTGTTGCAGCCGTTGTTATATAGTCCTCATCTAAACTGTGGGTCATCCAAGTAATATAGCATTGATTTTATCTTAGTTCCTCGGTGATAATTACGCTATTGAGGTTGTATATTATAATTATGCAGACGGAAAAGTGAGAAGTGAAACGGTTTCTGTCAACGTCAACGACCAAACGATAATAAGATATTAATAGAATGTTGATAATTAATTCGATTGCCACATTAGACACCTTTAAAAGCAAATAAAATAATGTTATATTAGCTTACAGAGAGCAGCTGAAAATAGTTGAAGTTTTTACTCTACCGTCATGCATCATGTGGTAAAACTAGTCGATCAACATATTATGGAATTGTCTTGATGCCATGGACATACAGACCACGTCAAACCTTGGAAAGCAATAGGACTGGTATAGCATCTAAAATTATTTAAGTGATTAATTAAAAAAAAATTAATCGCGATTAATTGATCAAATTCGATTAGGTGATTCGAAGGTGAAGCGTGAAACTTTCAAAAAATGAAGTGACGGAGTTAGTTAGAATTTTCTTCATAAGTTCGTAGGATTCAAATCGATCGGCTTCTTGCCTGGAAAACAATTCATTTGTCTACATCGGGATTTTACCACCATCATTGCCTCAAATGAAAAAAACTCGATTAATTATGCACTCAAAAGCTCCACTTCAAAAATGGTAACATGCACGGTTGCTGTTTACCTCGGAAACGTCTGCTTTACTTCGCGAAATAAGCACAAAAATCATCACACACTGCATGAAATTCATGACGTAATCAATATTGTTGCGTTTGGTGACGTCATATCTCGTTTCTATAAAAGCGACAAGAGAGAGAGAGAGAGAGAGAGAGAGAGAGACAGACAGACAGACAGACAGACAGACAGACAGACAGACAGACAGACAGACAGACAGACAGACTGGTAGACAGACAGACAGACAGACAGACAGACTGACTGACTGACTGACAGACAGACAGACAGACATACATACATACAGACAGACAGACAGACAGACTGACAGACAGACAGACAGAGACACAGACAGACAGAGACAGAAACAGACAGCCACAGAGACACAGAGAGACAGAGACAGACAGAGACAAAGACAGAAGCAAACAGGCAGACAGACAGACAGACACAGAAAAGGAAATAGGAGACAAACGGAGAAAGAAAAACCCATAGGACAAGAAAAAGTAATAGCGAGGTAGAAAGACAATTAATTATTTACGGAGATGCCTTATTCTGAAAGTTTTGCGGAATTTGAAAACTGAAACATTGCATTAGAGAATAATTACACTTTCTCAGTTTATCATAATATAGGAATGAATTATTTTATCATTATTATCTCACATGGATCAAGGAGGAAGCCCCGCTGAGAACAGCCGGCAGAGGGACACGAAGGTGATTACCGAGCCCTCCTTGTTTTGATGTGTCATCAGATGATTTCAACCTTGCCCTAACGACCGGAACCCTCCACCCCCACCCCACCCCACCCCCGAGGGAGGGTTGGGGTCCGCGACCCTCCCTTCGGAAAACAGTTCCCCGTCTCTCGGGTCTCGCTGGGAGCCATCTGGATTTGTCGGATCGTTAGAAGCCGCTCAGCCGAGGACCCCGGTATTAAAGGCGTACGCGCTTATACCGGGGTCCTCGGCTCAGCGATGTCGCCGTTTAGCGGAGACAGTTAGCAGACCCATAGCAACGCCCGTAGCCACCATACGCCCCCCCCCCATCACCTGGCCTGGCGATTGCTCGTCGTAAATTGAATGTCTTGGATCGTCGATTAAATCAGACCTCGGCTTCCGACGAAGGGACTGATGGGTAGGATGGATAAGAGAAGACCACGAGAGGAGGAGAAGAAGGAGTAAACATAAGGATGAGGCGGAAATTAGTAGGAGAAGGAAGAGGAATGGAGAAAGAGGAGAGGGAAATGATCTGGAAGAAGAGGAAGAAGAAGAAGACGACGACGAAGAGGGAAACGAATGTGAGGATGAGTAGGAGGTGGAGGAGAAGCATGAAATGAGTAGGAAGAGAAGCAAGAGCTATAAGAGGAGGGTGGAGCAAGGGAACCGGGGGAAAAGGAGAAGAAGGAAGAGGAGGTGGATGATAAGAAGACAGAAGGGAAAAGGAAGGGCAACAGGGAAGGGGAAGACGTAAAAGAAGAGGAAGTGGAGAAGTAAGAGGAGTAAGATTATGAAGAAGGCAGAGAATAAATACAGAGAATGAATTCTGGATGCGAAATTCGAAGAGAGGGATGGATGACGAGGAACTGGAAAAGGAAGCAGTACGGTATGCATTACTTTTTTGTTGCGCTATAGTTTGCATTCGTCAAAAAACCAGTGGGTGGACTCATTAAAAGTGAAATAGCTCTCAGCCTCTTGCTCAGTTTGATGTTTTGTCACTTTTGTGGCGAAATTAACTACTTTTTAACTATGAAATTTCTTTGAAGCATGTAAAATGTGATTTCGGAATCCACATTTCTATATAACCGAAAAATAGCATAAAAATATTGTTAAGGGTCTTTTTGGCCCACTCTATAGTTATGTAATATGTAGTGACCCACAGAGCATATAATATAGTGTGCTATCTTAACATAGATCTATAATAATTAGTATTATGCATATTATTGCACAATGCACATACATGAACAAACATATAATATGTATATTGTATCTGTACCTACATGTAGGCTATACATATCATATATGTATACATTATGACTCATATATGCATATATATAAACGTATATATAAGAAATATGTGTTCTATATATACCTATAATGTTGTAAAGCAGAGAAGGCAGTGGTTTGCGTGTATATATAAGAGAAGACGTATAATGGTTGTACTACGATGAATACATACGCGATTAATGCGTGTGTGACCCATTATGGCTCTGCAGCTCCATGCATGCCACCGAATTTGCCCCTTGGCATCCTCATCAGCGCGGGTGAAGACAGGCATATCGCTGCTGTCGGTGATCGAGGGGGAGAGAGGGTTGGGGTGGGTAATGGGGATGGGGGAATTCATGGGAAAGGACCCACTTCGACCTATGAGGGAGCAACTGTCAATCATGCAGACTGACAGAAATATAATTAAGCAGTCACAGAGCAGGACTGACAGACTTATAGACATGGACACTGGGCAGGCAAACCAAAAAGTCTCGGTTAGGCCAGTTTATGGCTGACTGACTTGACTGATTGGTTGACCGACTGACTGACTGGCTGACCGCCTGACTGATTGACTGGCTGACTGTGTGACTGACTGACTGACTGACTGATTGACTAGCAAACTAACTAACTGACTAAGTGACTGATTAATTAACTAATTAACTGACTGACTGTTTGACTGACTGACTGACTGGCCGACTGATTGACTGACTCCCTGACTGACTCACTGACTCACGCATTAACATTGACTGACTCACTCACTGACTCATTGACTGACTGACTGACTGACTGACTGACTGACTGACTGACTGACTGACTCGCTGACTCACGCATTAACATTGACTGACTCACTGACTGACTCATTGACTAACTATAACTGATTGATTGATTTGCTGACAAACTAACTGGCTGAATGATTGATAGACTGATTGGTTGATTGAGAAGCCACTGCAGGAGAGAAATGTTATATGGAAAGATTGAAATAGAGTGCATGAGGTGGAATGGGGATTTGACTGGGAGAGAGAAACGATCAATGTGGAGAGCGAGAGAAAAACAGAGAAAGAAAAAGAGAAAGCAAGAGAGAGAAAAGAAAGGAGAGTGCATGAGAGAGAGGGGGAGAGAGAGAGGCGAAGGGAGAGAGAGACGGAGAGAGAGAAGGAGGAAGAGAAAGAGGGGGAATGAGGGAGCTGGAGAGAAAGTGAGAGAGAGACGGAGGGAGGGAAAGACGAAGGGAGAGTGATAGAGAGAGCAAGATTTGCAGAGGGAGATGGAAAGGTCAAGAAAGAGGAGAAGTGTAGGGTGCATGCGTGGAAGGGAGGTACATGTATATTATACGGATGGTATAAATCACTCTGACAA
Source organism: Lumbricus rubellus (assembly GCA_945859605.1). NCBI lineage: Eukaryota > Metazoa > Annelida > Clitellata > Crassiclitellata > Lumbricidae > Lumbricus > Lumbricus rubellus. The sequence goes on from OX243819.1 coordinate 37,163,123, forward strand.
ATGGTCGACTCGAATAGTTGATGGTAATTCAAGATCTTGCGCCATAAATTCTCAGAAGAAAAAGATTATATACAGGGTGGTCCAAAATAAACTGCACAATGATAAATTGATGGTACTTTATTCAGACCAATTCAAATATAACCGTGAAAATTCACAAAAACGCAGCAATTATTTTTACTGCAACATTACATGGATGGACTTCGTTACATAAAATGTTCAATGTGTCCTCCTTGCTGCTCGACCACGCATTGAAGCTGACGACGCCATTGATCAATTGCGCGGTCAATGAAACGCTGTGACAGCTTGGTCCACTCTGTGACGATTGTTTCTTTCAGCTGATCCACTGTGGTGAAACTTCTACGACGGTATACCATCTGTTGAAGGGCGCCCCAAACAGCGTAGTCGACTGGATTCATGTCCGGGCTGTTTGGGGGCCACATGTCAGGCTCAATGAAAGAAATGTTCTCACGTCGCAGATACTCCATAGTGTTCTTGGCGGTGTGTGATGGAGCGCCGTCCTGCTGTAGGGTTCAAGTGTGGTGTTGGCATATTGCACGGATGTCAGGTAAAAGACCTTCACCAATAACGTGCTGACAATAATATGGACTGTTCACCTTCGCACCTGGCTCAATGACGACAATGCGTGATTTTCCCATTTTTGATATGGCGACCAAAACCATGGCGTTGCGGCTGAAGTGCTGGCGCTCACGGATAAGTCTCGTTGATGAAACATCACGTTTAGAGTTAGGGTTAGGGTCAGAGAAAATATATAAATAAGAAAAATGGCATTAAACATTGAATTGCTATACATTATATCAAGAAAACTGTCACTGTGCAGTTTATTTTGGACCACCCTGTATGTATATGTATATGTATATATATATATATATATACTAGCTGAACCCGGCCACGCGTTGCTGTGGCTAAAAAGAGGCTCCCCCTCCCTCTCCCCCTCCTTCTCCCCTCCCCCTCTCCCTCCCCCTCCTCCTCCCCTCCTCCTTCCCCTCCCCTTCCCCTCCCCTCGCTCCCCCTCCTCTCCCTCCCCCTCCCTCCACCTCCCCCTCCGCCTCCCTCCCCCGCCCCTCCCCTCTCCTTCCCCCTCCTCCTCGACCTCCACCTCCCCTCCCGCTCCCTCTTCACCGTCTTCGTCCCGCTCCCTCCGCTCCTTTCCTCCGTCACGCCGTGAAGGCCGAAGGCCGCTTTGTGAAATTTTGAATCGCTTATGACGTCACAGGACGCGACATCATTCATGTTTCGTCTGCTGTGTTTGGAGACAGCCTTTCTGAAATCTGGGAACCGTGTGGGACGTGTTGAATTTGCAAATGGCGGACGAACGGATTGCAAAGTTCACTTTTTGTGGAAACGATTGCGTTTTTTCGGGTGAAAAAATCTTAAGACACGGTGCTATATGAATGGAAGGTTTTGGTAAATTTTCACAACAATCGGTGCGTCAGTTTCGGCGTGGTGTTAACACGAACTATTGGAAAGTTTCATTTTTATTTATATATATATATATATATATATATATATGTATATATATAAGCGTACGTGTATGCTTGCATGAGTGTCTGAATGCGTTTCTGAGTGTGTGTGTATAATTTAATAAATGCTGGCTAATGCATATAATTATAGTGATACAAAGAGTGCTTATATAGCAGGGCTATTTTAGTGTGCATGTTCTTGACAACATGACTGTGCATTTCTATAGATGGATTTGTGTTGTTGTAAAAGCACTTCTGTGCAGTTAAAAATAGTTTTAAAATACCGTTGTATTATTGACGTTATACAATATTTATTTATTATTATTATTATTATTATTATTATATGAGAAATAAACATTATAATAGTTAAATACTAAAAAAGTCATAGTCATGTACTAAAAAAATTGTCTAAAGAAGTGAAAAGCAGAAAAATCCGAGAAAAGGAAACTTTAGCATGGAGGACGGGAATGGATAAGTAATAAATATTTCTTTTAAAAGTCCTATATACTATATAGGCCTAAATTACATGACATGAGAACCGTAAAAGAAAAATAGAGGAAATGAATCGGACACGTGATGAGGGGAGAGAATGCCTGCTGAGAATGTTGAGAATGTTAATTGAGGGAAATGGAGGAAAAGAAAAAGAGGAAGACCAAGACGCATTTGATTTTGTGGGGTGCGGTGGTGTGGTAGTGGCGTCGTTGCCTTGGAGCAGGAATTCCAAGGTTCGAATCCACATTATCCACCTCGCCGCGTAAGGACCTTCGGCAAGTCCTTCACTCACAATATATTGCTCAGCGCTTCGGCGTGAAACTCCGGTCTGCACTCGGGAGCTCCTCTGAGTAGTGAGAGCTTGAAGGGGCGCAATAACAAGTGCACATACAAACAAACATGCATGTATGATGCTGCAGTATATCCTATGGATGATGGAGGACGGACAAATAAAACTCAAGGAGAAGGCATAACGGAGGATGGAGTGCATTGCAACATTCTGCATCAAAACTGCTATATGAACAGAGAACCTGAACAAGAAGAATACCGCGGTTAGTGTGCTGGACTGTCGAGTGGTTTGGGGATTCAAATCCGTCCATAGCCAACTGCAGCCATAATGAGTAGACTGTCGATGGTAAGATAAGACGGTGATGGAGAAGGATTGGCCACCTTCACTCAATATGGATTTTGATCATACAAGCAACAGTCATGCTTTTATTCCGTATGGTTTATGCCAAAATATTTCTGTCCTTATCTACAGCTGTGGTAATTACACAAACGAACACATTCGCTTCAACTAATATTGATTGATATGCAAGCTCACTTTGTTGTATACAATAATAATAATAGCCCACTTCTGATTGGTGGGCTAATTAGTTCCAAGTTTGTTTATTACCACCACCACCACCACCACCACCACCACCACCACCACCACCACCACCACCACCACCACCACCACCACCACCACAACCACAAGACCACAACCACCACCACCATCACCACCACCACCACCACAACCACCACAAGTCTACAACCACCACCACCACAACTACCACCACCACCACCACCACGACCACCAACACAACCAACACCACCACTACAACCACCACCACCACGACCACTAACACAACCACCACCACCACCACCACCACCCCCATCACCACCACCACCACCAACAACACCACCTGTGACCACCACTATACCATCACCACCACCACCACCCCAACCACAACCACCACCTCCACAACCACCAACACCATCTGTGACTACCACCATCACCACCACCACCACCACCACCATCACCACCACCACCACCACCACCACCACCACCACCACCACCACAACCACCACCACCACCACCACAACCACAACCACCACCACCATCACCACCACCACCACCACCACCACAACCACCACAAGTCTACAACCACCACCACCACAACTACCACCACCACCACCACGACCACCAACACAACCAACACCACCACTACAACCACCACCACCACGACCACTAACACAACCACCACCACCACCACCACCACCACCACCACCACCCCCATCACCACCACCACCACCACCACCACCAACAACACCACCTGTGACCACCACTATACCATCACCACCACCACCACCCCAACCACAACCACCACCTCCACAACCACCAACACCATCTGTGACTACCACCACCACCACCCACCACCACCGCCACCCCCCTCCCCCCCACCACCACCACCACCACCACCAGCAGTAGCTCCTGACGCCAGGCATTTTGCGGCGATGGTATAGTCATGGTACGAACAAGCAGTCCTCATTGTCCTCTGTCATGTCTCAAGTCCATTTTTCCCAGATGGGTGTTAGTCCAAGTCATGCCATGATATCCAGCCTGATCTATGGGTTTTTCCACTGCTACCTAACGGCTACACCAATGGCATCTATAATATTATAGATCTTCATAACAGCGCTACATAAATTCCTAATGTATTACCTACATGAAATGGTATAATTAATACAATGCACATCGCATGTTACCTGTTTGCAGATCGTCATTATCAAGTGATCGATGATGATTCCGATCATACGAAGCCGCCATCTTGAGACTAGAAGAATGGAGGGGGATGGGTGGGTGGCGGTGTGAGGGGGTCGGTGGCGAATCACTATGGGGTATCGTATCAGCATCAATCCCCTTCTGATGACCAACGGGGTAAACACCACCACATCCTGGCGGTGGTGCGCCCGACCACCCGCACCCCGGGTAGAATCCATGACCCTGCAGGATGGCCTCCCCCGTCTGCAGGTCGAGTCCGTACTCCGGGGGGTTGGTAGGACCGTGCGAAGGGTAGAAGTAGCCGTTGGGTGGGGCGCTTGGGTAGGCGTTGAAGTCGTAGGGGTAGGACCCTACCCCGTCCTCTGCCTTCGAATACGGTCGACACATGGCCGCGTTCATTGCATAGGCTGCTGCTGCGGCTGATGATGGCTGTTGAGAGATGGAGTCCGATGCGGCGTATCCGGCCAGAGAGGCGCTGATCGAAGCCGCCATGTTTGTTAGGGAGCTGAGTGCGCCTGCGCCGGAGTCAAAGCGACTTCCGGTTCCCATGGCAACACCGGCTTCCGGTGCCAGCGTGGCGCCGCCTGTTGAGGGTTGCTGCAGCAGGTCGTAGGAGGGATGATGATGATGGCGGGGATGAGACGAGTAGAGGCCAGAACCTCCTCCTGCGTGGACCATCGAACCTAGTAGACCGACTGGACGCAGGGCCTGGCACTTCCGCCGGAAGCCGCGCGGACGTCTCCGGAACGATCCCTCCTCGAACATGAACTCTGCAGCGGGGTCGATGGTCCAGTAGTGACCCTTCCCTGGTCGACCGAGACCCTTGGGGAGTTTGATGAAGCACTCGTTCAGAGAGAGGTTGTGCCGAACGGAATTCTTCCAACCCTGGTAGGAGCCGCGGAAGAAGGGAAAGCGGTGCTGGAGGAACTGGTAGATCTCGCTGAGGGTGCAACGCTTCACCGGGGAAGACTGGATGGCCATGACGATGAGAGCGATATACGAGTAGGGCGGCTTCTCCAGTCGTCGGGGCTCCGAACCTGCTTGACCCCCACCCGATCCCACCACCAACCCAACCTTAGACTCCTTCTTTCCATCGATCTTTCCCGCGCCTGCGCAGTCCGATCGCTTGGCGTCGAAGCCCGGATGTTGTTCATCCTCCTGCTTCATTTCCGGTACAACGACAACTTCCGGCCGCGCAACACGCGCCTGATGCATGCCGGGATCGCTGTTGTTTCCCGTCACGTGACACGACCGACCGTAGTTAACATCCGGAAACGCGACCGGATGCGGAAATCGCTCTTTCGTGTCGAGATCCATTTCCACCGCTGCCCGAAAAAAACTTCACGAAGTATCGCTCGATGTCGCTACAACTCCGAGAATCATTTCGTTAAATTTCCACGCGAAATAATATTTCTCATTATCAACTAATTACTTAAGAAATTAATCAATTATTATTATTATTAATCCAGTAATTCTATCTGTGTCAGCGAATTAGAGACAGAGACAGAGACACACGGACTTGGGATCGATTCAGCAACAATAACAACAACTATTGCGATTGACTTTGAACTCCGATAAAGTGACTTTAATCTTGATGAAGATGGAACATCGAATAGGAGTCGTTGGCTGTTGCGGATTGGCAGGAGCCTCTTCGGGCTCAGTAGTTGCTCCTGCCTCTGAAGTCACAGCATCAGTAGCAGCCTCAGTGGTATCAACAGCAGCATCAGCAGCATCAGCAGCAGCAGGAGGCAGCGTTTAATTTGCTGCTATTAATTGACCAACACCTCCCACGTGATGACGACTGATGCCATTAGGACCACCCCCACCGGTCCACCCTCCTCCTTCTTCTCCACCCAGCAGACACCCGACCGAGGGGGATGCGGCCTGTAAACGACCCGTAGACTCCCTCCAGCTATCCATCCCTCCAACCACCGTTCGTATATACATGTAGATGTAGATGTAGATACTCATCTGTTAGTCTCGCATTCTCTGCCTCTCTCTGACTGTCTCTCTATCCGTCTCCCTGTTTATTTCTGTCTCTTCAGCCCCCAGTCCTCGCTCTCTCTGTGTCTGCCTCTATCTCTGTCTCTGCCTCATTTTCTGTCTCTATCTCTGTCTTTGCCTCTGGCTCTGCCTCTGTCTGTGTCTTTGCTTCTGTCTCTGGCTCTGCCTCCACCTTTGTCTCTGTCTCTGTCTCTGTCTTTGCTTCTGTCTCTGGCTCTGTCTCTGTCTCTGTCCTTGACTGACACTGTTCCTCTGTATTTCAGCCTACCTCTCTGTCTCTTTACCGGTCTCATTCCTTCGTTCCTTCATTCGTACATGACTTTAATATGTCTATCAGCATCTCTCTTTCTCTCGCTCCCTTTCTGTCTGTCTGTTTATCTTTACCATTCTCTGTCTATTTCTGTCTTCTGTCTATGTCTGTCTGTCTCTGTCTGTCTACTTGTCTTTCTGTGGACCTGTGCGTCTGTCTATCTGGAATTCTCATGAGTCAAAATGAGCTCACGGTTTTTGTTGCTCCCGATCCGATACTTTCTCCACACTCATGCATCTCATATTTCTTTCTCGTCCTCCTCCTACTCGCCGTCATCGTCGTCTTGCCCTCCTTCTCTATTTCCTGCCTTCCGTCCTCTCTTGTATTCCTCTCCTTCCTCCTCCTCGTCTCTGCCTTTCGTATTCACTCATCTCACATCTTATACTCCTTTCTTATCCTCCTTCTCCTCCTTCGCTTCCTCCATTTGTTGAAGAGTTTCCTCTTCTTCGTTCTCCTCCAAGTCCTCTTCCTCCTTTCCTCCTCCTCCCTTCTCCCCTTTCGTCTCCCACTCCCTCTCTCTGTTTCTGTGTCTCAGTATATGTCTCACTCTTTCTCACACTGTCTCCACCATCATCAACTTCTTCTCCTCTTTGTTCTCAAGCTGTTCCTGCACTTTCTCGTCATTTTTCTCTCTTTCTCCTCTTCTTCCATATCCTTCCACTTTGTCTGCTCCTCCTATTCCTCTTCCTCTTCCTCCTCCTCATTGCCTTCTTTTCTGCCTTCTCTTAGTATTTATCCCACTTCCTCGTTTCATTTATCCTTCTCCATATCGTCCTGCTTTTGATGCTCCTTTTCTGCCTTCTTCTGCTTCCTCCTCCTCCTGCTCCTCCTCCTGCTCCTCCTCCTCCTCTTTCTTTATCGACGCCTCTCAGTCTTGTTACGTTCCTCCTTCTCCTTATCTTCCTCCTGCTCCTGCTCCTGCTCCTGCTCCTCCTCCTCCTCCTCCTCCTCCTTATCTTCCTCCTCAAAGAGTCCTCATCCTGTTCTTCATTCCCTTCTTCCCCTTTGCCCTTTCATTTTACTTTTGTCCTCTTCCACCTCATTTATCTCCACTTTCCTCAGCCTCTCCACCGAAACGCCGACGCTTTTCACACACCATTATCTGCAAACGCCTATTAAACAGGACGAGTCCATGGCGGTGTACATAGGGGGTACACTGGACACTAGCTTCTGATCTTAATCAATGCCAATATTAAGAAATGATCTGATTCTGGATTTAACTCATACGCACAGAATCCAAATCTGGTTGAAAGACTTTCTGTCCTCTCCCTTTTCTTCAAAACAAAAAATCTTTCCAACGACCTTTCAAACAATCACCCCTTCTTCCATGTGACGTGCTCCATCCCAATCTGTGAAATCGCTTTTCAACGCTGCTTCCGCTAGATGCTTAACGACTAATCATTTTCTATAGCGCTAGCATTTCTCTTACGTCGGAATATATTTAATTAGCGAGAGGCTCGACAGACAGAAATTGATCGCAACGGATAAATCAGAAACTAAAATCACAGAACAAAACACACGTACAATGTACATGTGCAATGTACAATTGTACATGCACATTGTACAAAACACACGTACAATATACAATGTACATTGTACAATGTACAAATGTGCAATGTACATGTACACAAGAGGTAGCCTATATACAGGGTGGTCCAAAATAAACTGCACAATGATAAATTGATAGTACTTTATTCAGACCAATTCAAATATAACCGTGAAAATTCACAAAAACACAGCAATTATTTTTACTGTAACATTACATGGATGGATTTCGTTACATAAAATGTTCAATGTGTCCTCCTTGCTGCTCGACCACGCATTGAAGCCAACGACGCCATTGATCAATTGCGCGGTCAATGAAACGCAATCGCTGTTCAACTGCTGTCCAACTTTGCGCCTGTACTGGTTAAGTCCGAGATCTTTCTTTACAATACGTTTAACTGTACAGTTGAACGTGAAATTCCGGTTTCACGTGCGATCTCCCGTGGGCTCTTATGGCTTAGCGGTTTGTCTTCCTGGCTACAGATAAGGTCGCTTACCAACTTGATATTTGCATCTGTTCGAGCTGATTTCGGACGTCCGCAACCCGGCTTCCTAGCTGTGGTACCGTCGGTATCAATTTTTTTAATGAGGATAGTACGACGTTTCCATGTCTTATTTGGAAATTCTTTCATCATACGCAAGAAAAATGGCATTAAACATTGAATTGTTATACATTATATCAAGAAAACTGTCACTGTGCAGTTTATTTTGGACCACCCTGTAGATGATTTCATATAATCTGCTTCTGTAACAGCTGATTTTAAATTTATATAATCGTTTTTATAAGATGTAATGCATGTGCGCTTATATCAGATGCAAACAAGGGCTATACTTACTTACATACCTGTATGTACCTACTTATTCACTTACGCACAAACTTGCTCACACAGTCACACACTCACTTACTTTCCTGCTGGCTCACTTACCTGATCACTTATACTTGCTCACTTACTTGATTAATTAATTACGGCAGAAACACACTGAAGGCGCGACAGCAATGTTATTCCTGTGGTAACAGCAGACCCAGGATTTAACTGTGGTTCAAAAACTAATTGCATGAGGGCCACTGGGATTGCAGCCCACGACTCTATGATGAAAGGAAGTTCACTTTAGAAGTCTTATCGATTGAACATTGAGCTATCTCTAGGGCTATTATAGTACCTGGTGTCTTCAGGGTTGTCTCTGTCTCTGTCTGTGCCTGAACATGCAGGATGAGGATTCTCTGAAGAGGAAGAAAAGGAGGAGGAGAGGTGGAGGAACATGAGTAACAATACTTAGAGGCGTCGATAAAGGAAGAGGAGGAGGAGGAGGAGGAGGAGGAGGAGGAAGAAAAGGAGCATCAGAAGCAGGACGTCTCTTTCTGTCTGTCTCTGTCTCTGTCTCTCCTTGTCTCTGTCTGTCTGCGTCTGTCACTCTGGTAGGCCCTATCTCTGAATAACTGGTTCTGTGCCTCTGTTTTTCTTCGCCTCTGTCTCTGTCATTGGGGCCCTTATCTCTGCCTCTTCCTGTCTCCATCCGTCTCTGTTTGTGTATCTCTGTGTGTTTGTGTCTTTCTCTCTTTCGTCATTTGTCTCCATCATTGTATATCTGTCCCTGTGTGTACGCCTCTTTCTCTCTCCCCGCCTCTTTAGACCTCCATCTTCCTGTCTGTCGATGTATTTGTCTCTGTATCTGTCGTTGTGTCACCCTCTTCCTGGGTGGCACCCTTCCCAGTCCCCAGAGGCGCAACCAGAAAATTTTCCTGGGGGGTGCTGAGATGGTGCGAAGTAGCGAGTACCAAAGGAACTTGCTTGATTGTGTAATCTTAAAGACCGAATGACCCCTACCCCCCCCCCTCCCCCCACGCACCCAAAAAACTCATCGGATTTGGAAAAACTGCGTGGGTCACCTTTTTAGCCTGGGGGGTGCTCAAGCACCCCCCAGCACCCCCCTAGTTGCGCCACTGCCAGTCTCCATTCCACGTGACGTTCAGGGCCTCGGGTACCGAAACCCTCCTCACTGGGAAAACGCATCGACCACACACGTAGCAGGACCACCCACACCCTGCACTTGCCAACCACGCACCCTCCTTTAGTCAATGTCTTTATTTACGCAGTCAACCTCAGCAGCCTGCAGTCGGCCTCAAGGACTTGCTATGAACCCATCTTATGAGTAGCCTACCTTAACATCCCTATTTACGGACCCTGGTTTGCCAGAGGGTTCGTTTAGTAAACCTCCACCATGTGTGTCCCTATACAAATTGGTCAGTCGGTCAGGCCTAGACTAAACGTTATAACCTAGACCTATCTATATACAAAATATAATTGTTAACATAATTAGGCCTCCAATATCGTTTTGCTATCAAATGCAAATGCACAATTATGCAAGCAGTTTTTCTATAAGACGTAAATGCAACGTTTTTCTGTAAAATAAATAAAAAATTTGACCGGTTTTTAAAAAAAGAATGCAAACATAAGAAATAAAACTTTTTCTGCAAAATCCAAGTTTTCGCGCACGCGATTTATATAGGCTAATTATGTAGGCCTATCGACCGATAATAATTAATCCTATCCCAGTTTACTGCACACCATTTTTACAGACTGTTAAACCGGTATTTGATTGAATCAATGCTCGCATAACGCAATACGTAGGAACTGGACTTATTGTGTGCATGGGAAAACGGTCATGGACGGCGTCCTGGCACTTATTTTCAAATCTCTATACCGCGTCCTGCCACTTATTTGGCCGGCACACCTGAATATGCAAGGAGCGTCCTGGCACTTCTTTTAGAAAGGTAAGGAGCGTCCAGGCACCGCACTTATTTCTTTTACAAATCGGGTAACTTTTAGCACTGACTAGCCTATAGAAACAAATGGGCTATAACTTAAGTCATTGAGCTGTGTATCATTATACAGTACTGCATCAGCATCACCTTGCAAATTGCTGCACGCGGTTGCTTAGTTTTACTGCATGGTCTTGAAACATGCTTTTAAGGTCAGTGTTAAGAAAGGAGCGACCCTGCTTACGGGAACGTTATATTGATCCTTTTGGCTACGGCCCTTTGACGCCCATGGATTATTGCAACAGATAAACTTGAACATGTGCTTTGATGATCAATAAAGCCTATGAAATTAATTTAATTTAATTTAAAATTGAATTTTCAGTTGATAGACCCAGGGCCCTTTTCAAAATGTGCAGTTCCAAACGAATTTGTGCAGACAGCTGGAGTAAAGCTACTGCTGCGCCTTGTTACCTCGTACCGAGACGGACGACTACGGCGGCACAGCTGAGAACAGACGTAAGTTATAATATAATTATAATTATAATGGATTACTAATTGGTAAAAGATTGCGTCTTTTTTGCTGTACCATTCGTCACTGTAAAGTAGCGCCACCTATGGAATGTAGAGCGACTGATTACGCACACGACACCTTTCGAATGCATTGAAACTAAACGAATCGACTTCATGTAGCTTATTCGTGGACTCGTAGAGGCGCCCATTCCGTCATGCATGCTAAAAATGCTGCCAACGCCATCTGCCGAATGGAAGGTTGAGTCATTTGCCGGCACCGCTTATGTGGGGTTATGCCGATTTTAAAAATGAACTCATCAGCAATAATTGAGGCAAGATCGGCTTAAGCCTTAAATGCTAAAATTGCTGATCAATTAGAATCAGAATGAGTTACTGAAATTTTTGCTAATGTATAACGATTTGAATTGTAACTGATCGATTAGAATAGTTAGTCGTCGGGATTGCAGCCTCCAGTCTCTCAATGAATTTGGCCAGAACATAATGAATCTTTACCTAATGTTAGTATAGTAGTTGCAGTTTAACGTCACTGTGTGATAACAAAGAAAATTACCGACACCCTCCTCCTTTATCAAGACTGGGGACTGGCACTAGCAGAGTGCAACCAGTGACGGAGTAAAAGTTAATGTATTTGTATTCAGTAGCCTAAATGTATTCAGTAAATATGCCAAAGCACTGTCAAGTGTGACACCCAGGTCACGTATCAGGAAGTTAATGTATTTAGTGCGCGTTGATTCAGTAAAATATAATTTTGATATTCTTTTAAAAGGGTGTGCAGTAAGAAAGGGAAGTTAATTCAGCGGGCAAGGATTATTAACGGGGGACACCGATCTCCTAATTGCCTTAAGTCGTCTCAAACGGTTGCAACAGGAACGGGTCAAAAGTGACTGGTGTTCAGTAAATGTCAAAGCACTGTCAAGTGTGACACCCAGGTCCCGAACACTAGAGGAAAAGGCGAAGTCAGGAAATTATGAGGCCAAAAAGACAGGCTACGAGAAAATAAGAAGGTTAGTGTCCAATGCTCATGGCATAGAAATTAGAATAATTGATATTCAAACTTGTTGCAGAATAACCACATTCATATTTAATTAATAGTATATACAAAAACAAAATCGTGGCAAATATGAAATCAAGTGTTTAATGGTAACTGTACAAAAGTTGGACAAAATACAATTTGGTGATTTATATTATTAGACAACGGCCTATTGATAAACTTGTAGGCTTATATACGAGTTCCAGCTATATATGTAGGCTTAGGCCTGATGTTTAAACGTCTAATCTTACAGCCTAAAAACACTCTAACTGCATAAATTAATAGAGTCGCTCTTCTAAACTGGACAACATTATAAAGTTTTTAGTATCAATATCGAAACTACCTTCCTCTGGCAACATGCATGGGCTCAAATCTCGTACATGTATATACCCAACATGTTTGGATATAGCCTACCCTCTGACAAAGCGCAACGATAGTGACTAAGCTGGCGCCCGGAGTTTAGTTTAAGAGTAGGCCTAGGAGGCTAGGCCTACCGGTAGCGCTTAAGAAATTTAAATTTCTACGATTACGGAGCTTATAAATAGTAATATTGATAACTTGTATGTGCAATTTTGCATGTAGCCTATGCCCTGATAATTAATTATTCACGCCACATGTAGATAATATTTGGTTCATGTAAAGAAACCTGCAACAAACAATATCAACTTTATAAAAGACATCCTCAACTGCAGATAGTTAGGCCTACTCTATCCACAACTTTGGTTTCAATGATCAACAATCAAAATGGAATCGAGTCTAACAAATAGATGTATAGCATACAATTACAGTCATGTACAATTATCGCAATCTGACAACGTTGCTAAACAGAAGTCTCATCACAGATAATAATAAGTATTATAATAAAAATTGAATCATTGATAGCATTTCAAACGACGTCACTGAGAACAACAATTTATTGACGTCAGGTGACAATTTCTTCGTCGAAAAAGAAGGAATCAAAATTAAAGATAAGCAAAATAATTATGTTCATTGATAAAGAACTGTGTTATCAAACTTTGGCGTTGTACTAATAAAAACAGGTTTATTTAATCATGACGCATGCAGCAACATAGGTTTGCATCTTTAAATTGGAAGTCCCTTGTTACCAAAAATTTTGATAGATCAGTAGAAGTTCGAAGCCTGCTGCAGAGATTTTGGTCAAATAATTAAGTTTCGCGATAATCTAGTGCTTGCCATATATTGAAATATGAATCGAGAGAGGTCAGAGGTCATAGATCAATCGTGAGGTCAGAGGTCAATCGAGAAGTCAGAGGTCAATCGAGAAGTCAGAGGTCAATCGAAAAGTCAGAGGCTGAAATTTCTTCCTATTATTATTTCGACTAGATCAGCCATATTAAGTACACTAACCGGACTGTGTTAGTGGGAACTGGGAAGATGAGATGGCGAGGAAGAGGACTGGCCAACAGCCTTCGTGTGCAGAGGCTAAGAGAACTGAAGTCGTCACCATAGCACAAGCACTTAATTACGAGCGAACTGCTGCTGCATCTCAAGTTATAGCCTACTTATTCTGTTGCTTCTTGTTAAACAGGAAAGCATTCACTTGGTGGCGCTACTGTTTTACGCACCACGTGCAAAACCACTCTCTTGTGATAGCCTACTTCACTGTATACTGTATAGGCTCATTTTAAATGCTGGGTCATACTGCGAGAAATTACATGTATGCCCAACATTGCACATGGAAGTACAACAGAATACCATATCGAGCCATTGTTTTTATTATAATTACAATTATCATTCCTTTGTTCTCGTTCGCGACATCATTTTGCTGATGGAAAATCGCATGCATATTGTAGATGCAGACTGTAGGCCTATCCATTTTTAATCGGTGATTATTATTGGCGATTTCCTTTGATGCTTTGATAAATATTTCACGTCTTATCATCGCAAACATTGTCGTCTTAACATTCTCGTGTTTGCTCAGGACCACTCCCGAGTTCCCGACGATGATGTCCATGGACACAGATTGGCATGGACCTTGAATCCTGTTTTCGCCACAAAAGTATCAATATTTATTTTGCAAGATCTTCAACTCGTTTGAAGATTGTTTGATTTCTTTGTTTATAGTGGACTAATAATAAGATTTCTTACTCGCTCTTTCACGAAACATTGTTGATTTTTTCCCCAATTTCGTATCCTCAGAACAGCCAAGGTTCGTAAACTAAAATGCTAGCAGTTATAATAGGCTACACGCAATTTGCTGAAAGTATGAATGCATCACTATATAATTTGTTCCATTATTCCCTACATAACAAAAACCAGAGAATAGTCCAATATACTCTTAGAATGTCATGTCATACCCAAGTTTACAATTGGTTCTCAGAGTGTGATAGCTGTGGGGCCCAAGTTTTCGACACAAGACCCCAGGAATGCTCTGGTGTCTTTTGCAATGAATTTCGCAACACAGGACTGTAGATTTTCTTAACTGATAAAACCTTCGTGAAAACAAAACAGAGATTAAACTTCATTTGCAAAAGTCAGACTCCAGTAACTCATTGGGGTCAGAGTTTGAAGTCAAATTAGGTTCATAAGAGTAGCCCTATGACTTCTAAACTTTGACAGGAGGTGAAGTCCATTGGAATCGTCGGCTGATGTCAGAACTGGCAAGACTTCAGATGCAAGAGGTCACGACCTTTCTCTTTGACACGAACCCTGTCGATCACGCTATCGTCGTCATCATAATTTACCTGCAACAGAAAATGCAAAAATCATCAAGAGTATTCAGCCTGTCCGAAGCAGATTGCGTATCGTATGAAGCTGTAGCGAATAAAATAATTATTACAATTCAAATCATAGCCACATGGCACGTGCCTGTGGACCATGAGCAGAGCAAAATTGGTGGCTATACACGCAACCAGAATTTTCTCCAGTCAGAAAGCAACAATTAATTTGCATCATATCCACCAAGAAAGTTACGGAAGAGTTGTGTTATGCCAAACAATTTTTTTCGAGGGCAACGGCCTCTGCTGTCATAACTCTCTTCAAGTTTTTTTCCTTTGTATATAATTTGTCCCGCATTTTTTTATTCAGAGAAGGCAAGCCATTAGCGAACCATATAGTTTTACTGTTCCTTTGCACAACTGCACTAGGCCTATTATAGAAAGAATATATTTGTTTGATATCCCTGATTTTGCCTGGTCTGAAAAGAGTGAAACGAGTTTACGATCCCAGCTGGTGCCTCACCCATCAAAATAAAATACGAGTTCAATATTCACGATCGTGCCTGAACTCTCAAAATGTAAGTCAAGTCTTACAGAACGGAGCACGTGGGTGTAGTGGGTATGTTCGTTGTCTTGCAGCCGAAGGGTTGCAGGTTCGAATCCACCTCAAACCGCCCCCTAGGGACCTTGAGCAAGTCGCTCAATCGCAACATTGCTCAAGCACTTCAGCGTGAAACTCCGATTCAGAGTCCGTGCTGTAGACGGGGAGCGCCTCTGAGTAGAGAGCTTGAAGGGGCGCTATAACAAGTGCACATATGTACACAAGAGGTTTCTTGACTCGAAAGCAGTCCCTGACTGACTAGTCTGGAATTTCTGGTCCATCTAATCTATAATGTGAACCTCAATTATTTATTGGACATCCAGTTCGGTAATTTCATTTCTCCAGCTTACTCTTTAGTGCTGAGCCCACCCTTACTAGCCTAATAGTTTCAAAAATCGTTAGCAATTCCAATGTCATCTTATAGGCCAACACCCAGCTGACCAGTGCCCACCAACATTTTTATAGCTATCGTTTCTCAGTTTGAAGCAACAATTAATTTGCATCATGTCCACCAAGAAAATGACGGAAGAGTTGTATCATGCCAAACAATTTTTTTCGTGGGCAACGGACTCTGTTGTCATAAGCCCTCGTCAAATCTGGATCCATCCAAGAAAATTACTTCAGACTATGAGCGACTGTTCTGTGGTGACACTGGTGTCAATGTCTAATTATAAAAATCAATTTTAATATTGCGATTTTTCGTTAATTTACGACACCTTTTCCCCTTCTCCTTTTTCCTTTTCTGCTTGTTTTAATTTGCTTGGACTTCTCTCAGAGCTCCTGGACCCACCAGCTTGCACAATGCACATGCAGTGGCTAAACCGGATCTTTCTATACAAGCAGCACAAAACTTCTTACTTACTTACTTACATGGTAAACTTACACGGCATGCACGTTCGCAGGCAGTTCGGGTCACCGTGGAAACCCAATTACAAGACACCCTGGAGGCGAACGCTCATGCGAAAACTCAATTTACATTTCTGCAGTGGACAAAAAGATAAACGGTAAGCACGCCAGAAGACGATTCATTTCCAATGGATATGGTGGTGGTGGTGGTGGTGGTGGTGGTGGTGGTGGTGGTGGTGGTGGTGGTGGTGGTGGTGGTGGTGGTGGTGGTGGTGGTGGTGGTGGTGGTGGTGGCATTTATTGACCTTCTCCCGTCGCCATGGGAAATCTCCTCAAGGGGAAAATCCACCGGTATAATTATATACACCGGAACAGTCGTGCGCCGATACTTCATGCCTTGCCAACGCAATCTTATTTGACGGGTGGTGGTGGTGGTGGTGGTGGTGGTGGTGGTGGTAGTGGTGGTGGTGACGAAAAACGAAGCAACATTTATTGGATCTAGCAGATGCAGAAGCGAGATTTCGAGGTAGCTACATTACAACTTATTTACAAGTCGAAGTTACTTTTAGGATCTGGAAAATTGTCAATTTGCGAGCAAAAGTTAGTCCACACATAATTATGACCGCAAAGTTAATCACGTACGCAGTTGACAGACCAGTTGACCAAACAATTGACCAACTGGTCAACTAGTTGGTCGACCAGTTGACCGACCAAGAAGTAGTCGACCCGTGCAAGTATAATCCGATCCATCGGAGTCCGTTAAACGAAGCCCAATGAATCGGGTTCCTGGCAGGTATTGTAAAGCCCCCTGCCAGGAATTTCCCAGGGCGATCATAAAAGACCCTATGGCGGACAAAGGCGTTTTCTTTTATAACCTTCTGGGTGGGGAAAACTAGTTTGTATCTTAAGAATGGTCAGCGCGGTAACCTAGGCAACTGACTTTAAGACGTCATAGTCTGCTCTACGTCATAGAATACATTAAATTTCAGTTACGGTCGTCAATCAGCGAGACGTGTACTTAGAGAGTGCTCATAAATGACGTCACAACGAGGCGATACAATACAATACAAACACTACAATACAAACACCACAATACAAACACTTCAATACAAACACTACAATACAAACAATACAAATAATACAATACAAACAATACAATACAACTGCAGTTTGATAAAGTACTCGAACGATAACTGCTCAAAAAATGTTTAATTTATTTCCACGGCCATTGATACGGTAAGCTAGAGTGCAAAAGTATTCCTTCCAATGGAATGGACTTTTCCTTCATATCAGTTCGCTCCACTGATAATTGTCGCTGATAGACAGACGTTCCTCATCTTTACCTCGACTCAAATCAACTGTCTTATCTCTCTCTGGGTCGATCGCACTGGGAGCGTTGCTGAAAGATTGTTGCAGCGAGAAAGGCTTTATAAATAAATTAATGGTCAACTAAAATACAATGTCGCTAAACTGTTGAAAAACTGACCGTGGACAGTGCATGTCTGACAAAGGATACACAAGTAAAAATGTTCAGGGCTTAACGACACTGTTTCATATCGAAGATGATTAGTGTCGGAGGCAGAGAACAACCTCACACTCCACGTTTATATTGCGACCGAGCCACCCGCTGTAAAGATCCCCGCCCGGGAATTGAACCCGGGCCGCCGGCGCGGCGAGCGGGCTACAACCCACTCGACCACGCAGGATCTTCAGGATACACAAGTGTCTGAGACTAGGGTTTCCTATCTCACACTCAGCATCTTAGCAATGGTGTGGCTTAAAGTTGTGTTTAGCCAGGTTTTGGTTGGTATATAAGCTTACACATGGACAGTTCGCCCTTTACCGGACCACTTGAGCACGACTAAATTCATTAGCACTTCGCTGAGAGTCGCGTTAAGAGTTAATTAACCTCAGCCACATCCATGCCCGATCCCATCAGGGACCAGCATCAGCATCGGGGACTAAGTCGGTCGGTCGGAGCAGTAGGATCAGTAGAAGCAGTGGAAGCAGTAGGAGCCGGACTCGTTCCGGGCATGTAACCGCATTTCAGAGGGGGATACTTTCATTACACGGGACGGCCGGGCGACGGGGCGACGGGCGATGGAAGGGGGGGGTGTGACGCCCGCCTAAGCCGGAAAAGAACTATCGACACGGAAGACAAACATTGAACGGCTGTCGAATATTGATTCGATGAAAACGGAAAACGGCAGCAGACGTACGGACAGGGACGGGTAGGATGCCAGAGAGACGGACAGAGAGAGGGACACGTTCGCTGGAGATGACAATGGCGACGGCGACGACGACGACGGCGAAAAGCGAGATTAAGCAACGGCTGGTTTTCGCTTCCAATCTCTTTTCGCTCAGTCGGGTTTTGATGAGAACGGATAAGAATCGACGACGTTGGCGATGGAGAATAGGAGGAGGAGGAGGATGGGGAGGAGGAGGATGAGAAGGAGAAGGAGAAGGAGATGGAAGAGGACGAGGAAGAGGAGGGAGTAGGAAGAGAGGAGGAGAGAGGAGGGGGAGTAGGAGGAGGATGAAGAGGAGAAGGAGGAGGAGCAGGAGGAGGAGAAGGAAGAGGAGGGAGGAGGATCAAGAGGAGGAGGAGCAGGAGGAGGAGAAGAAGAAGGAGCAGGAGAAGGAGGAGTATGAGAAAAAGGAGGAGGAGTAGGAAGAGGAGAACGAGGAGGAGGAGGAGGTGGCGCGACAAAAACATCTTCTAACGTGGGAGTTGTTGGCTGCCGAAGAGAATGCTTTCAAAGTCCGTCCTGACCGGGAATTATAAGAAACCTGATAGGACTGCAGGCAAGAGACGGACAAAGGACAGACGGACGAACGGACGGACAGATGAGTGGACGGACAGATGAGTGGACGGACGGACGGACGAACGGTCGGACAGATGAGTGGACGGACAGATGAGTGGACGGACGGACGGACGGACTGCGGGCCTCGATGCAGGCGCTATTTTCGCGGTCTTTCGGGTGGGCGGTTCATTGCAGTGTAATCGTCTATTCTTGGCTTTCTGATTGCAGGAAGATGTCAAGGAAACCTCATATTATATGAACGCCCTGGTCTGATACTGTAATAGGGGAAGTTCAGCTGCAGGCTGCAGCAGTCGAGGTTGGACGACGTCTGGATGACCATGCAAGGAATTCATTTAAGTCGTGTGCGTTTCTTTTGCATTCGAACAGCACAACCCCTTCCCCTATTGTGATCATCCTCCTACCCTCTCTACACCTGGTGACCCGAAATGTTGTATGTGGGACACGATGGCCGGCTGGTTATTGTACTTGTCTTGCAACGTGGAGAACACGGGTTCGAGTCTCCGCTTTGACGGTCAGAATGAACTAAAATGTCCGCCACTGTTCACTCTTTGATAATGCCAGTCAAAATGTCCTCGTTATACATTGTTCGAAAGCTTGTTGAAACCAAATGGGGGCCACGATTATATATTTATGAACTTACTTAGCGCCACTACATAATTATAATCGTCAAAGCATCAGTCAATCGATGACACTGACATACTGTGACCTCGGATAAGAACAGTGATCACGTGTCACTTTCTAGATCAGCGGGAAACAAATTTTTGCCTATAAAACGATGATTAGGAATATTATATTGATTATTTTCTGCATTTTATTAATGTAACTGCACTTTTGCTCAGTGTGTTACGAAGAATATTACTCCACATGATGCATTATGATTAAAAATGTAATTACTGCATTAGGTAGAGACCGATTGAATTTTTATTTGCGATTTTTTAATTCGACAAATGATATTTTTATTTAAAATTTTTCATTCGTAGTGGGCAAACGGTCATAAATTTCGGTCCAAACGTCCTGAAATTTTTTCCATGACTTTTTATGATATCAGCGTGTGGAAATCTTGAGTAAGAACTACTGTACTGCTGAAAGCTGACGTTAACAATGATCTAGCCTACATGTTCAACATACAAAGATTATTCCTTCCATAGTTGTCCTTATGACCTGTCTCTCAGTTCGCACTATTTTAAACTCCCTCACGAAGATGACAATTATTGCTATACATGTAATTGTATACTTTAGTCACTTTAATAATTAATAATAATTAATAATATCAATACAAGTTATATGGCGCCGTAATTCGGCCAAGTCGCTATAAAATGGCGCTTTACACAAAGCAGCTAAAACAGGCGGGATAAGCTTCATATTTTAAATGATAGCTTCCGACCAACTTTCATTTTAATGGTCTACCATTAATCTCTACCTTCACTAATTGATTTTGTCACTAATTAATAAGCGAAGATATATGTTGCCTAACTTGCCTAAAGTGTTTCCTCTTCTTAGACGAGTGAAGGGCTTGCTCAACATCCCTATAACTGACTTACAGTACTGTACACAGCAACTGACGCAGAGAGGCTCAGAACCGTAGTCGCGCGCCTTTAACCCTAACAAACTGGCCACCGTGTCCCACGATTTACTGTAATTAAAGTCCCTAGTGCAATCTAAAAAGGTGTCATGTGGTAAAATTTCCCCGCTGCTCAACCATCTTTCAATCAAATAATTATTATCACACCAGACAGATCTTCCATTGTCTCTATTCATCCTATTGTTTCCGTGCAGGAAAGAAAACAACTGAGTTGTGTTTTTATGCCACATCCTACGTCTTTCTATAAAAGGGCGTTGCCACATGACATTATCTCTTTGCCTCAGCTTCCTTCTTCCCACGGAGTTTCTTTGAGGCGTGTCGATGGGCGCCCGCAAGTATTTTTTGCGGGGAGGGGGGAAGCAAAAGACAGTGGTCGTGGTCACATTTTTAAAACACGAGCTGGAAAAATGCAAAGCAAGAGATTAGTGACTTGAGCATTTTTCATAGAGGTTTATTGAAATTATTTCATAGAGGTTTCGAAATGTAAATTTCTTAGTTTCACGCTGTGCAGCATTAGCGAACTATCATTAGTGCTGTGTAGTGCAAAGAAATTTGTCAGATACCAAAAAGTAGTAGGCCTAGACAAAAAGTAGGCCTACGCGTAAATTTTTTCCCCAGGAGGCAAGATGCCCATTCTCCCATTTGTGCGGACGTCCATGATAGGCGCGTGTTCACATTTACCTATACTATACAATCATGTAGAATGTAGATTAGCTTCTACCTTTGTACATATACGATCCACAGCTGTGTTATATTTCTATATATTCTTGTCCCAGAACTATTTTCAAAGGTGTCTATAAACGAGCGATAAAATGCTCTTGGCCGCATTGACTTCTACATCTAGTCCTACAGGTCTGTTGGCCAATTTGTTAGGTGAACTGGAGCAGTATAGAGTTCGATATTGCATTGTATTGTATTGTATTGTATTGAGAGACTCGTATACTAAAGCAGTTCTTTGTAGTCCTAAGTATTCTGGCAGTTATATAAAACGCAGTTTCTGGAAGTTATACCTTGTTTGATCCTCTACCTTAGATGTTGTTTATGTCTATTCCTCCTATAATAAATGTTTGTCCACCAGCTTGCTGTTTAGCAGCTGCGGGTTTTATATAGAATCTATACTTAGTCAGGCTTTACTTGCTTATAAGTTAACCAGCTGATGAGAGTGTATTAATAGTGATTGCATGGAAACCAGCGCAGCTTCATCAAAAAACCTTCCGTCCAGTTGCACATGGAGTCTCTTTACGGATGAAGTTAAAGTGGACCAGCCTGCAGTTGGACGTACCGTGGTCACTGGTCACGTGGTCCGTTGATTGACTGGACTTCGAGAGAACTGTATTGATGTTCGTCTTATTACTCGATTAAAACAATCTATGGTCACTCGATTAAAACAATCTATGGTGGTCAATAAAGAGAGACGACGACGATGACGGTGGACTACTGCAGAGGAGCGGAGGTATAATAAGGACGACCACAGCTGCAGGTAGACCCTGCCGCCGCTCTACTCAGGTGCAGCACGGCTTTCATGTTGACCGCCGACGCTGGCAATAAGGCGCAGTGGTGGCAAAGTCCAACAACGCCTACGTCCCTCAGGTGTGTGTGTTTGTGTGCTTGTGTGTGTGTGTGTGTGTTTGTGTGTGTGTATGCGAGTGTTTGTGTGCGTGTGTGTGTGTGCTTGTGCGTGTTTGTGTGTGCCTGTGTGTATGGGTGTGTGCGTCAGAGGAGTTGTTATTGTTTCCCTTTGTCCTGGTCAGTTTTCTGGCCTCGTTTGAACTCACGAACGATGAAGAACGATAAGAACAGGAAGAACAGAACGGTGCCACGGTGGTGGTGATGGGTGGTGAGAAAAGAACAGCTTATGCAAATAGAATAGAATATTTATTCGCTTTCATTCGAACTCCTATTATAATTTATCAGAACGATTTACGTGACAAAAGAGACCATTCAGATTTTCAACCGTATATTTTATGAATCAGTCTCATCAGATTAGATTTGATATTGATTAGATTATATAGATTAGATTAGATTATATTAGGTTTGCTTTGATATTATATATTGGATAACAATAGATAAGATTAGATAAGATTAGATTATGCTAGATTGTATTAGATCTGCTTTGATATTTTATATTTGACATTAGATAACTAAGATAGGATAAGATTAGATTAGATTACTTTGATATTTGACATTAGATAATATAAGATTAGATCTAGGATTAGATTAGATATTTTGTGAAGAAGAGGATGATGCATACTTGATGTTGCTGTTGCAGTCCGTCACATACTTATGTCTGAGCGGCCAGATCTCGAGCAAGTACCGTAGGAGGTCGGAGTGGCGACGGAAGTTGAATGCTTCCGGTGGGCTTTCGTTGCCCGGATGTTGGAAGGACGATGGACAGAAGAAGACAGGTCCGAGACAGATGGACAGGTCAGCAGAGGTCATTCCGTTGACCGATGACTCCATGGTCACTCGGACGAGATGGTCAAGCAGGAAGGTCAACGTGTCCTGAAGTCAACAGTAATTAACACAATTATAAGAATAAATGTATACTTCGCGTATACGTGTGTGGCGGAATGAACACTGGGTAACTTTGTATATGAATGTGTGTGTATGTGTGTGTGTGTTTGTTTCTACGTCGCTCTGTCTGTATGTATGTGTCGTTGAGTCTGCAAATCTTTCTGTCTATCTCTCTCTTAGTGTCTTCCACTATAATTTATGCAGAGGCAAACGCGTTTAACCTATAGCCGTATCGATAACTTCAGGGCGTAACATCTTCTTATCTGTTCCTCCATCTCTCCCTTTCTTCCTGTCTCTATATGTCTGTCTATATGTCTGTATATGTCTTCAGCTCTATCTCTATAATCTTCCTCTCTATAAAGGCAAACCCTTTAACCTATCGCCATATCGATAACGTGTGACAACATCTTCCTATATCTGTTCCTCCATCTCTCTCTTTCTGTCTGTCTGCATAATTATGTCTATCTGTCTGTCTGTCTGTCTATCTGTCTGTCTATATGTCTGTCTGTCTTTCTCTATATGTCTAGAACTCTATCTCTATATCTTCCTCTCTATAAAGGCAAACCCTTTAACCTATCGCCATATCGATGACGTGAGGCAACATCTTCCTTGCATCCCTGAGTCTTTATCCAACGGAATACGACGATGTCATTAATAATCATTTCCTATAATACTCTACGATGTATACAATACATATGCACTATACAATGCATACGATGATGACGACTGCAGACTGCTGCATGCTGCATTCGGTCAGTCGGGTTCGACGAGTGCAAACGCTGTGCAGCATTATTTCGATCGTCGTTTTTATGGCTTTCACAGATAATCCATCCGACCGGAAATACACGAATTGAGACGGAATCTCTTCGGCAAACTTCGCTAGATTTATGGTGCACGCGGTTCGATGTGCATGCATGAACGGAATTCATATATAATTATATATATATGCATATATATGTACAGAGGAATTTGATCAAATGGATGGAGGTAATGAGATGGATCCAGAATGAGGGTTAAGGTTGGCACAGATGACCAAATTGTTGTTGTTGTTATTGTTGCTTATAATTATTATTATTTTTTAAAATTATTCATCATTTATTAACAACTAGCTGAACCCGGCCACGCGTTGCTGTGGCAGAAAAGACCGTCCTCTGCCTCCAATCTCCCCCCTCTCTCCCCCTCCCCTCCCCCCCCCCCCGCCCCCTCTCCCTTCCCCCTTCCCTCCCCTCCCCTCTTCCCCTCCCCTCTCTCCCCCCGCCCCTCCCCCTTTCCCCTCCCCTTCCCCTCCCCCAACCCACCCCTCCCCTCCCCCTCCTCCCCTCCCGCTCCACTCCCCCTCCCCTACATCCTCCATCTCTCCCCTCCCACTTCGTCCCGCTCCTTCCCTTCCTTTCCTTCCTCACACCGTCCCTTTCCGACACGGGCCGACAGCGACGCGGAACAGAGCGACGCGGAACATGAAAAAGGCCGGAATCGAATGTATTGAAATGCGCTACAGAAACGGAACACGGGCCCGAAGCAAAGCCTATCGGCGGGCGTAAAACGGTCGAATTTGCAGATCTTTTACAAAAGAAATAACTTTCACTTCGATTCGACCGATTGAGAGTTGAAATTCAAACCGTCCATAACAAAAAGAAATAACTTTCACTTCGATTCGACCGATTGTGAGTTCAAATTGAAACCGTTCAAATGCATTGGCCAAAAATAGCTCGCGTTTAAAAATGGTGGTTGCGCAAGGTTCATATAGCGCATATTCAACTGGGAATCGGTCGAATGGAAGTGAAAGTTGTTTTTTTTGTTGTAGAAGATTTTGGGAAAAAAGCATTATGCAAACCTGCGCCTATATTAACGGAACGTTTTGCTGCAATTTTGAAAAGAATCGGTCCAGTACTTACCAAGATCCTTTATGAGGAAGATTCGTGCGAACGCCGTTACATTTTTATTTATATAGATAACATTTTTACTAGAAACAGCACGGCAAATTCTTTGTTCTTTATAGTTAGCCAACTTCATCACAGAGCAACTGTGTGAATGTGCCACATTGTGCCTCGAAATGCAACTGCATTAAATCTTTGGGTACAAATTGAGAGACGATGGAAATGGTGGGTGGTTTCGAGTGGATTTTTAAAAAAAATTATTATTATTATTATCATTATTATTATTGTTGATGTTGATGTTATTGTTGTTGTTGTTGTTATTATCATTATTATCATTTTATTATAACTATTAGTCAATTCTCCCGAAAGCGCGAAAAATGTCAGCCTTCATTTATTCTATATCGGTTGTTTATAGTCGACAATTGGACACTGTGGTAAAAATTAATGCATAGAATTACCATTTCAAAATTTCGGAAATTATATGCTTCGGAGTTTGAACCCCGAACCTCCCCCCTCCTCCCCCCTAAAGGCTGATGATAGATTCAACCGATCCGTTGACATTGCCTAACTATCACCAATACTCCGCCACATCTTCAGGAGCCACTTTCTTAATTAAATAACCAGGCAAACAATCAACCGGACAATGACCTACAGACACACCGACGGAAACACGTAGAGCCACATGCACCGTGTCGCAACGCAAAGACGCAAGGCACCGCCGACCGACCGACGTCACCAGCAGCAACCACCTGCTACGCGGTGGCGGCGGGAGAAAGGAGCGCGCCGCCACTTGCAAGCCTCGCCGTCATTAGCGGTTCCTTTGAAGCGACGACGCACCCGATAATTGACCGAGGACCGGAGATGCTTTTGCTTCACACAAAACGATAAACAAAGCCTTCAAATAAACCAGTCGACGACACACACACACACACACACACATGCACACACACACAGACGCACACACACAGACACGGACGCACACATGCATCGCCATTCTCGACGGGGGATTTACCTATCAGACAAACGCTGCGGGTTGATAGAAGGAGGGAGAAGGACGGAGAAGAACATAGAGGCGTAGATATAAACATACGGACAATGTCAGATGGACAGACATCAGTTGGACAGACTGTAGTATGGTCAGAAATACGCGCAAACAAATCCTTCAGATTTAATTTAGCCGAAAATAGAAAGAAAAACAGACATGAAAAAGGAAAGGAAGAGAATATTAAGCGGGAGACAAAGACAGACAGACTAAGAGAGAGACACAAGTAGATATAGACGGACTGACATAAAGATAGACAGACAGATTCAAAATACATACATACATATACACATGCATACATGCATACATACATACATACATACATACATACATACATACATACATGTACATACATACATACACACACACACATACATACACACACACATACATACATACATACATACATACATACATACATACATACATACATACGTACGTACGTACGTACGTACATACATACACACACACACACACATACATACATACATACATACATACATACATACATACATACATACATACATACATATACATACATACACACATACATACATACATACATACATACACACACACATACATACATACATACATACATACATACATACATACATACATACATGAGAGATGGATGAACACCTTGAGGGTTAGATCTCGACGTAGGGGGTCAGATGAATGTGACCCATGAGACCACCCATCTCCAATCACACGAGAGCAGGGAACCAGATGAAGCTGTCAATCGCAACCTATAGACCCGACAGAAAATCGCTCAATGAAAGTCGACATTTATCAAGCGCCTTTACACCCGTCCCCCCATCACACACCAATCATACCAATACACCAATCACACCCATCACACCAATCACACCAATCACCGTTTCAACGCCGACTTTAGAGTACATTAAGACGGAGCCCAGCAGTAATATCAACCAAAATTAACACGAAATAAACATCGATTTATTCAAAATTCAAATTAAATCGTTTACAGCCTAGTTGTTTTTTATATTCAGCAAATCATAAATAATTAAATAATTATAATGGGCACCTTGGACAAACCTTAGTTGTTTACTGCATGGCCGATGGTTTTGCAAGTTGCATAGTGTCAGCAGGTCGCGCCACGATGCCATGAAAATTTATTCAGCAATGTCATGGTGTCATGAAAGTTATCTATAGAAGCTGGTCGATGAACTCAGGTCTAAAATAATATTCCAAAGAATAATGTTGGCAGTTCGTAATGCAGGTCACGAGCAAGATAAGCAGATGAAATGACCTGCCGCCGCGACCTCTGGTCACTACGCCATCACTGTGCCTGCATGGCGGAAATTAACATGAAATAAACCTCGATCAACACTTACATCTTAGATCGTACACACAATCTCTATAACTGTAAATAAGATTTTATATAGTGCCTGTGTTTATACACAATAAAGCATGCAAAGCGATGACAATACAAAACTCCTATGATTTGACGCGTCATCGAGTTTTACTGTGTGAAATGCGCCTTCGTGAGATTCCCGTTAAGGCTCTATATGAATGGCCATTTACATAAATACTAACTTACAAAGGAAACGCAGAACTTGACATCGCAGATGGTTTCCCCGCTGTGTGAGGAACGAGCGACAACATTATCACCATTCTGAGTATATATCGATCTAACATGGCGCCATATAAATTTTTAATTAATTCAATTCATTGAGTTTCCATCTGAGGTGTGCAGCAGGCATCGTATGTCGACATGACATCGACATATTACGTCAGAGACCTTTATGTTCCAGTCTCAAGTCAACCGGGACCACGGTCGTTACGCTCCGATGCGCACGTGGAAATGTCCAGCGGAGTGTGACGCACCACTGTGACTGCACCTCGCTGCTCTCATTCGCTTGCAAGGCATTCTTTCCTCCCATCGCAGTTTGTTGCTGTCAGGTCGGCAGTGCCTCTGGGGAGTTTCTCTTGAAGTGGCGCTATATAAATTTACGATTTCGAATGTAGGCTACCGACATCGAGGAGATTTCTTTCATCCTTTACCACGAGTTGACTCTCAAAAGTCTGAATAACAAAAGTTATCGTTAGACGCGAATGCTTATAGTAGCTTAGATCAGCAACTACAGTAATAAAGCCTGCTGTGATTTTGAACGTCTAAGCCTCTAAGGTTACTGTGATAATGTATACCATGCGCTATACCAAGTGTTTTAGTTCATCCATTTAATCATTCAATCATTCATTCGTTCGTTCATTCGTTCGTTCGTTCCTTCATTCATTCATTCATCCATCCATTCATTCATTCGTTCACTCATTCATTCATTCATTGATGCAATTCATCCATTCATTATACATTCATTCTATGGACTTATATAGCGCCTCTTTAAAAAACCTATACTCACGAGAGCTCCCAACCAGTAAAGGAAACAAAACATGAGAGATTTAAGAAACAAAGTTTGTTCGGTCAGATGTAATAAACACAGCTTTGAAGGGAGGTCAACTCAGTTCATTCCAGATGGATGGCCCTACAATCGAGAAAGCTCGGACCAGTATGGCAGCTAAGAGAGGCTGTGGAACTAGAAGTTGCGACTTCCCTACATAGCAGGACGAAGAGCCCTACGCGCTAAAATATGCTAAAATACACTACGATAACAGTGCTATATAAATAAATAGATTAGATTGAATGTACAGTTAGCCTAATCAAACCACCGCAATCCTAATTTATTGTCATCTGTCACAACTCAAGCACTGCAGCTGTCAAGCGAGAGAGAGAATGGAAACAGCAGATTGTTAATTTTGAAGTGTTGACATTCGGTCAAAAATCACGCCATGCGATAACGTAACAGTCTATATCTGCTGTTGTGATGGATATAGTGATTGACTGCCCATCAAAAAACTGATAATATGACCTCCTCGCAAATACTCAGAAATCGGAGTCTGATACAGCAGCAGCAGCAGCAGCAGCGGAGAGAGATAGTGCAGCTGGTTGCAGCTTGCAATGAGAAGATAAATAGATGCGAAACGGAAGGAGAGAGAGAGAGACAGACAGACACACAAACAGACAGACAGACAGAGACAGACAGACAGAGAGACAGAAAGAGCCAGAGAGACAGAGAGAGGGACAGAGAGAGACAGAGACATAGAGAGAGAGAGAGAGAGAGAGAGAGAGAGAGAGAGAGAGAGAGAGACACACACACACACACACACACACACACAGAGACAGAGATGGCTCGATAAACGGGACAACGTTTCCTCATCACTCTGCAGTGAAGTTGTACACACGCCATCGCATCAAACTGTCAACCATCCACTGCGTCTGATGACATGACACGTAATTATATATCCAACCAAAAGTGTGTCTGTGTGCTTGTGTGTGTGCTTATATGTGTGCTTGTGTGTGCGCTTGTATGTGTGCTTGAGTGGGTGTGCTTGTATGTGTCTGTGTGCGTGTGCATGACGTAAATCCGCATTTATATAGCACTCACTTGACTAGACCATTAAATATACTATTTTCATCTTACAGAGCACCTCTGCAAAAAATCCTCTTCTAAGACGCATCTCTTTATGTAATTATTGTCATACAGTGTAAGGTTGCCATGGTAAGCGCCATTGTGAGACTCATAAATTGCTACATAAACCACAAATGAAAAGAAAAAATACATACACATGTAGAAGTATATACGTACGTACACACGAACACAAGCAGACAGACATACAGGCACACTTACGTATGTGCAAACACATACACATACATACACTCATAATACATACATACATGTATATACATTGTATACTTAAAAGGGCATAAGAATTAATAGATACACAGACGGCGAGCTGCCGGACACTGGCAGCAAATAGACAGACACCGACAGATATACATGCACAGCGAGAAAAGAGGCACTGTCAGATGGACAGGCAGACAGACAGATAGATAGACAAACAGCAGACAAGCAATCAGACACACACAGACACATGGACAGAAAAGCCTAAAGTGAACAAGAGGAACCATATAATTCCTACACCACCTGCAGGTAATGCAACGTAGAGAGCGCAGTTCGAGTGATGTTGATTACTTGGAATTTATATAGAGCCCCCGTAGGACGAGATTAATTCTCTCGATCACGTATCATCGCTAGAACGCAACGGGCGCATACACAATTACACGACATTCCAAGACAGAATTATTGACAAATTATTGCTTTTAAAAAATATATAATTATATATATATATATATATATATATATATATATATATATATACGCACTGTACAGCTCCTCTGCGACTCGAATTAACGTCAGCAAAAAACCATGGAATGTACGACGAATGTAGGAGGCAATGGTAAAATGAAGAAAAAATATAAAAAAGAATAAATGAAAAAAATTCGGAATGAATAAACGATTGAAAGAATGAGGATGGATGAAGGAGCGAACGAATGATCAGATGAATTAAACAACAATGAACGACTGAACGAAGTAGTGAACGAATGAACAATAACACAAGACAACAATTACTCCCGATGTTCAATGGTGGAGGCGTGACCCCCCCCCCCCCCCAACTCCACTACATATGGCTTACTCCACATTCTCCCGAGCACTAACTGCTCTTAGACAGCAACCTTTTCTCCATTATTGGCCGCGCGTGGTATGGAATGGACTCCCACTGTCTTTACGCCTTATACCAAAGGTTTACTCATATGCGTGCGTTTTATCGCAACCTTAAAAACGAAATTTATCAGCCGTGGTTGGGTCGGGAGCACTTCTGAGTAGTAACCACGCATAGGCGCTGTATAAATCTCCATAATGAATGAATGGGTATAATAACACACACACACACACACACACACACACACACACACATATCCGTCAGTCCGTTCATTTGTTCAGTGGCTCGTTCACCCATTCGTTCGTTCGTTCACCGTTCACTGAACAGCAGTATGAACGCCAGGTAGGCGCTACATAAATACCCCCGCCCCCAACCCACCTGGCCCCCCGTCTCTCATTATTACCATCGACCAGCGCCATAACTCACCGCTGGAAAACTACCCCGCACACGACAATCACATTCCATGCACCGACGCAAGAGCGCCAGTGCGTAACTTCACCCTCAACAAATCAACCACCCAACCGCTCCCAACCCTCCCCTCCCCCAAAGTCAGCCCTACCCTCCCATCCCCCAACGTCAGCCCTACCCTCCTTCCCATCCCCGCGTCAGCCCAAGCCCTACCCTCCCCGTCAGTCCTCCCCCCTCCCCGCGTCAGCACGTCCAGGCACACACACCGACCCACCGTATCCCATCCTCGTCGCCAATGTACATATATAAATATATATTATATATACAAAATATTTTATATATACATATATATAAATATATATTATATACATATATATATTAATATATTATATATATATAATTATATAAATATAAATATATATATATATATGTATATATATAAATATGTACAGCCCCCCACCCACAAAAAAACGAAATTGCCCTCTCGAAAATCGCGGCCGCCAACGACTCCTCGCAAGAGCTAATTCCTCCGCAGCGGCGGAGCTTACATCAATCCACGCCACTCAATTGAAATGGCAAAAAGCCGACAAGCAGAAACAATGCCGACCCCCCCCCCATACCCCCTCCCCTCCGCAGGACATCAATACGCCTAATGCATCCAAAAATCACATCATGGCTGTACAGTGCACACATATAATATCGCCCCGCGTGCATGTATGCCCAGCGCCGAGACGTATACATGTACATGTATTTCCATGCAAATGATACTTGCAGCGCATTAGAATAATTTCTAATGCCGTTAATAATCGCTGAATCGCGCCATATCGACGAAATGTCGTCTGCTTTTAAAACGCCCGGATGACGAAGAGAAATCGCCAGCTTCACCAATCGATGATTATTATTATAATCCGTGCTGCCACGATTAACGGCTTAATATCCGAAAACCTATATGCACCAACGACGACCACAGTGGACAGCAAGGCAGGTAAACATATAGGCATCGAGGGACCGGATCAGTAACAGTGCATTTGTGATCATTTCTAGGTAAAGGCGGTGTCTTGTTAAGGCGCTATATAAGTGGCTACATTCATACATGCATGTGCATGCATAATAAATGAGCTGGTACGTCAACGATATGTCGTCGGAAATCAATGGCAGCCTTGTAAGAGTTTACTCTCTTGTAGTCGCTCAAAGCACAAGGCCACATCTAGCTTTTGGCTACCATATTTCCAGGAATATATAAAAAAGGGGCATTTATATATACATGTATACACGTGTATATATATATATATATATATATATATTCAGCCATGTAGTATTGTTTGCCCTTCAAGATCAGATTGAGTCTTAAATAAAAGTATGCAAGACGCTTGGGACATAGATAGTGTCTGTTATCTTTGGTTGACAATACAAAGTTAAATGAAATCGTTCTTTCACGGAACTATTATATATTATGAAACCCGGAACAGACAGAAGTAGCAATCACAGTCATACGCATATCAAGTTGAAATGAAGACTCCAACGTAGATACAAGCGCGCTCAAAACGGTTTAAAATACTTTTCACATGCATCTGCATTGCAAAGAGCAAAGGCAATACAAAGGGAAAAGGTCAACGAACCAAGAGCAGAGGGCAAAGTTCAAAAGATATATATATATATATATATATATATATAATATGCACAAATTGCACATCAAACTCAAAGACCGACGTATCGATCATGTGCAGACCCTATACCCCTATTATAGTATACCGTATACAGTGTCCGATTTGTCAAAAAAGAAGTGTGGGGGTCGGCTTAATATCCGACTAGGGGGTCTGGGGGAGCGTCGTAAGCTCCCCCAGCGGGGTCCGGGGCGGAGCCCCGGCCGCTATTGATTTGGTGCAATCCAAAGCAAAATCTTCTATTGAAAGTGAATTGAATAAATTGAATAATATCACCTTTTTAAAGATCAGTTAACATGTTATTTATGTTAAAGGGTTTGAAGTTTATAATAGTGGCGTAGTGCAACATAAGAACATAAAAGTCTAACTTCAACATAAAAGTTGGCTGTACAAATGCAGTAAAATGCACAGGTGCAGGATATATTGAAGTCACAATTTAAAGCGAATGAAATCAGAAAATGTAGTAACCAAAAAACCTGAAACTTCTACCGGCAGTCCAGCACACGATCAATACTTCGCAGTTAGCACCAAAATCAATGATCATGCTTAGTATATGTACCCTTGGAAAGCCGAGCATACTTGGAAGTTGGCACCAAAATACTTGTTACTTAGTACAACGCAAAGTGAGAATAATACTCAGCAGTCAGCACTCAAAATAATAAAACAATAGTAAGGTCCTAGGATGAACGAAGTGCTCGGAACTTCACAAGTCACAATTAAGCTGTAACGCATAAACTAAATACTGTTCTTATAACAACTCACAAGAAATAACTTCAAATAAGAAGATATTTGTGTTCCTATTGAGGACTAAAAACAGAAATAATTTCAAATGACAACAGAAACAAGAATCATCAATAACGAAGTGCAAATTATTTATGATGTACTAGTCATCATGCGAAAATTATTGAAATGAAATTGTCATGTATGATGTAGCCTAATTTGTGATGAACTCTAGCTAAGTGGTAGTGACTAGTCTTTAATCATGGCAAAAAGTTCATATCTTGGTCTAAGCTCATCAACATTCCTTTTCTTCCCTGTTGGTTTGTCGTTGGCACCATGCCTGCCTTTTTTGAACCAAGATAAGACATACTCGTGACACTTGAAAAATTGCACAGCAGGGCCATTAACAGCTATCATCAATAGAGCACTGACAGTTTCAGTTTTTAGTCGGTTTCTTGTGTCTGTGTGCTGCAGATTCATGGAACTAAAACCACGCTCGCAATCTGCACTGGAGATAGGATAAATGGACAGTTTTGTCAGCAATTCAGTGTTTAATCTAGACGTCTCTGGGGGGGGGGGAAAGTTCCCCCCCAGGATTGACATTCCCCCCCCCAGAAAAATTTGAAAAAATGATATTTGTTTTTTTACTGTTTTCATCATTGTTTTACATGAAGTGTTATAATATACGGTGATATTATTTACTATTACAATTATGATTATAAATAATGACATTATTAATTTTACTAACATAATATATGATACTATCATGTTGCAATGAGTATAACTTACTGTATATGTTTGTATAAACACCATTTTTGTCTAACTAAAAACAGAGATGACATCCCTCCAGAAAAATTTGGCAAAATGATAATAGTTTTAACTGCTGCTTAGCCTACATCATCGCATTACATTAACTGTTATAATATACCGTAATATTATTTACTATTATATGGTTATATTAATATTTACTATTATAATATGTGACACAATCCTGCTAAAATGAGTGTTAAGATGACACCTTAAAATGCTGCCATTGCAATATGAAAATTCAAAAAGTTTCTAGTGAGGCTCTCAAAAAGTACAGGTTTTTGTTAAGAAGACACCATAAAATGCTGCCATTGCAATATGAAAATTCAAAAAGTTTCTGATGAGGCTTTGAAAAAGTGCAGGTATTTTGTTAAGATGGTACCTTAAAATGCTACCATTGCAATGTGGAAATTCAAAAAATTTCTCATGAGGCTCTGAACAAGTACAGTTTTTTGTTAAGATGACACCTGAAAATACTTCCATTGCAATGTGGAAATTCCAAAAGTTTCTGATGAGGCTCTCAAAAAGTACAGGTTTTTGTTAAGAAGACACCATAAAATGCTGCCATTGCAATGTGGAAATTCAAAAAATTTCTGATGGGGAGGCGGCAATCCCCATACCCCTCCCCCTCCCGGTCTCGGCGCTACGCGCCTCACGGTCCGGACGCTCAATTGTCTCCCCCCAGAAACCTGAATTCCCCCCCCCCCCAGAGGACGGGGACTAGATTAAACACTGGCAATTGTTTTAGATGCATTCCTACTTTCAGATTATCTTTAAAAGTAGCAAAATCTGATAGGATTTCAACACTCGCAATAGAACTGAAACAAAGTTGCTTGCAGAGAGCAGCAACCTCTCTGCAACCATACAGCGTTTTTTCTAAGTCATCTAGCTGTTGGCCAGCTTGTTGGATTCAAGACATTTGCAAGCTGATCAATGTCTCTGTGCAAGGGAATCGTTCAGCTATATTGTCTAACAGACACTGGTAGAATTGACTTCTGAGACTGGTAAAATTTGCAAAGTCAGTATATCGGTCCGCTTAAGCAGAACACCCTTGAACGATCCTGTACTATCACACATGTCCCACATGTTTTTTAGACTCTTACCGGGGAAGTCTTTCATGGCTAATAACGAGGCTTTCGCTTGGGCAATCTTCATAGTTGCACTGACAAGATTGGCATCATTACTTTGAAAAAACAATGACAACTGCTTCAATGTGCGCAGTGAATCTTTTAGCATGCACAATTGGCTGACAAAGATCCAACTAGACATTTTGTTGGCTAAACCTTTGCACTTGCTTGCTTCCTTAGTCGATCTATCACCATTTTCAGACAACCGCAAAAGATGAGCATGTAATGCACAGTAATCGCGTAGTAGCGCTTTCATGGAAAGAAACGATGAAAAGGCCCATCTCACTTCAAAATTTTTGTTAATTTTGAGCAACACAGTATTGGTGTCTGCAGCTATTGAAGCGAGTTCCCTCTGGTTTTTGGGTGACAGACTGTAGATTTGATCATTTGGGAAATTGTGTAACTGTCACGGGAGTCGACGGGACCGGACAACGTCACAACAGTACAACTTGAAACTTTGTGTCAACTGTCAACTGTTGAACGAATGAGGAAATGAAACGAATAAGTCCTACTAACTGCTTGCAGTGGTCCAATTTCGACCCCCTCTTGTGGCACTGGCCGCACTGCCAAAAGAGGGGGTCGAAATTGGACCCCCACACCTTTTTTTGGAGGTCGAAGTGTGGGGGTCGGGCCATAGCAAAGAGGGGGTCCGACCCCCCCAACCCCCCCGGCAAATCGCACCCTGACCGTATAATATACCTGATCGTGACACTGTGCAAGTCACATATCATTGGCCTACATACACCATGTGTCCGATCCGGATTTGAAGCAGACTGCGCTCACTGCAGCCGAGATCATCGTTAATCGAAGCACAGCAGTCTATTGAGCAATGAGTATGTACTCGATGCATGCTCGACTTGGGTCATGCATGTTGACTCCATTCTGCACTTAACCAAATCACCTGGGTCAGGGTAGGATGGGTCAGGGTTGGATTGGTCAGTGTTGGATGCATAAGGGTGGGATGGGTAAGGGTGGAATGGACCAGTGTTGGACGGGTCAAGGTTGGATGGGTAAGGGACCTACGGGTGGAATGGACCAGTGTTGGACGGGTCAAGGTTGGATGGGTAAGGGACCTAAGGGTGGGATGGACCAGGGCTGGATGGGTCAGGGTTGGATGAGTCTGGGTTGAATGGGTCAGGGTTGGATGGGTCAGTGTTGGATGGGTCAGGGTTAGATGGGTCAAGGTTGGATGGGTAAGGGTGGGATGGACCAGGACAGGATGGCTCAAGATTGGATTAGCCAGGGTTGGATTATACCGATACAAATGCAACAGAACTATAATTACAAATAATAATATAATCACAATCACAAAAATTATTGCAATCACAATTACACTTGCAATTGCAATCACAATTACACTTGCAATTGCAATCACAATTACACTTGCAATTGCAATCACAATTTACACTTGCAATTGCAGTTGCAACATCCTCTTCCTCCTCAACAAAGACTCCGCGCTGATCCTTTGTCAAGAGAATGATGGTGAAGTACCGCAGACAATAATAATGGCGGATATTGTCGATATATCTTTTGTGCAAACAAGTTTTAATGGTCGCCCATTGGTTCCCCATCACGACAGTTGCTGGTTTGGCACGAGCACCAGATGAAGAATAGGAAGCCAGTGCAGCAGCAGTGTCCTCATCATCTTCTCGGGTCTTCGGTCGAACCTATAATGACTTCCGGTGGTCTATCGCGCATGCGCACAAAGCATCGTGCTGACGACATCAACACGCACGCTCTCAGCACTCAACCGAACTTTCTTCAAACAAAGAGAAGCTCCGCAAAATATTCAGAGCTCGTCGTTCAAGCGATGACCGACGTCATTAAAATTGCATTAACGTTACCGCCCATCCATTGTATGTATGTATGTATGTATGTGTGTGTGTATGTATGAATGTGTGTGTATGTATGTGTGTATGTATGCGTGTATGTGTGTATGTATGTGTGTGTAATACCTGTATATGTATGTATGTATGGATTTTCCGTCGAATTTGTAAGTAATTTGGTGGACATGATTTGTTCAATTTCCGCGATGCTATTTAATGTTTCAATTTTAATATGTTTAAGAATTAAGAAGAGATTGAGGTACATGTATACCGATGCAGAACCTTCCATGATATTGTTCTATATTTGTTCCGCACCGAAACATCATCAACCACAGAAATCAACCATCAAAATAATGGTAACCGACCTTAGCCACCAACCATGGCAACCATCCATGACAACCGATAAAACATAACTCCAACGAAGATGGCAACTGCCATAGCAACTAAAAATCAAGACTCCAGCTATACCATCCATTTATAGAAACCGTCCATAGTAACCGACCAATAATAACACCAACCGTGACAACCGACCACAACAACAAGCCATGGCAACCATCATCAATAGCAACCGACCAATCATAACTGCAACCACAGCAGCCAACCATAGCAACGAAGCATAGCAACCAGTCATAGCAACGAAGCATAGCAACCAGTCATAGCAACCACCGTTAGCAACCAACATATCATAACTGCCACCACATCAGTCAACCATAGCAACCAGCCATGACAGCCAGCCATGGCAACCAGCCATGACAACCCCAGCCATGGCAACCGTCCATAGCAACCAACGAGTGTCAGAACGCATTACGATGAGACGAGCGAATTAAGGCGAATGTCGTGCAAGAGGGTAAGAGGGGGAAGAGGGGAAGAGGGGAAGAGGGAGAAGAGGGGGAAGAGGGGGAAGAGGGGAAGAGGGTAAGAGGGGAAAGAAGAGAAGAGGGGGAAGAGGGTAAGAGGGAAAGAGGGGAAGAGGGGGAAGAGGGGAAGAGGGGAAGAGGGGAAGAGGGGGAAGAGGGGAAGAGGGGAAAGAGGGGAAGAGGGTAAGAGGGGAAAGAAGGGAAGAGGGGTAAGAGGGGAAGAGGGGGAAGAGGGGAAGAGGGGGAAGAGGGGGAAGAGGGGGAAGAGGGGGAAGAGGGGAAGAGGGTGAAGAGGGGAAGAGGGTAAGAGGGGGAAAAGGGGAAGAGGGGAAGAGGGGAAGAGGAAAGAGGGGAAGAGGGTAAGAGGGGTAAGGCGAATGTCGTGCGAGTCGCCGTCGATTCGTTTACGACCGATGATGCATGCCATAGATTGAGAAGCGGAAGTGGAAGATGGCCGCCACTTCCGGTTATGATAAACAGTCGTAAAACATCAGACGCCAAAGAGCGTTCAAAGGACCGCCGAAGACGACGCAAGAGGGAAGGCAAAGAGGGAGAAGGGGAAGAGGGGAAGAGGGGTAAGGTCGGCAATTCATTGATTAATTGAACATAATATTCTACAAAGACCTTCGTCTATCCTTCCATCTATCTTCTATCTCCTCTTTGTCCCTCCGTTCCCCTAACCCCTTCTCTTCCTATAAGTCCACCTGTCTGTTCAACCTCCCTCCCTCACTCCGTCCGTTCGTTTGTTCCTTCCTCCATACATCCATTCGTCATTCCATTCTTGCATTCGGCAATCTCTCCATCTATTCATCCATTCATCCACCCATCCATTCATCTATTCATCTATCCATTCATCAATACATTCGTCCATACCTCCCTCCATCTATCTATTAATCCATCTGACCATTCATCCCTCCCTCCCTCCATTCCTCCCTCTCCTTTTCCATGCATCCATTCATCCTTTCCTCCATCCATCCATCCATCCATCCATCCATATACCCACCCATTTATCCATCCATTCATCCATTCTTCCATCCTTCCATCCTTCCTTCTGTTCTCATGCCGAAAGCAGTCACAAATCTTGCACGGGTAATTCCGTCTGTCGTTGCCATGGGAACCCATCAATTAAGGCCTCTTCCCGCCACCGCCATCACCGCCACCATCACCACAGCAGCCGATAACGAGAGAGCGAGCGAGAGAGACGATAAGGGGAGCGTTATTTATTAGGAGGGGAGCATTGTTTATTACATCTGTGATGGATGATAGTCGCAATGATGCCACCGACCACAGCGTCAGCATCCAGTAAGTGCTTATAGGTGCACAAAGCAGTGATCATCCAACACGGCATAAATTTGGACATATATTATAGCAGACAAAATAGCAGCCGTTCTCCAACTAAGTACTACACTCGTCCAACAATCATGTATAATAAAACCCGTAATAAATAATAATTATTGGGGCACTGCTGCCAGTATACCTGTAACACAATATGATACTAAAAACCATACCACAATCTGGTAGGAACATAATATCTATGAAACCGTAAATAAGTCCGGGTCATTAATGTGTCCCTCTCACTGAGAGTGCCTCCGATTGATGTGCACTGCCATAGGGTCGCCTTATAAATTCTCAGAACAATACAACTCCGCCATTGGTTTTTCTCTGCCAATGCCAGTCCCAAACTGGGATATAGGAGGAGGGCGAGTGGGCGACACTAATCATCTTTCATATGGCAGTGTCGTTAAACATGACATTGTAACAAACAATATTTATTTAATTATATATTTTATGTATACATGTATATAATTTTATTATGGCTTTTATATAGCGCATGCCTAGATGGTCACTTGGTCAGGCCTGAGAGTCGTGTCTATGACTCTATGCAGCAAAGACCTTTGGATATCGAATTTCTAATTTGCAAAGCAGGAATGCACCATGAGCCATGGGTCGTGCAGTTCTTCTCAAACTAACTCATGCGAAGGACTGGTTCATGCAGTTGTTTTACCTGTAAATACCGTGTCGCGAAGAGCGCTCGTGAATAAGCTGGTGCCCTGGATTTTTTGCTTTCTAGTGAACGATACCAGCGGTAAACAATAAAGTGAAACTTTTATGTTTGGAATTTAGGATTTATAATAATTATTACGTTATTACGATTAACTATTATGATTATCATGATTAATTAAAACGGAGCTTACAATAATTACGCGGGTATTACGGTTATTAAAATTATTACTAACATTGCGATATTGTAGTTATTACTATTATTATGATTACTGCGGCTATCATGATTCTTAGGATTATTACGGCTATTATGGTCGATATGAATATTACGGCTATTACGGTTACTACAAAGGATATTACAGAGATTACAATGATCATGGATATGCCATGTATGGTGTACTACACAGAGACGAGAAGGACAGAGGAACTCTGATTCAATACATCGATTGACTCAACCTTCTATTCCATAGATGGAAAAATAAGCAGCTGTATTATAGGTCGGATAGAAGCCCAACAGGCAGATATATATAGAAAGACAGAGAGACAGAGACAAACGTTAACAATAATGACACTGATTTATTCAATTCAATCTGAAAGCCTATCTCATCACAGGAAATAGAAGCAACACAACACAATATCACAACAACTGTATGTACAGTCATAGCCTACATGTATATATATATATATATATATATATATACACTGTGTCCGGATAAATTCCAAGGCTCTAATATATGAATGAAAAAACTATAGTAGATAATAATCAATTAGAAAATTTTAAAACCTTTTTGATCCGTACATAATTACCAACGAAATTCTTTGTAATTTATTAGTAATGCAGGAAAAAGTATACAAGACAAAGGTCAGAAACATCGAAGAACTCCGTGAGCGAATTGTTAATGCTTGGGATGAACTTGATCAACTGGTCGTCGATGCTGCTGTTAGTCAGTGGCGTGTACGTCTCGAAGCATGCGTGGAAGCCAATGGCGGACATTTCGAACATAAATTATAGTTCCAAAATATTTCAGGATTGAACTGTTTCTGGAATTTTAAAAATCTATCAATGTTTACTAATTATTTTTATATTTTCCGTAGAGCCTTGGAATTTATCCGGACACAGTGTACAACACAACAAGAGTCGTCAAGTTCATAACCATGGGCGTCCGCAGCGAGGCGCAAGGGGGCGCAAGTGCGCCCCCTGGATTTTTCGTATAGTTGCACATAAATTTATATTATTTGGTTGTGATTGTTACAACGCGATTTTCAATGTGATTATCGATTAGCTCCACAAGTTGAACCTATAATTATAATCTTTATTTGGGTCATTGGGTGCATAACGTATAGGTAGGCTATAGGATTCTCTCGTGGTAATATGGAAATTCAAACTGTCACCCATTAAATTTAGACCATGTGGCAATTATTTAAAAGTTTGCGCCCCCCTAGAAAAATTCCTGCGGACGCCCGTGTTCATAACTGTTGCTATGCAACACAACGCGTAAAATCAGTTTCATTAATTGGTCGACAACGCGCAATAATAATAATTAATTATAACGACGTTCCCTCTGGAAATTAGAACACGGACGACGGGACCATAAACGATCAGCACTGACGAAACAGTCATTCATACACATACACACACACACACACACACACACGCACACACACACACACACACACACACACGCACACACGCACACACACGCGCGCACACACACACACAAACACGTACGCCCGCCCGCACGCACACACACATACGCACGCACACACGCACACACAGACGCACGCGTGCACGCACGCACGCACACACGCACACACACACATTTGCATGCATATAATTATGTGTACATAAATACATAAACATAGAATGGTATAGTACACTGTAGCTTTGTGGAAATATGTTCAAATATCAGTGCATATATATATATATATATATATATATATATATATATATATATATATATATATATATATATATATAATGTGTGTGTCTATGTCTGTGTGTGTGTGCGTTATTTAGGATTCGTCGATATATAGAGAGGAGGCCATTTTAAGAACGCCATCACAATGCCTTTCTTTCTATACCGCAATCACCTGTACTTCCGCCTGCTGCTCATGTCTTTATCCATGTATCTGTGTGTTCCTCTGTCTGTGCGTGTGTGCCTTCTGTCTGTTCCGACTACCTGTCTCTATCTCTCTGTCCTTATATTTGTCTGTCTGCCTGTTTGTCTGTCTGTCTCTATGTATGTCTGACTTGAATGTACGGTGTCGTCGTGTTGATGAAATCCTATAGTGCATGCATGGCATATGATCCATTCAGTGGCTTCCAAGAAATGTGAAAGTACTTTGCATCAGAAAACACGAGACATTCATGACAGCACGATGCCAAAAATGTTGTTCACCGCAGCATATAATGGGGGGAAAACAGGAAACGAAAGTCTTGTATATATACATGCATAGATACAAGTAATAAGTAAGTAAGTAATTATGTAAGTAAGTTTGTATGGATTCATGTATGTATGTATGTACGTATGTACGTGTGTACGTGTGTACGTGCGTACGTGCGTATGTGCGTACGTGTGTACGTGTGTACGTGTCGTGTGTACTTTGCTCGATTAACCTAAGCCTTCCAAGGGACACCTCTGCACGAGACTGCCATTGCATGAAGAAATAGTAATGCGCCTATGTCATTCGAAGAGTAACTCGAAATGTCACCGATAGAAATAATACACATAGTTATGTGACACATCTGCAAAACAATGCTTCTATATTCCAGCGTGAGGTAAGTTTGCCCTTTAACCGAAATTCAGAGAATAAGCTTATATTATAATTATTATCCAAACTTTCAGGATTTATTAATTAATAAATTCTAAAACTCCGGTGTCTAACGCACAAGCTAATAATAGTCAACGCATGGCGCAATAAAAGCAATTCTGTAACCAGGTCAGAAGACCTATAATACCTGAAAGAACGTTTCGATAAGTAGGTAAGGCAATTTAACATTTTAACGACGTCGTGCTGCATTGGCTTCCCGGCCATTTTAATACTCGCTCGTCGTTAAACCGTTACGCAATTTGAAAGGCAAGTCGCCGAGAACGAAATTCAGTCATTCATTCGAGAATTTCTATGGCACCACTTCAGAATTACTATTCAGAAGCGCTCCCGGTTCCATAGCACGGCAGAAAAGCACAGTTCTTGGTTGAATAAAACAAATGCTTCAAGTAAAAGCCTCAGGAAGGAGACGCATAGGCCTACTATCGCTCCTATATTGGCGTCTATTCCAGACC
This sequence comes from Lumbricus rubellus, assembly GCA_945859605.1. Classification (NCBI taxonomy): domain Eukaryota; kingdom Metazoa; phylum Annelida; class Clitellata; order Crassiclitellata; family Lumbricidae; genus Lumbricus; species Lumbricus rubellus. The sequence goes on from OX243819.1 coordinate 37,206,564, forward strand.
ATCGGGACCACGTATACGAAAAGGCTCGATTCTGCATATTATAGCCTATAGACCTATAGTTACAGTTCGTGCGAATGGAACCAAAAGGACCCACTTCTGTGCGGAACCAAGAGGGCGGAGGTATTGGATATCCGTGCAGCAATCTAAAGAGCCGTCGAGGTGAAAAAACCCGAAAGAGCAGGTTGCACATGATATAAACACAGAATGAGAATTTAGAGAATAAAAGTCCAGGACGATAAAAAAGCTCATTAATTCTTTGCTGTTCTATTCCTGGCTTCGACTATATATATATATATATATATATATATATATATATATATATATAGAGAGAGAGAGAGAGAGAGAGAGAGAGAGAGAGGGGGGGGGAGGGAGGGGGAGGGAGGGAGGGAGGGAGGGGGAGGGAGGGAGGGAGAGAGAGAGAGAGACTGATAAAAAATACATTCGAAATCCGGCTGCAACACTCCTCCTCCGCCTTACCCGCCCCCACTGCACCCTCATCGTCACCGTAAGCACTGCAGCCAGATTTCATTTAATCTCCTCCGTCACTTCAATTAATCTCAGCGTTTATAAGAGACGATGCGACGAAACTCGAACCCACGACCTTTCGATTCTTCGCGATTCTCGCATATATATATATAAATTATATATATATATATAATATATATCATATATCATATATCATATATATATATTCCCAGCCTCGGCTCACTTCGACTCTGTTCGGCTCCGCTCGGCTCTGTTCGGGTCCGACGAGAAGAAACCCGATAAAGCTCACTGCAGAAAAGTATTATAATTAGTGATCGCGCGGACTACTTACCAACATAATTGATATTTTACATCAGAAATAATTTTTTTTGGATTCTATTTCAGTTTACGCTCTAATTCAATTACAATTCTTCTTTATTAATTTAATTAATTTCCGTTCGATGATTAATTCTGGTTTTTATAATTTATTCTGATTTTCTTTCAGTTTGCACTTTACTTTCGTTCTATTTCGGTTTTCATTCTCAAAATAATTTCAGCTACAGCTTAACGGAAATCAACATTTTTAGTTTTCAATTTTACTTAACATTTAAAAAGATTTCACTGCCTATACCAGCTATACATAACGGAAATCAATATTCTCAAAATTATTTCAGTTTCAGTTACAGTTATGCTTAATTAACGGAAATCAATAATTTCCGTTCTAATTTTACTTCGCTTTTTCAAATCAAATCGTTTGTTGTTCTCACAATAAAACTTAAGATACCGAACACGATGCAACACAAGACTTAGTGATAGTTAACGTAGTAACACATTCAGCAGAGACTTTAGAAACAGAATATAGAGAGCAATTATAGGCACTCCAGAAGGAGCGCACAACGACTTAACCCTTTAACGACCAGCTAGGCCGACATACATGTATGTTTTCAATGTATTTTAGTACACGCTGGTTGCTAAAGAGTTAACATTAACGATGTTAATGTCACAGCATGCGGCCTACCAGGTAAGCCTTCGGTAGGCAGTCGACGATGCTGAGCATGAGTCGAGCGTTACCGTCGACATCTTGCGGCAGCTGAACGATCAAAGCGTCGATGAACATCTGGTAGAGGGCGCCGGTGCACAAAGGTTCCGGTAGATCTCGCAGGTACTCCTTCAGCACACCTGCAAAACACAACATCATACATGTATATATATATTTCACTTCAAATAACTACCACCATCAAATTTATGTCCGGGGTAACGGCCTCTGTTGTCATAGACCCTGGTCAAATCGGATCCACCCACCCACTGCCACCATCTGATCATCCTTGACCTCAAAGTTTTTTGTTTGTTTTTGTTTGTTTGTGCACTTGTCATAGCGCCCCTTCAAGCTCTATCTATATACATATAATATATATAATATGTATACTATAATTGTTATCACGACTTTGCATTTCTGTATACAGTGTTGTACGTTGTATACCACAAAGTACTTTACATGTCTTACCATAAAACACCTACACAATATTTTACCGCTGCAAGTTCGCTTCGCTTCATGTCGCATTTTTTTTGCAATAATTCTGCGAAACGATAAAACATACATGTAGGCGTACGGGTAATTACAGATCTCATTCCGAAGCATTCCCGATACTTTGAACTATATACTACTAGTAACAACATAGATTTGATTAGATTAACGCAAATCCACATGTGCAGATAGATTGCCCTTCAGGAGACCAGGTGCTCCTTGGCCGCGCCGTCAGACTGCCCACAGCTGCAGCGGTCAGCGAGCGGTCAGCAGTCTGAGCGATGTCCAGCGTCGAAAGGTGACCGCAGAGGTCGCCTCGTCTCGACAGACCGCCTTGGCAATAATCTGTCTGGCTAATACAATTCTCTACCGCAGAATAAATGGTCATGTTCGGTGGATGAACATTCGCCGATCGCAATAATAGGAGTCGTTATATATATATTTATATATATACATATATATACATATTATATGCATATATAATTATATATATATACATATTATATGCATACATTACATACTATTTATATATATAATACTATTTCGGACAACCCTTCTGCACTCGTGAATGTGCTGCACATGCATGTGCCTTGCGCTTGGCTGTCGAAAGGCGCTTTAGAATTTTAGAAATTACGATAACGATTACGGCAGCACAAACATACATATATATCGCCGTTTTATATATATATATACATATATATATATATGCGTTATAAATACTATATAAATATATATATATATACGAACGCTTTTCCAAATCTGTTCTCATAATATTCAAGAGCTATGCATATATAATTATATATGTATACATATGTTTTACCACCTCGCAGCTTCCAGTTGGATTAAGAGAGCAGCTGCAAGTGGAAAGGCCATACATATAGACATATAATACAGGTGTAATAATGAGATTGATTGAAAAACACCTCAGCGGTTAGCAAGTCATGTCGAGACAATTAGAGTCATGAATATTTTATGTATATACGATGCCTCGGCTTTAAACATGTGTATATATATATATATATAATTTTATATATATATAGCACAGTTACTTTGGCAACACGATACTAAATAGAAATCCGGTTTAAAAAAAACAAGCATATGATTCTGTTTCAAATCGTATACGTTTGCAGAAAAACAGTCTTGAAACAGCTGCAGTAGTTGTCCGGTGTATGCAGAGAAACTATTTAGATTCTTGTCTAAGGTAATTATCATTCTTTTCGTATTATGTTTCGATATCAATCCGAGTGACATGTAAGCACTGACGAGTGACGTTGACTCAATCCTATAGCCTAAGTGAACAAAATTGTTGACCCATACAATGTAGCCTATGCATTATGCAACTGTTTTCTCACTATAATTATTTATAGGCGTATACTTCTATACTTCTATTATAGTATACCAATACTCAGTGGTGCAACCAGAGGGTGCTGGGGGGTGCTTGAGGTGGATTCGAACCTGGAACTTTCCAACTCCAAGGCACCGAACCCACCACTATAATAGCACCGATAGATTAATTCAGTAAGCAACTGTTTTAACACATCCCAAAGCTACCATGCAGAGAGTCTCAAGCTCTCAGCATAATAGCAATAAGGACCAAGGCATCAAGACACGCGGACCTTTCTACTACATCGATTTGCCATAGATTTATGAATCATCAAGAGGATTAGACAAAAGAATCGCGAGCACAACCAAGATCGGATTCAGAAGCAGGTATATGTTTCTTCCGCGCCGATTAACCATGCAGCACATCGGACGAGAACAAAGCCGACGATTCAGGTCTCCCCACTCATCAAAAAACAATGGGGCAGACACAATAGGGCATACACACTGCACAGCAGCGCGGCGACAATAATATTGGACGGAGCCAGGCGGCCGCGCGTGCTTTAATCAGACCTCAAGGGACTGTGTTGGTGTCTGTGTCTATCAACGTATTATAGTCTCGACTCAATGATCATCGCCGTCAAAACACGGTGAAGATAATGAAGTGCTGCAGCGGATTTATTGTCGCACATAGACTCCTAATTGTCGTCACCCGTTTACGGTCATTAAAGGTAATGGCAAAACCATGCTGCACGTTTTTGCAAGATATAATATTATTATGCTCAGCTATTATAGGCATCGCAGCACCGTTGCCTTCTTCTTCTCAGTCGGCCAAGCATAATAATAATAATCACCGACGTTTCACGCGCATCGTCGACTTACTTACTCATGCCGATCGAGACGGCGTGGCTACACAGAGTCCAGACGGCGGTGTGGTGCCAGGTCGGATCCGAGGCGAAAACGGTTCCCATGTCGTCTGGTTTTGCTTGAACTGACTACATGTACATAAGGCGGAATTGAAAACCGACGATTAAGTCCGGTGCGCAGACCTAACATCAGAAAACCCTGCGCAGGATATGCATAGTCTAACTGTGTGCATAAATGACATCATTATTAAATTTGTATAGGCCTATATAATTATATATAAGTTTATTTTTAGATGTAATTTGTTTACGTCAGATTCTACCTGACATAATCGATCACGTGAACCAATCAGTATTTTCCAAAAAAATTCCCCTCTGGTCCCGATTTGTCTACGACACCACTCCCTCCCTCCCTCCCTCCTCCACCGTCCGAGAGAATAAACCGACCGGAAAGACGATGATCAATATGGCCGCCGTGACGTCAGAAGAAAGGATGGCGACCGGAAGGAGCAGGAGATCAATGGTGGGAGGCAGGGCAGCAGACAGAAAACTCCGGAAGAGGAGCGAACGTTGGTAGACTTCGGACGAAGATGGCCGCCGCCGCCGAAGATTTACGGTATTTGATGATAATATGGCGCAGGTGTGTTGGGACTTGGACCCGTCTCGCTAATTACAGTCATCAGTCGCAGTTGAGTAGCCACGCGTGGAATAAACAGCTAGGCGTGGGTGGTGGCGGTGGCGGTTACGGCGAGTGGATGGCGTGGGGATAAAGGGAATATATTGAGGGGGTCCGGGGTAATCAGGGAGTAAAATAGTCCGTTTCTGACGCATGGCGGGCAATCGACAAGTGCGCAGTTGACTTTGTGTTCACTCGTGTGAGTAGTAAGAATTTCTGGCAGAATATTAACTCAAGAAAACAACAAAATTAATGCTGACATGCACTCTAATGCCAGAAATGTTATCTAACGGTTTCGAGTACAAATCATTGTGGGGGTCAAATCAGGTCAAGGGGTCTACAACATGGTAGTTTAATAAAGAGTTTAAGGAAGAGTTTAACTAAGAATCTCCAATTGACATTAAAATTTGTGAGTATTTTGCAAATTAGGAAAGTCTATGCAAAGCGAGCGATAATCCAAGTCGCTGCAACAGAAAACTTCCTAGGTGAATTGGGGACAACGTTTCTATGGGTGGGGATTTGGACGGCGTATACCCTTTATGGGAACTGTACAAACCGCTGAGATGGAATAAACAGTGGGTTGGGAGAAAGTGTCTGGGGAAAATGCTTAACGTCGTACATTATCGTATTGCATTTTATTTGTCAATTTATATTGCGCCACACGAAGAGCATTGCGCACTCGGGTGTACTGTGTGCTATGCGAAAACCCTGTGACCCCTGAAGCCAATGCACTCAGCGGCTTTTATGGCGTCATAGCAGATGTCCCATTATGGGGGAAAACAGAAAGATACAGACGAAGACAGGAAGAGATACATGCGTATAGACAGGCAGGTATACCGCACATACAAACAGACAGACAGACAGCACATACAGACAGACAGACATACAACATATACAGACAGACATGCATGATGCAAAGGATAGTTAAGGCAAGGTGATAAGGAGAAAGATACCTGCAGGTATATCATGCAGGAGGGACAGAGTAGGTTTGAAAGTAGATATGAACAGACAGACAGACAGAAAGATAAACATACAGACAGACAAATAGATGGATGAATCGACGGATGGATGGATATTAGGACAGATGAATGAATTAATGAATAGATTTATGGATGGATGGATGGATGGATGGATGGATGGATAGATGAATGGATAGATGGATGGATAGACAGACACACAGACAGACAAAGAGAGAGACATGTGGAAAGAGAGTGAGCATATAGAACCAATAAGGGGTGAGTCAGTACATTGCAACCAAACTTCCTTACTACTACGTCTGCGTTGGACGTCCCGCAGCCAAACCACCCCACCCCATTCCCCATCCCCCATCCCCCACCCACCATCCCCAATGGACAGAAGACGTGCAGTGGGACCCCACCGATTGGCTTTTCCCCTCCCGAGGGAAATCAGTTGTCAGCGGCTCGTCGTCATGGTAATTGGATCGTATGGTAAGCTAATAAGGAAATTGCAGATCGGACTTTGCAGTAGAAATCAGCAACACTGGTGACGTATTCAACACTCATGAATATTCATCGATTGCTGAATAATGCATGCTGATTGGGGCTAACGAGCGATTTTTGCGTGCAACAGAAGACAAGTGATTTACGTAGTAATTTAGCTGCATTTAGAACTGTAAATGGGCGGGAAATGAGCTCAGGGCAGTGATGAATTAGACAAATAATTATCTATTAAGGGTTAACCCTTCAATGCCGGGTGGGTATATGATTTCCATAGGCGTAGGAGGCGGGGGTCCAGGGGGGCAAATGCCCCCCCAAATTTCGGGCAAGTCTGATTTTTCGGGCAAGCAGACCCGGGAAAATAAAAAAAGTTTTAAATTTTTTAAATTTTTTAAAATTTTTCCGGGTCTTCTTGCCCGAAAAATCAGACTTGCCCGAACAAAAAACCTTTCGGGCAAAAAGTAACGAGAAATTTCAGAAGATTTTGGTCGGATGATTAGAAAAAGGTCGTCAGAATTTTCGGGCAAACGTAACGGAAATTTTTCTTAAGAATTCGGCCGGACGAAAAAAAATTTCGGGCAAAAGTCTAATTTTTGCCCCCCCCCAACGCTGAAGTGTCCCCTACGCCTATGATGATTTCCCATACCATTTACTACCATCTCGGCATTAAAGAGTTTTAACTTAAGGCGTGTTAAAAGCAATCACAAGTTGGTTGAACAGTTCGACTTGAACTCAATGATAAATTATTTAAAGTCAGAGATAGAAAAGTGAAACTTCATGGTGAGGTTTGTTGAAATAAAATCTTCGTTCAATCATTCATTAAATGAATTTGTAAAGCGTCTCTTCAATTGGACTACTTAGAGGCACTCCCGACCATGCAGCGCGACCAAATAAAACGGTCATAAGATGAGAAACAGTTAGGAATTCCTGAGCAGAAATTTTAGAAAGGGAGTGGAGCAACTGGAGCATCAAGGGGAGGCCATTCCAGATAGACAGTACCGCCGAGAAGATTGTAGGCCATACGTGGTAGAGGTAGGATATAGTTACGCAGTAACCGATAGATCTATACACTACGAAGAAAAGCTGTACAGATTTTGGAGACAAACTAGTGCAAACTTGTATGAGATAGTACTCAACAATAAGCACAACTAGTTTATTTAATTAACTGAATATTATCTAGTCAATGTCAAGTATTGGGATTCAGTGATATTATTAATGTTGGTACATTGAAGATAAAAAAACAATAACGATTCGAATGAACAAAAGATTTATGCTTAATCAACACTCGACTTGATTTACGCGAGCCTTTATTCATCTAATGCAATTGTGTTTTTTTCATTTGCTCAAATCACAACGTTCCAATCAAAACGACTCATAATCCGCTTGAAAAATCAGTCACAGAATGATTCAAACAATCGTCTATTGTTGTCTCATTTCATTTCAAAGCACCGCTTGTCTTCAATTCCTCATAATCCCAACATTCTTCGACATTTTCCATCGTCACAGTCGAAAAGTCCCTCTGCTTCAATCGTCGGAATTCCATATAATAATATTTATAACAGTCGTAGTCATGGAAACGACGGACAATGGTCGTCATGACAACGCCATAAACAAACGGCGGTTCCCGGATGACGACGCCTGATCTGCATCTCATTCACGACGCAACTGTCGCTCTCCGACGTCCGCGCTTAGACGCACATCCGATCGCATATAATCGGCGCTCATGACTACACTCAACAACCAATCAATGCATGCGGCGGTGATACTACCGGTGGGTTGGTGGGGGAGGTGGAGGATAAAATGGGTAGACACCACTCCCTCTACTGTAACAGTGGACCTCTCAACCACGATCGTATACCATAAATAATTTCCTGGGTTTGATCAATCACGCAGAGGTTAGAGCACCACATTTGCGCCACATCATCAACGATCTCTATACCATAAAATTATATAGTATCACTTCGTCTCTATAGGATTGCCCTCCCCGGATTCTGACCTGGCATCCGAACGAACCAGAAACCTGGCCATTGCAGACTTGAATTTATATTGCGCCATCCATAGATCTTATCTTGTCCAATGCATGAGGAATACCTTCTGTGTGGGCGCTGAGAGATATTTATACGTTACGTTGTATTCATTGCATTTTCAGATTCCAACATATTAAGGTAATCACAGGCGTATACTATAATATACGTTGAATGGGCGCTATATACGGAAACTCCTGGAGAATAATAATGAGTGTCAAGAGTACTTCTTGAAAATGCGCTACATAAGTTTGTGGTCACAGCGCTAAAACTATTCATTACAAAACCATTTATTTAATCAAGCCGAGGATTGACTGATGTGCACCATCAAAATCGTCATTCACCCCCCCCCTCTACCCCATGCAATGTCTATGTTGTATGGCATGAACAGGTTCATGATATTATCCGTGCACTAATATAGAAAAGAAATAAACAATGCCAAGAAAAAAGCAGGGGACAGGATGGATTAGACATTGGCCCTCATACGCTAAGGCAAAGAAAATGAAGTCGGACCAAGCTTCAAAGCTTATATATATAGTCCAAGAGATTGCCATTCATTTTGGACAAATCTGACTATTAGTAGTATAGTAGTAGTAGTAGTAGTAGTGGCAGTGGTAGTTTCCGTTTAAGCACTTCGTGTGATAATAAAGGTCATTAGCGCAGCCCTCCTCCTTTGTCGAGGCTTTGGACTGGTTGCAGTGTCAGGGAACAAACAGCAGTTATATAGGTCTGCAGTCCTAAATTTATGCGCAACAGTGACTAGACGTCCTCATGCACCGGACAGTCTTGCATAACGCTATAATGCATATGGCATCTATGGTTGTGTTAAGGCGCCATATAAATTGTCGTTCTTATTACTATGCCGGTGGTTCTTCGTGCCACAAAGGAGGTTTCGACTTAATTATACCATTATCTCCGATATTAATTTCAAGATGGCCGCGTGGCAGGTGGTAGAGACAGCGACAAAGAGCGATCAAAGCACACGGACACAGACAGTGACATGAAAGCTGCTGCTGTGTGTGGTTTATGCGTTCGTAACAACAAAGCAGTACTTAGAGGCGTCTCTTAGCGCTAAATAAATGACTACTCAAACTACAGAAAGACCGACGGACAGAGATATATAGACAGACACAGACAGACACACAGACAGGAGACAAATAATTAGTAGGAGAAGCAGTCATCAAAAACAAATAGACAGACAGAGCCAGCGAGAGAAGTACAGACAGACAGACAGACAGACAGACAGACAGACAGACAGACAGACAGACAGACAGACAGACAGACAGACAGACAGACAGACAGACAGACAGACAGACAAACAAACAGACAAACAGACAAACAGACAAACAGACAAACAGACAAACAGACAAACAGACAAACAGACAAACAGACAAACAGACAAACAGACAAACAGACAAACAGACAAACAGACAAACAGACAAACAGACAAACAGACAAACAGATAGACATACAGAGCCAGCGAGAGAAGTACAGACAGACAGACAGACAGACAGACAGACATAGATGCAAACATAGTACATACAGTTGTACAATGGATTTACATGAAGAGCCAGATGAATGAATACACAAGACGATATTGTAAATGGCATACTGCACAATATTGTACATGCAGTGGATTATACGTACACACAATTGCGTAGGCCTATATAATTATGGACA
>OX243819.1:37219073-37222323 GCA_945859605.1 Lumbricus rubellus
TGTATGTATGCATGTATGTATGTATGTATGTATGTATGTATGTATGTATGTATGTATGTATGCATGCATGCATGCATGCATAAATTATATGTATGCCTTGTGATGTATGTATGGACTATATGATCCGTGCCTTCATTTCTTCAGTCTTTCTGACATTCTTTGCATGTATTTTCCGGCAAATAACACAGAAGGAAAATCCGGGCAGACACGCAAACACGTGACCGGATTTAATATTTCCCACAACAGACGGGGGCGAGTACCACCATCGTCGAGGAGGAGGGACGACAATAATTGGCGCAATTTGAGAAGCTATGAAACACCCACAGACCACAGTCAAAGAAAATCTCCAGATCTCAAAGATATCCGCAGCTGACCGTGGATGGATGGAAATCCCTTTCAAGTAACAGTTATTATTGCCGTCCAAGTCTTGCAAGGAAAGCGTCGACATTGAAGAGTTCTGCCAGTCTGCATGTGGGTGTTGCCTGACCACCGGAACGACATCGCGGCAAGAGTAATTGCCATCGTCTGTGCAATACAAAGAATGGCTAATTGCCATCGTCTGTGCAATACAAAGAATGGCTAATTGCCATCATCTGTGACGCACTGAGAATGATGACGCCCGATCCGAAGTGACACTCCACGTCAAAAGTGAAGAGATTGAAGCGGACAAATTCTTGGATATAACGACGTATACATAATACGTGGAATAAAGCAATATTATTATTATTTCGGATGATGTTGGTCCATTCAAAGCAAAAAGTCATCCGGAAACTAGCAATTGGGTGGAATACATTCCAGAAAAAACCGTTAGTCCCTAAGCTAAGAAAGCGTAAGGAATCTTACATAAACTTGGATTAGATCAAAATCAATACCGTTACGCATACCACAACACAACATCAACAACCACAGCAACAACAACTGCCATTGCTAATACTATACTATACTTCCATTTCTAATACGACTGCAACAACGCTAATACAATTACTACTACCATTGCTAATATTGCTACCAATGCTTCCATTTCCATATGGTGCAACAATGCTACTACAACAACAACAACTACTACTACTTCTTCTTCTTTTTCTTCTACTACTACTACTAATGCTACATGGCTCGATCACTATTACTGCAACAACAACAGCATAAATTACGTGTAGCAATTTATCCAACAACCTGTGAGATGCGCTCCTCGTTCATTTTCTCTGTCGTTATTCCGCAAAAGCACTTAAAAACATTCGATACGATTACAGTTTTCCGTCAGGCCACAGATAAGCTTCTCTAAGGTGGCGCTATACAAATCTGCGAAATAAAACTTGGCCACGGCTACAAGATCAACAGCAACAGAATTGACAGCGAGAAATCAACGATACGACAATGAAATAAACAATATACCATGCATAAGACAATGAAATAAACAATATACCATGCATACAACAATGAAATAAACAATATACCATGCATACAACAATGAAATAAACAATATACCATGATACCACAATGAAATAAACAATATACCGTGATACGACAATGAAATTAAAAATATACCATGATACAACAATGAAATAAACAATATACCATGATACGACAATGAAATTAAAAATATACCATGATACAACAATGAAATTAAAAATATACCATGATACAACAATGAAATAAATGTTATACCATGATACAACAATGATACAACAATGAAATTAACAATATACCATGATACAACAATGAAATAAATGTTATACCATGATACAACAGTGATACAACAATGAAATAAACAATATACCATGATACAACAATGCACTTAACAATATACCATGATACGAAATCATACGACAATGAAATAAAATTTGTACATACCTGTGACGACGTTGATATCCACAGACTTCTCTGATAGATCGAGAACTTCTGGATTCCTCTCCAGGTTGTCCCGAATGGATTTAATCGCCTCCACCGATCCACAGACGCGGTAGAGTCCCATCTGTTCCATTCCTCGCTTCTCCACCTCCTCTACGCAGCGCATGATCAGCAGTGGAACGCCCCTTCCGCTTCGTTCCTGCCGCACAATCGTCTCAAGGTCCGTGCCGAAGATGGAGCTGGTGCGGACGGACGGCGCCCGACGGTAGGCCTCGCGTGGGTCGCGGTAGCTGAGCTCGACGTAGAGTTCCCCGTTCGGTTCCAACTTCAGGTAGAACTGGTGGTGACGGTCCATCCATGCGAGGTGCTTCAGGCTGACCGAGGCCGAGAAGCAGAGCCGGTGACGGGACTGCGCCGACCAGCGGTACACGGCAAACGACATCGTCTGAGCATCGGTGAGATCGAGGAGGAACTGGTCGTCCCAGTCGAAGGACACGGTTCCGGACAGGACCCTCGTCCGTGCGAAGCCCACGGAGTCGACCTCGACGACGCAGTACATCTCGTGGTTTCCGGCCTTCGCCGGGAGCAGACCGTGGCCGCAGAAGATGTGGACGTAGACGACACCGCTGATGCCACCACCACCACCTCCACCACCACCTCCACCACTACCACCACCACCTGTCTTTCCTCCGAAGTCGTTCTCCGTCGAACAACTCGGCAGACGGTAGAGCTTAAACGCTTCCTTCCGTATCTGGAAAAGCCCCCTGCTCGCCGTGTGGTACCCGGGCGACGACCGTGTCGCACTGGCGGACCTTGCAGGGCGATCAGATCTCGTCAGGGTACCACTGCCTGGCGCCCCAAACCCACTTCTGAATCCGTTACACAGGGAATCCACTGGGTACGTATCCCCCAATCTGCCCACTCGACGGGGTGGAGGAGCGCCAGGTAAGTGGGCGTCGTACCCATGTGGGTATGAAATGGGGTCGAAGAGTTCGTTCGTTTGGGATTCAGTTCGCATTTTAAAAAGTGTATCGAGTCTGTGGTTCTGTAATTGTTGTTCAGTCGCCGCAGTTGTTGTTGTTGGATTCGGTTCGTAGAAACGATGTTCAAACGGAACACTCGATGATGAACGTCCGAAATCAACATTCTCTGTAGACACAAACAATACTGCTGTATTATGTTTATTATTACGTAACTTATTTGATTTAAATAGTATTATAGTCTTTATTGCTATTATTATTTTTTACTATTGTGATTACTATTTTAATATATTCTTACTTCTGTCATTTGTTATTATTATTACTATTATCATCATTATTATTATAACTATTACTACTTCTATTATTATTATTGATATTATTCCTTAAGTTTTATCATCTTCAAAATCTTCTGCCGACAGACT
>OX243819.1:37222523-37242523 GCA_945859605.1 Lumbricus rubellus
CTACGTTCTATATGCACTGAGTAAGTATACGTTAGATTAACGTAGTGATTTTCTAACGTAGTTCACCTACGTTAGTTTTTAACGTACTGAAGTACGCTCTGGAGCCTTCATATAACGTAGTTCACTATGTTAGTTTTTAACGTAGTGAAGTACGCTCTCGGTCTTTCATATAACGTAGTTCACTATGTTAGTTTTTAACGTAGTGAAGTACGCTCTCGAGCTTTCATATAACGTAGTTCACTCTGTTAGTTTTTAACGTAGTGAAGTACGCTGTCGATCCTTTATATAACGTAGTTCACTATGTAGTTTTTAACGTAGGGAAGTACGCTCACGGTCTTTTATATAACGTAGTTCACTGTGTTAGTTTTTAACGTAGTAAGTACGTTGTCGGTCCTTCATTTAACGTAGTACACTATGTTAGTTTCTAACGTAGTAAGTACGTTAGTATTAATTATGTATACATGCTGAAATAGGCATAATTTTATTACAAAAATAAAGCACTAGCACATATAACTAAACATCATGAGTAATACTATACTTGTACAAAGATATTATATGCATATAAAACCCTATACATAAAACACATACACATTTATATATACACACATACATACAACATTAATAAAATATAAAACTATCTTGAGAATTTATATAATGTTCCACAAAAGGTTTAAGGAGCCGCAGGGCGCTATATAGATTTATGAAATAAATATATGTATATAATTCAACACACACCAAAAATATAATCAATCAATGAATCAACCGTTTATTTGCTCAGCAACAACAGAAATCATAGAGGCAAACCGAGAAACAGCAAGTTCAAAATTCCCTTTTTTCATTCACGCAGCTAAACAATAATTATTAGTCATTGTCAATGTGATTAAGAATCATCTAAAAAAATAACATTATCTAGACCACAAAGTAGCCAATCAACTATAGCAACAACAGAAAATTGCAGAATAAAAAATTCAAAAGTGCAAGCAAATCATAGCACCCATAACTGAAACTTATATAATCCTAAAAGCACAACAATCAATCAATTTTAGTTCAAAAATATTGATGTCTCAATTTTGTTTGAAAACGAACTATGCGCAACATTTTTAGAACAGGAGGAAGAACTCCAAAGTGATGGACCTGAGCACTTATTTGAAAACCACCATGTCCTGGTCCATGCTGCAGGAATTTGACATTTATACTATTTTCTGGAATAATGACCAACCCTTCCAGAAATATCCATCTAACTGTGAAGGAAGAAATCCATAATTATAGCTTTACATGAGCAGTCCAATTTGTTATTTTGCAATATCACTCAATTTCAATATATTGTCATTGCTAAACAGTAATTAATTATCAATTAACAAATTTAATAATCATTTATTAAATAAACATATATATCTAGTCCAATCAATATTTAAACAAGATAGAACAGGCATCCAAAATCCATCAAAATTTTCACTAATTTAACGCTACATGCATAACTTGCATAACTTGCATAGAAATATATATAATATGTATTTAATTTCAAGTCGAATTAAGATAGGCAACACTTTTTCACTGCCAAATCAAAGGACAGAAGCAAATGCAAAGACGCCCATATATCACTAAATGCGAATAGCATTATAATAGAACTTCTATAACCATTTCGGGGGGTGATAACACAGCTGCTAGGTTCATGAACTTCATGAATAAATTTCCAATCTTTTAATTAAAAAGTCTTTGTGCTCCAAAATAAATGGATACACCATATAAAAAACCTATATGAAACAGTTTGAAGAGAAAGTCAATGCCACTCGATAGCTAAGACAACTGGTATAAGTGCTACAGTTTTATTCACAATTGATGTGTTGCATCAGTCAGAAGTGTTCTCCAGAGATCGATATGGCTTATCCCGCAGAAGTCCGAGTCCGGTAACCAGAGACATGTATAACTGCTGCAACTACGACTTTGTTGAAGGGGGCATGATATTTTGGACGTTAGAGCATCGTCAATGTGGGATTTAAGAATCCTGAAGAGATGAGACAGGTTCTGATTGGAAAGACCGTAGGGCAATAAATCGTGGAAATCTTGTTGCGGTGGATATGGCGGCGTTGGTAGAAGAACTATGAGTCTCTCCGCTGTATTGAGTGTTGATCCGACCAATCTGAATCAAAAGCAAGACAATTCAATTGAATGGTGTTGAATTCAATGGTTGCAGATTCAAAACATATCAAATACTGGCTGCACCCGGCCACGTGTTGCTGTGGCAGAAAAGACCGTCCTTCCCCTCCCCCTCCCTCTGTCTCCATCTCCCTTTTACATCCCTCGCTCCGGTCCCTCCCCTCCCTCTTTGTCCAGCTCTCTCCTTCTATCCTCTAATACACCGTTCCTTCCCAACAGCGACATATGAACTATCGCGACTTTTGGGCGACTTTAAAACGTGATTTTGCGACAAAGAGTTTTCGAAATGTGGCAACCCTGATCATCTCGCGACTTTTGGGCGACTTTACAACATGATATCGCGACAAAAACGTTTCTGAAATCTGGCAACTCTCATGGACGTTGGGATGTGTATATTTTCAAGATGGCGGTCGAATGCAATTCAAAGTTCTCTTTTTGTGGAAAAGATTGGGTTTTTTCGAAAAAAAGCGAAATACAACACGGTTCTATTGGAATGGAAGGTTTTGCAAAATTTCCAAAACAATCTTTTCGCAAGTTTCCGAGAACACTCTTAACAAACTATTGGAAAGTTTCATTCTTATTTATATAGATAGTTTATGATGAGAAATCAACCATAAACCCAGAACCAAAAATATACACTGTGTAAACATTCACAACAGCACAAAATGAGCATATCAGGTGGATCATAAACATGGATAAACCAGAAAGGAACAGGTTCCGCAACCCTCATTAACCCCGACATAAGTCAAGATTGTGAAATTGAGATGCAGAAGGAGGAACTTTACACAGAAGAAAGGCAGGAAGAACTAATAACGAAACGAATGCGGAATATTATAAAAGACACAGTACACACAATCTATATAAATAAAAATGAAACTTTCCAATAGTTCGTCGCATGATCACGCCGAAAGTTACGCACCGATTGTTTTGAAAATTTTACAACACCTTCCATTCCAATAGAACCATGTTCTGTTATGCTTTTTCCCCAAAAAACGCAACCTTTTCCACAAAAAGTGAACTTTGCAATCCGTTCGACCGCCATTTGCAAATTCAACAAAACACCACGGCTGCCAGCTTTCATAAAGGCGTTGTTCCCAAACACAGCAGTCCAAACATGAATGAGGTCGCGTGCTGTGACGTCAACAGCTAACGCTTATTAATTTCCGAAAGCGGCCTTTCATCATTATTGGGCTCTATCCGATGTCAGGAATGGACGGTGTGACGGAGGAAAGGAGCGGGACGAAGAGGGTGGGTAGGGGAGGTCTTTTCTGCCACAGCAACGCGTGGCCGGGTACAGCTAGTAATTCAGATATAAGTGTAAAACAACAGGGGAAGGTAGGAAGGGGTGAGACAGGGATGCCCACTGTCACCATTGCTGTTTAACATTTATATAGAGGAGATAATCAAAGAGGCATTGGAGGAACTGGAGGAAGGGATAAAAATGGGAGCAATGTGGATCAGGGCATTAAGATTCGCAGACGATCAAACAATGATGGCAGGAAGTCAGGAAGGGTTACAAACAATGATGGACAGACTGAACACAACATCAAAAGAGTATGGAATGAAAATCAACAAAAAGAAAACAAAGGTTATGAGAATAAGCAAAGGAGAGCAGAAGGTAGTTAAAATACACATTGATGGAGAAGAACTGGAACAAGTCAATGAATTCGCTTATCTCGGCAGTACTATTACGGAGGATGCGAGATGTCACAGAGAAATACAATGGAGGATTGTACTAGGAAAAGATGCATTTGAAAAGAGAAAAGAGCTACTGAGAGGTGGAATCAATAAAGAACTGAAAAAGAGAAGGGTAAAAACCTTAGTGTGAAGTGTGATGCTATATGGATCGGAGACATGGACTATGAGGATGGAAGACATCTAGAGAATAGAAGCATTCGAAATGTGGTTATGGAGACGGATAGAAAGAATCAGCTTGAGGGTTCATGTAAAGAATGAGGAGGTATTGAGAAGAGGGGGAGAAAAGAGATCGATGATACACACAATTAGAGAAAGACAAAGAAGATGGATAGGCCATACACTCAGAGAAGACTCGATGCTAAGAACAATCATAGGGGAATTTGAGGAGAAAAGAACGAGAGGAAGACCAAGACAAAGACTGTTGGTCTGGATGATGAAAGACGGTTATCAGAAGCTGAAAAAGAATGCACAGAACAGGGAAGAATGGAGACGTCAAACATTGGAACCTGTCTAAGGGCAGAGAACAAAAAGAAGAAGAAGTGTAAAACAGAAATAAGAAAGTAAAATTAACAGTGTCAATGATTTCTATGCTTATTAAGTGAAATTAGTATTAAAATGAAATGAAACTCCTGGAATGCAATAATTATTGTTAGCACAGAATCGACTATCAACATTGTGTTTACAAGCACATAATAAAGCTAAGATGCCATTGGTGATAATAATATGAAGTGTGTCAACCATACTATCAATTCAAACATAACAAAATCGGTAATTAATTAACCCGTTCCATAATGATAGCGCATATTCATTTGACAACAAAGCAAAGAAACAAAGTTTCTCAAGACAATAAGGTGTCAGAGAAAACAGACTGTAGGCAAGTAAGGTCACCATACTGTCAATACCACCCGATTACCAATTAAACAGTAAAGGACCTAAAAATGTATTGACGATTGCTTAAATTCACTTAACTATAATAATGCCTGGAGAAATGTGCACGAATGTTAGAAACTTAAATAGAAGCAATCATGAATAAAGTAAAAGTAAAGTCCACAATGGATAGGGCATTTACTAAGAGGAGACAGTCTGGTGAAATCGGTGATAGAAGGAAAAATGGAGGAGAAACGAGCAAGAGGAAGACCACGACAGATGTTGCTGGACACGCTGATGAAGAAAGTCGGATATCAAAGACTAAAGGAGAAGGCCCAGCGGAGGGAAGAGTGGCGACATTGGACAGCCGAACCTGCCTAGGGGCAGAGAACCAGAAGAAAAGAAGAAAGTCCATCCAATTCGATGTGGAACACAGTGAGGTGCTCATCTCCTTTTCAATAGCCTTGAGCCAGCAGAGGAAGAGTGCCAAGGTCCTGGATACGAGGCCAGTGTATCGCAAGACTTGCTGTTTACTTCCCAGCTAACGCCGGTACCAAATTAAACTGCTTGGTGACAGAGGCACGTGTGCGTAAACAACATGCACAAGCTCGTTACCGAGAGTCGAACCCGCAACCGCCCGCTCCGTGAGCAAGCACGCTACCGATAGGCCACCAAGTCATGAATAAAGAGACATGAAATGTGATTATTTACATAAGGACAGAAGAAAAAATTAAAAAGAGAAGCAGTGCTAGCTATCCAAGAGCAATGTATGAATCTTATTCCTCCTTTTGTAATGCAAACAAAGGATTAATGCATGAGGGGTAATCAGAATCTCATGAAATATGGTAATATAAGAGACATGGAAAATAAGCGAGTTATAAATGTGGAATAGCTTTGGGATACAGTGTTCAAATCTAAGTATATAGCACCTATATTTTTGCATTTGTGTAGGTTATCGGCATAATGTTCCCATCCAAGCAAAATAGTAAGATGGAGATCAACAATGACCCTACAAAAATGGATGAGATGGTCTGTATTCATATAAATCACCACAGATGCTAAAATTATCCATTTTAAGAGATATGAGATATATAAAGCTGCGTGGTAAAGTGTGGGAACCCCCAATAAATGGAAGTCATATCTGGCACTGAAGTATTCCACGACACAATGCTCAATTTACTCAAGGTGTTTTCTCAAAGAAAGTCAGATTCAGAGATGACTACCAAGAACTTATTGGAATGACACTGGATGTTCTTGAATGTCGGATTTAAATAATTCACTGGTCCGCCAAATTAAATATACCAGCCAAAATAAATATACTGAACGCCATCAAAATACACTACCTTCACGATCAACGTGATTTATTCATCTAGTAAAGAAGGAAGAAAGGAAGATTTTTCAATTAAAGCGGTTTGGTTCCCTTCTTTACACAAAGGCACAGATAAGATTTCAAGATGGGAATGCAAACTGCACTTTCAACATGGGTTGCCGCTTGGCACATTTGTAGTTGTGACAATTAGAAGAGAACATTTCAAGAAGAAGAGCTATCCCGAAATTTCCCTTAGGATTGAAAATGGTGGCACAACATATAGCAAGCTGGGAATTTATGAAGTTCTGCAGACGGCATCATCTCCAGTGTATCATCTCTAGTTGATTGGGGGCTGGATACAGTGAGGAGATATGTGGACTTCACAGTGGACCCATGACTAGGTCAAATATATGCTCTTTATAATCTGCTGGTGAGGTTCAACTGTTGAGGGAGATTTGAGAATAACCATGGCTAAGCAAGTAATTTCTTACTTTTGAGCAAAAAAGTGAAATACGAGAAATTACTGTTATTGTGTTTTAGTAATAGCCGGCCCTGCATAGAAGACTTCTCTAAATAAAACTTCAAAAACCATCCAGAATGACAACAGATGTATTAAAAACTGAAAAAAACAACAACAGAAATATTTGTTTTATATATTTGTTTCATATTGACTTTATAATGATGTTTTAAGATAATTTTTGACCTTAGATTGGTATTCTTCGGGTCAAAAATTATATATATAAATGACACGACATATGTCTTGACAATTTGTATGAATGTCTTTGGTGCAAAGGACATCATTTCTTAAAATGCATCTTTTTTAGTTCTGAGGGCAAATTCCAAATGGATCCCATGCTTAATAATTAGAACTGTGAGAAACCATACAGGGTAACAATGGAACATGCCACTAGGAAATTGAAATTTTGACTTTAGTTTCGTATTACTCATGTCAAAATATATTGAAACGACACCAGCCATGAAATGATACGATGATTTATAAGAATTTCATAGCTTTTGGACCAAATTCTGAAAAAACGGACATTCTGAATTCTAAGAGAAATTTCGGATGGCTTCACATCTTAAAATGTTCTCTTCCGTCCCAATTACAACTGTGCCAAGCGGAAACTTGTGTTCAAAAAGTGCAGTTTACTACCATATCAGACTTGTACCACTAAGCTTTACACGAAATTTCAATTGAACTAAGGAAAGCATTAATCAGAGATGGGAGATCAGCGATCCTGCCATGAAGGTCCTAGAAAACCGCTAGTGGTATCTTCCAGGTGAGGCTGAAAGTATGACACTGCTCTCAGTGCGCTCTGACCAACTTCCTGCAACAGGTAAAGTGAAGATTGTCCCTATAACTTGTACAAAGCGTGGTGAAGGTCAGAAGTGGCACTGTGGGACTGAACGGCTATCGTCTGGGTAAGTGTGCACAGAGCGAACACGAGCACTACTGTCCTGCCTGGATTTGTCGTTTCTTATATTTCACTGGAAAATTGAAAGAAAATGACAATTACAAGCAAGGCAGAGAGAATTCAGCAATTGAGTGGTGAACTTACACAGAAGGGGTGAAATTGTTACATGAATGTGAGCAACTCATAATGCATAAGAAAAGCAGTTTCTTCAGCAACTCAAAATGCATAAGAAAAGCAGTTCCTTCAGCAACTCATAATGCAGAAGAAAAGTAGGAACAAGTGGTCGAGGCAGAAAGAAAAGCTGCCTCCACTCACTCAGCAAAGTATTTAAGTAAGCTGTTGACACAGTGCTTGCCAGATCTTGCAGTTTCCAAAGACTAAGACTGAAGCGAGTGTTGAAGTCATAAACAAGAACCACCAACATTCATGTTTTTGGATATTTTGTGCTCATGTATTTTTTAAACCTAATGAAATTCTACTTCTCAATCTGACCAATTGTTTAAGTATCACATTATTTTGAAAAATTACAGTAATATTTTATTTATGTTGAAATGAAATACAATAATCATAGCAAGGTCCACAAAAGAAGAAATTGACTTGAGGAAAGTGATTGGCACTCATGAGTTTGCATGCACAAACTGAGTTCCAACAAGAGCGCCTCTGAGGAGTTCTCTTGAAGTGGCGCTATATAAATGTTCGATTACAATTACAATATAAATATAAGATGGATTGATCCAAGCCACAATTGGCAATAAATCCACCTGCCAGAGAATAAAGCAGTTACAGAAAGTGCCACTAATAGCACCAGTGTCATCAATGGAAACAGTGACTGGTGGCTGCTAATAGATGGTATAGCAATTGTGCAGAAGATAATGGCTGTAAAACTATTCTAGAACTGCCAAGCTTTAGGCAGGTTTGTAATCTGTCCAATTATTCTAAAGCGTTTGCAAATACTCAAGTTAGGTTGTAATTGATAACTATATACTAAAGATTTGCCTAAGAAAGGTACAAGACAGAACAGCAAAGGAGAGCCACATTCTTCTCAAAGTAAAAGATACAACTGTCATCAAAAACAAAGGTGCAAATCATTAAACCAATAGCACAAAACACTAAAAATGTAACTGGCTCAACAACGCATCGTCAAGAGTACAACTAATAATCTAGTGAAGTCATGTGACTTGTCGAGCTGTCAAGACAAACTGCGACTGCTCTATATCAACAAGCATAAACACACGAGAGGCATGCTTATGATTATGCAAGCTGTGGAGGTGGCATGTACAGGAAACCATATCTATATATGCTCTTCATAGGACAACAGGCACAGCACCTGCAAATAGCATGAGCATGAAAGAGTGTCATCACACAGTTATACAGTAACTGATCCATGATAAACTTGGTCTACAGAAATCAGCAGCTCTAATCAGCTGGCATGTCCTCACAGAGTGCAACACAACTGGACAAATAGCTGGAAAAGAATTTTAAATGATGCTGCACAGCATTCCTTGTATAAAGCCAAACTGTACTTACAGAGGTCATTGGTCATTGGGCGTCGAGAAGATCCTGAATTTTAACCGGCAGAAAAATGACAGATAGCCCGGTTGAGTATTCTCAGATGGTATCTCTTCGTATATCTACAAAAATAAACAAACTAATGACAACTGCAACGTCCTGTGTATTCCCACTTGTTGAATCAGAGGAAATGGAGTGGTGTTTTAATTGCTAACAACCAAAAAATTCACCCAAGGTATCACACAGGACTCCAAAGGCAATTCAAAGGTAATTATGTCTTACAAAACTGAAGATACCACTGTCATCAAAGACCAAATAAATACCAGTTATGTACCTGGCTCAACAACACATCAACAAGAGAGACGCTTAAAATTTAGGAACCTGACTTGGCACGGTGCTTTGGCAAACTCCAATCCATTTCCTCTGAATCAACAAGTGGGAATACACAGGACAAGGCAGATGAACCTGCAAATATGCATGCTAAGGAAGTCACACATACAGAAATCTGATTCAAGCCCATCTCTAACTCCCAGGTGACTGAAGCCCTGCTATAAGCCCTTCGCAGGGTGACACATATAGGCATAGAATATGCAATTACTTAGGGGCTCTACAGTAACATCACGTAATTCGACTACAACCTAGGATGAATTTGGTTCACAGAAATAATGTGCTTTAATCAACAGGCAAGCCATTTCAGAGTGAGACACAACTGGGCAAATAGTTGGAAAATGCAAAGAGGATGCTATCCATAACTGCTCCCTTAAAGTTCAACTCATTCATACATTCTATGGATTTAGATAACACCCCTTCAAGAAATCTGCTCAGTGGCACTCCCAACCCAGCTACGGTGAAAGAAAAAGACCTGCAAGATTTATGAAAGAAAGTTTTATTGGTGAGATGTAATAAATACAGCTTTCAACTGCACCTGAAGTGCTGATTAAAAGGTACAGAGTCTGGTAGAAAATTGCAGATCAACTATGTGAGTAATCTCAGCAATTGCATGAAGAGTTGACAAACTTCCAGCAACTATGGTGCTTGGTAGGATCACATGCAGTGTGCACATGTACAGTGTGTGATCACAAAACATTACCCTTGACCAATTACCAGTAAATTGTATCACAAGGTAGCAGCGCTCATTTTAAAAACATTGTCCATGTGAACAACAATCACAGACCACACACACAAAAAAACACATAAACCCACACACACAAACAGAATACACCCACAAACAAATCCACCCACACACATACACAATCATGCATTTACCAGTAAATTGTATCACAAGGTAGCAGCGCTCATTTTAAAACATCGTACATATGAACAACAGTCACAGACCTCACAAAAAACACACAAATCCACACACAAATCCACACAAACAGACACACACCCATACGCAATACCCACCCGCACACTAAACAATAACGCATTTAGATTGTATTGCAAGGCAGCAACACTCATTTTAATACAATTTCAGATCATCGTCCATATAAAAAACAGACAGGCACACAAACACACAAATCCACACGCACATACACAATAATGCATTTCAATTATATCGCATTGCAGCAGCACCATATTTTATTACAATTTAAAATCATCATCTTTAAAAACAACTGTCGCATACCCACCCACAAACCCACCCAAACACACACACACACACACACAGACAACCAACACAAAAAGATCCACCCACACAATAAAGCTTTTCAATGATATCGCACATTTTTAATACAATTTAAAATCGTCGTCTATAAAAACAACAGCTGTAGACCCACACACAAACCCATCCAAACACACACACCCCTAAACGATAGTCACAAAAAAATGCATGCCGGTTATTTATATCCCATAGCAGCAGCACTCGTTTTAATACAATTTAAAAATGATCAAATGAAAAACATCCACAGACCCATACACAAACTCAACTACACATTTTAATACAATTTAAAAACGATCATATAAAAAACAGCCACAGACCCACGCACAAACTCAACTACACACAGAGACACACTCGCACACATACACAATAACGCATTTAAATTATATCGCATAGCAGCAGCACTAATTTTAATACAATTTCAAAAACACACTCCACTGGCCTCGTTAGCTACATCGGTAAGCGAGACGTTGGTTGCAACGGACTGCGGTTCAAACCCCGGGGTGGGAGTTGACATTCAAAGATTTAGATATCTTGGGCTAGTACGTTTGGGATGCAGGGGTGCAAGCTGCTGCGGAACGACCCTGGGCAAGTTGCTGTAAACCCATCATTGCCAATGAACCTGCTTACTGGCAGAGCACCATCATCATCATCACTCCAAATAAACAAAAGACGGAGACCCACACACAGTATCACCCACACAGAGCACACCCACAAAACACACAACCAACCAACCAACCACACACACATAAAATAATGCATTCAAATTATATCGTACTAGCTGGGGTACCCGGCGTTGCCCGGGAAATTCAGGATTCGACCCGCTACGGCAACAACCCAATCACACCACACCTTCACCTCAAACCCCACCCCACCCCGTACACCCACCCCTCCATCTGCACCGGCTTCACCCCTCCAAGCCACCTCCACCCCATCCTTACCACACCCCCATCTCCAGCCCACCTCCACCCCCACCCCGTACACCCCACCACCCGCCACCCGCTTCGCACCTCCACCTCTTCACCACCCCCTAACCTCACCCCACTCCACCTCCACCCCTACTCCACCCCAAACCACATCCCGTCCACCCCACCCCGTTAACCCGCCACATCCCACCCCTTCCACCTACCACCTCCACCCCACCCTACCCTCATCCCTACCCTCCACCCCACCACCAGAACCCCCAGCCCAAGCCAGCTCCCACCCCACCCACCCCGTCCACCAATCCACCAACTCCCACCCCATCCCCGCCCAAAAGCCCCCACAACACTCCGACCTCCAATGATACGCCATCGGTGAAATTTTGTTTTGCAGGAAAATTTTCCCTCCCACTCCACCCACCCCCATACCCACCCCAAGCTCACCCACCCGACAACACCCCATCACACGTTATGTGAATAGCCGTGAAGCTATGGCTTTACCTCCACTGGCTGGACCTGACGGTCCTCTCTCTATAGATGCAAAGTTTCAGATCAATTGCTGGAAAACTGCCAAAAAATAGCCCCAAAATTTTTTTGCCACCCTAAACAACGCCCTGCTCCACCAGGCCCCTGCGGAGCGAGGTGTGTATTGGCTGGTGGCGAGGTGGTCTCGGTGGCACTCTATCTAGCTGCAACTTTTCAGGTGAATAACTGTGAAACTATGGCGATGGTAAAAAAATATGGAAAATGGAGTTGTTCGCCCCTCCCTCATTCTCCCCTGGTTGTAAAGATTCGCGAACTCTTAAGTGGGTGGAACTGACGGTCTTCTGTGTAAATGCAAAATTTGACATCAATAGCTGCAAAGAAACCCCCCCCCCCAAATGTGTGCCCCCCCCCCAAACAACGCCCCGCCCCACCCGGCCCCTGAGGGGCGACGTGGGCGTTGGTTGGGGGCGAGGTGGTCCCGGTGGCACTCTATCTAGCTGCAACTTTTCAGGTGAATAACTGTGAAACTATGGCAATGGTAAAAATATGGAAATGGAGTTTTCGCTACTCCCCCATTCTCCTCTGGTTGTAAAGATTCGCGAACTCCTCCACTGAGTGGACCTGACCGTCCTCTGTGTAAATGCAAAATTTGACATCAATAGCTGCAAAGAAAATTTCCCCCCCCCCCGAAATGTTTGCCCCTCCCTAAACAACGCCCCACCCCGCCCTGCCCCTGCGGGGCGACGTTGGTGTTGGTTGGGGGCGAGGTGGTCCCTGTGGCACACTATCTAGCTGGAGCTTTTCAGGTGAATAGCTGTGAAACTATGGCCATGGTAAAAAAATATGGAAAATCGAGTTTTTCGCCCCCACCCATTCTCCCCATGGTGGTAGGGATTCGCCAACTCGTTTACTGGGGGTTACCTGACGGTCCTCTGTCTAAATGCAAAGTTTTACATCAATTGCAGGGGAAATTTTTTTTCCTCCCCCCCCCCCCCAAAATTCCCACAATCCTGGCCCCCATGGTGTTAGAAATTCGCCAACCCCTGCACTTTTTAAGTCTGATGGAACCCTGTCTAGGTGCAAAGTTTCATATCAATAGCTCCGAAACTGTGGGCGTGCATTCTGCACAAACATATAAATAAATAAATAAATATATATATATACATCCTTCCTTATAGATATAGATAGGCAATGGCGGATCCAGAACTATTTCAGGGGGGGTCACTGAGGAAAAAAATACTTTTCAACCGCCAAAAAAGTTGATGACCTTTTTTTCATCAGTCTTTGGCTGAAAGAAAAAGTATTTTTCATCCGACAAAAGCGTTGATGACCTTTTTGGACACCCATATTCGTATTGCTAATTTCAAACCGAATGGGGGGTACACGTCCACATGGCAGTTTTAAACAGGGGGCCATGGCCGGATTGGCCTCCTGGATCCGCCCCTGTGCATAGCAGCAGCACTGATTTTAATATAATTTTTAAACGTTGTCTAAATAAAACAACAGCCACAGACCTACACACAAACACAAAATCACAAACAGACCCACACCCAATAATGCATTTAAACTGTAGTGCATAGCTGCAGGCCTTAATACTATAAAATTTTAAAACATCATTCATAAAAACAACATCCAAAGACCAACACACAAAAACACACACACATCCACAAACACACATTTTTAATGCAATTTAAAATTATCGTCTATAAAAACAAACAGCCGCAGACCCCCACAAAATCCACCCAAACACACACAGAGACACACCCATAAAAGATACACTCATTTTTAATGCAATTGAAAATTATCGTCAATAAAAACAAACAGCCGCAGACCCCCACAAAATCCACCCAAACACACACAGAGACACACCTATAAAAGATACACTCATTTTTAATGCAATTTAAAATTATCGTCAATAAAAACAAACAGCCGCAGATCCCCACAAAATCGTCCCAAACACACACAGAGACACACCCATAAAAGATCCAGTCACACAATAATGCATTTCAATTATATCGCTCAGCAGCAGCACTCATTTTTAGTGCAATTTAAAATTATCGTCTATAAAAACAAACAGCCGCAGACCCACACAAATCCACCCAAACACACACAGAGACACACCCATAAAAGATACACTCACTCAATAATGCATTTCAATAATATCGCACAGCAGCAGCGCTCATTTTTAGTGCAATTTAAAATTATCGTCTATAAAAAGAAACAGCCGCAGACCCACACAAATCAACCCAAACACACACAGAGACACACCCATAAAAGATCCACTCATTTTTAATGCAATTTAAAATTATCGTCAATAAAAACAAACAGCCGCAGACCCCCACAAAATCCACCCAAACACACACAGAGATACACCCATAAAAGATCCATTCACACAATAATGCATTTCAATTATATCGCACAGCAGCAGCACTCATTTTTAGTGCAATTTAAAATTATCGTCTATAAAAACAAACAGCCGCAGACCCCCACAAAATCCACCCAAACACACACAGAGATACACCCATAAAAGATCCATTCACACAATAATGCATTTCAATTATATCGCACAGCAGCAGCACTCATTTTTAATGCAATTTAAAATTACCGTCTATAAAAAACAAACGGCCGCAGACCCCCACAAAATCCACCCAAACACACACAGAGACACACCCATAAAATGTGGGGCGCGGTGGTCTAGTGGTGGCGTCGTTGCCTTGGAGCCGGAAGGTCTGAGGTTCGAATCCATCGCGCCGCGTAAGTACCTTGGGCAAGTCCTTCACTCACAATTGCTCAGCGCTTCGGCGTGAAACTCCGATGCAGTGTCTGCTCTGCATCGGGAGCGCCTCTGAGTAGAGAGCTTGAAGGAGCGCTATAACAAGTGCACATACAAACATAAAAGATAGACTCATTTTTAATGCAATTTAAAATTATCGTCAATAAAAACAAACAGCCGCAGATCCCCACAAAATCGTCCCAAACACACACAGAGACACACCCATAAAAGATCCACTCACACAATAATGCATTTCAATTATTTCGCACAGCAACAGCACTCAATTTTAATGCAATTTAAAATTATCGTCTATAAAAACAACAGCCATATACCCACACACAAACCCACACAGAGACACACCAATAAAAAGATCTACTCACACAATAATTCCTTTTCAATTGTATTGCATAGCAGCCGCATTCATTTTAATACTATTTTAAAACATCACCCATGTAAACATCACTGAGGAGCAAACTAGGTGAGACCCTAGCGGCAGCACCTACGTACTTACATTCAGGTCAGACTGATGTAAAAAAATACAATAAGATTATGAATGTCACAAGTTGAAATAGTAAAATGAGTAATTCAGCTGACAAATATAACCAGGTCAAAGTAATATATTAGATTACTCAAGCAGTGCTAACTATAGAGTAAATGATGTACAGGTACACATAAACCTCTGTGATCATTATAATAATTATTATTATTAAGGAAGATTTATATAGCGCCTCTTCAAGGTATTCTGTTTTTAGATTCTTAACGATGAGAGCCAAGTGACACCTGGGCAACGGGCACAGAGAGGAGCAGGAGAACTTTTCTAGTCGTAAAACCTAGAATGAGCTTAAAGTCAATCAGTAAAGCAACACATCAATCAAATAAAGCATTATTCAGACTGAAAAAGATTTAAAAAATTAAGCATAGATCATCATCAGATAGGACCAAAGTTGTCCAAGAAGTAATAAACAAAATAACCATTAATCAGCATAGTAGTAACACTAGGTCAATTATTTCTCACTACAAGAATAACCATTCAAACCAAAACAACCTCAGTCAAACTAAAATCCCTGAAGACCTGACCAACCATCAGCCACGATACACCATGAACAACCAAACCACCCATCGGGCCGTTAATAACACTGAGCCTTTCAGCAACTTGCAGATCAATCCATGACAAAAAAAGTAAGCTAGATCCATAGTAACCCCAAACTAAGATACAAACAGGCAATGGCAGTAGGTAAAGTAAGCATCTTAAATGGAAACTCGTAGAAATAATTAGGTGCACATTATAACTGGCTTACTCATGTAGCATTAAATAAAATTATAAACTCAACACTTAGGAAGATATATAGGACTAAGCGTTTCTATGTCAACTGGGATCTTCAAGAGGACATCAGAGAAAATCATAATGATTTACGAGCAACAATGCATTCACCTTGTGCTTAAATCCATCTAATTAAGCATACATACCAGTCATCAAAAGGTTTAAAGCTGCTTGGTTAGGTGTAACATCTGATGATTTCCGAGGAATGGAAGCCACGTACAGTATTGAAGACTCCACTGAAACAGCACTCAATTCTTTAGGGAGTTTGCTGCAACAGAATCATCTTCCGAGATTAGGAATGACAATCAATAACTCATTAAGATGATAATGATTGACCTTGAAAATCAGTCTTCAAGACGTTGGCTAATTCACCATGCACGATGGATTGCCACATTAATTCATGAGTCTTCATGTCAAAAAATTACCTTCCAGCAATCAATGTGATGTACTCAGGTTGACGAAGGGAAAAACTTAGATTAATCAATTAGTGTCGTATGGTGCTCCTTGTTAAAGAAAGGTAATGGCAGCACATCATACTCAGCCATGGTATATAAATTTATCATTCAGAATAATATGAGCTTCAATGGATAAATTTGCCTGTAACATAAGACGGCACATGATGCCTATGGGAGATAAAACTCTAGCACAAAACGCAAGCCATTCAACATCAGTCTACTCATTCACAATCTGACAACTGATGCTGGTCTATGTAATGTAATTTGCAATTTATATAGCACTCACAACAGTGACTGTTCATTAACTTTCACAAAGATAGTACACTGAGAGAAGAAATAGGCTTTGAGGAAACAGATCTAGATCTAGAGAATGAAAAGACGTAAAGAGGAGAGCAATAGATTGACATTGACTCAGTATGTCAGAGATTAATAAAATAGCTGCACCAGATAGGAAAAGAATAGTGCATTCTGACCAACCTCGTAATAAGTGCCTAATCTTTCCAGCAAGTAAGTAAGCAAGTGAAATGACAGCTGAAGCGACAATTCTGAATCAGCCGTGAGTTGCTGAACACTTACCTGAATGAATTCAAGTGGTGATGTGAATACATGCTGTTGAGTTTTGTAGTTTCAATTCCAGAGGCACTCTGTAAATTTATTACATTTGCAATAAGTTCAACAGGTATTCATTCACAATTAACTCTTATACGTTTATTTAACTGAGTAGTTTATTAAATAGTGTTTGAGCATAACAGAAAGGCAGCCATCAACCAATCATGAGCAATGCATGGGTAAACCCAAAAGAACCAAAGGTTCCGCAAACAGGGTCGCCTATTACAAAAAAGTCATTAGAAAATCATTATTTTCAATTCATAATTCTATGCTACTTATTCACTTATAGATCTAGGTAAAGTGCCCATGAACTGAAGACAAGGTTATTTGTAAGGGAACAAAAAGTGAAGAAAAAAATCCAAATAAAAACATAAATGAAACCCACAGAAAAGCAAGTCACAACATGCACTGTTGATGAAAGAACACAGCACACACTTATCCACAATAAAAATGAATAAGACACAAACGACATAATAGGCCAATTACTGTCTGATAGCAAGTGTCCAGAGTAATTTATTCAACACACTCAGTGCATAGAACGCACATAACCAGTGGCGATTGAATGAAAATAAATTTAATAAAATTACAGCATATGTAAGATATTAAATTTATGTGTACGTGAAATAAACCTTTAATCAAAATTTACATCAATGGGGAAATTATTAGGGCTCAGATCAGGCGTCGTGAGGGTCGGTTATGGTTAGATTATGTCGTCATTCGGTCCGCGATACTGCATTTAATATATCAATTTTTATTATCCGGCCCTTATTCTTTTCAGGGCTTCGGGTTTCGGAAATTCGGTCAGCGCTCCTGCACTGAAGGCGCAACGGTGGCTATTAAACACGTGCATGTAATGAGCACACGCAAATAGGCCAAATAGTCCGAATGCACAAAAACAATTATATATCATACCTGAAAAAACAAAGTTACGTTCCGTTTCTTTAATATGCGATGACTTTGAAACAATTTTCCAGCGACCACCATCTTCCCGCTGCATAGCCTGCAAAGCTTCCGCCTCCTCGCAGACTTAGATATTGCTTTAGCGCATTTCTTGACGCTGTAGCTTTGGTCGCTATCACAATGTAAATGCGATTCATGAGATTCCCGACTTAGCCTGCAAACAGACTGAACCGAAAAAAATAATGAAATCTAAGAGATGATCCGTTTTAACAATCACGCCAATTGGTTAAAGCAGTCGACCTGTAATGCGTAGAGTGCGGTTTCGATCCCCGTCCGAAGCAGTAGGCCTAGGCCTACTGTTTGTACTTTGTAGCCTATATCGATTTTGAGCAAGTCCTCCACTCAACGTTGCTCTGCAATTAAAGGCTACAATTTATTGCAGTTGCGCCATCGAAGCGTGTGTGCACTTCTGAGCATTGTAAAGAGGGCTGTGTGAAATTTCAGCTGTATTGTTTAGATGAACTAATTCATTCACAGTCATCCAATGCTGCACTTTCAAATTCCACACTTAGGCCTAATAAACAACGGTCTGAACAACTGCCCGGCTTATTTAACCTTCTGGTAACCGATCTCAGCTCTAATTTTTTATAAGCCTTGGAATGAACTGCTGCGCTACTATACGCTGCATTGTTGTGTCTCGCTTTTTTTTAATTCAAGTGTCAGCCAATTGGAATACCAAACTTTCTTAACTGTTCTGCTACTTAACAAAGCTGACTTATTTTAGCGCGACTCCAATGTCAGAAATCTAATGAAAGGCCCATTCGTTAAAGGTTCCGTTTTGAAGGACGACATTTGAATTGAATACTGGGGACGTTTACACAAAATCAAGTGTAGGCTATGACTTGAAGTGACTCGAATTAACAGTCGGTTACCTGTCCCACCTAGAACTGATGCAATATTATAATTGCCAAGAGAACTTTTATTATGCGGATGTCTGATGTCATAGGCTACGACTTTTTAAAATTATTGCAATGGCATACAGGCTAGGTTAGGCTACCTTATGTAAGACATTGTGCATAAATCTGTCGGTAGTGAAATTAAAAATATTTCTTAGCCTACTTACTTGCTAAACCAATTTCGTCAAGTCGTATTAGGCTATAGGTCCTAATGCACGACTACGTGATCGTTTAAACCCATATTGCTAAATAATTGCCTTGACATCTAGCGTACCCTGTTCACTCTGATAAATGATTTTGTTTGTATTTTTGTCTATCTCATAGTAAAGATAGGCGCAGGTCCAATTCTTGTTGGGAATTTTGAGATTCAAAATGGCCGTGCTGAGAGGCCAGCAGTGTTTTGCGCTGCAGGTATGAATCACACCTGGTGAAATTCCAATGCAGATCCAGTTACTCGAAGCGCTATAATAATTTGTTTGCATAGGCCTATTTGGAATGTTTAGTAGGTCTACTATTGGGGTCAGGTCACGTCCATCACGATCTCGAACAGTAAGCTCACCCCATGCAACACGTTATTTAGGTCATTTGTCCCTGTCCCACCTAGGGTTGATGCATTTTCCAAGAGAACTTGTATTAGCCTATGTGGATGTCATACGACTTTTAAAAATTGCTGTAATGGTATATACCTTTTGTAAGTCATTATGCTTAAATCTGTCGGTAGTAGGCTATAATCCACAATATTTCTTACTTACTTTCTAAACCAATTCCTTAAAATCACATAATGCAGGCCTTCGTGAGCGTTTAAACTCCCTGCTAACTGATTGCCTTCGTAATTAGCGTACCCTCTTTACTTCTCTGATTAGTGCTTTTGTTTGCATGTTTGTCTATTTCGTAGTAATTGTAGGCGTATGTCCAATTCTTGCTGGAAATTTTGGGATTCAAAATGGCCGTTCTGAGAGGCCAGCAGT
>OX243819.1:37247523-37400023 GCA_945859605.1 Lumbricus rubellus
CTGTGCGCATACGTCGATATTTCGATAACATGAAGAAGCAATTATTAGGCGTCACTAATATATATATACAGGGTGGGCCAAAAAAAGTGAGAACACCTTGTAGAATACGAGTTATTTACAAATATAATTCAATTAATTATATTGTTTTCATATATTTTTGTTTGCCAAGTATTTAGCTAATCAGAAATCATGTTCAATGTGTCCTCCTTGCTTCTCGACGAGTTTTTTCAAGCGTCGACGCCACTCGTTTATGCTACTGCGTGTCAATAAAACGCTGTCCTAGATTTCTCCATTCTTCGATTATTTATTGCCAACTTGAGCTGCTCAACTGTGGTAAATTTTCGCCGAAGGTAGACTTTTCTTGCAAAGCATCCCATATGGCATAATCTACTGTGTTTAAATCACAACTGTTCGGTGGACACATGTCTGGCTCGATGAAGTTAACCTTCTCCGGACGAAGAAAGTTGATTGTATTTCTCGCTGTGTGAGATGGAGCTCCATCTTGCTGCTGTAATGTCCAGTTATGGCGATCACATATCGCTTGAATTATAGGAACAAACCTTGTCTCAGAACATGTCCACGATAGTATTCACTGTTTACTTTGGCGCCTGGTTCAACGAACACAATATTAGTTTCCCCCATTCGAGACACACCAACTGATACCATGATACCGCGCGGCTGAAAATTAATGTTCACGTTCTCGTATGAGTCGACTTTCCTGAACTTACATTTTTCGCTGTTTCAAAGTAATAAACAATTAACTGGAGTGGCATTGGTGAATGTCTTTTCGTCTGTAAACCAGATGCTTCGTACACTTCTTTCATTAGCAAACCGCTCTTGTAGCTGCCGACTGCGTTGCAAGCGTTTCAATGTGACATTTTCATTGAGTTTCTGCCCGATCACACTCTTGTACGTTTTGAGTTGTAAATTTTGCTTAAAATACGTCGAAATAAAGACATCATAATAGCTAAATAGGTAAGTAAGTGAATGAGTAAACAACTTAAGCTATTATGGATACAGTAAAACAAGTTTTGATGCAATTATACTACTTTTTACGCGATGTTCTCACTTTTTTTGGCCCACCCTGTATATATATATATATATATATATATATATATATATAAAATATATATTATATATATATATATATATATAATATTGATCAAAGCATGAATCGATGGCGCTGAGCAACTGTTAGCGAAGGACTTGCTTAAGTTCCCTAGCGCAGTAACCGTCGAAGAGGAGAAAGAGAATCGAACCTCGCAACCCAGCATTCTTTCTAACCAGACAGCTTCTTTGGCTTCACAAACAGCAATGACTACATCAACAAGACCCTGAAGAGTACTACTTAATAACAGTTACTGTCTGGATATATGCAACAATGATGATTCCGGTATCCATGGCCACAATTTATGCCCACAGCTGTGCCTGACAATATGCAGACATGACTTGCATCATCGCAATATCTTGTCTGAGTTCATTACTCTGTTGCCAGCGTCATCACCCCCCTCCCAACCGACACCCCGCCCCCCGCGGGACGGGAAGTTATTGAAACATTAGTCACCCCGCACAGTGCTCACCATTACCATTAAAAAGTTTATCTTGGTAATAAACTGACTTTTAATCAACATTCGAGGAAGTCATGCAAGAAATTTCAGCGGGGGTGAGGGTTGACCATTTCGGGGAATTTCCCAATCAACATGGTCCCAAAATACGCAAAATTGGATTTTTAAAAGTTGGGAAATTACTTATTTTTGTGAGCTAGTAAAAGCTTAAAGTCAATAAAACTGCTGATCATGAAGTTATCCAAGAAAGTCTTGATCATGAAGTAATCCATGAAAGTCTTGATCATGAAGTAATCCATGAAAGTCTTGATCATGAAGTAATCCATGAAAGTCTTGATCATCAAGTAATCCATGAAAGTCTTGATCATCAAGTAATCCATGAAAGTCTTGATCATCAAGTAATCCAGGAAAGTCTTGATCATGAAGTAATCCAGGAAAGTCTTGATCATGAAGTAATCCAAGAAATTCTTAATCCATGGTTAATCCAAGAAAGTCTTGATCATGAAGTAATCTATGAAAGTCTTGATCATGAAGTAATCCAAGAAAGTCTTGATCATGAAGTAATCCATGAAAGTCTTGATCATGAAGTAATCCAAGAAAGTCTTGATCATGATGTAATCTTAGAAAGCCACAATCAGGATCCGCGACAGAGAAATTTTTATTATAATCTAATCTCAGGAAGCATTGATCATGATCTAAATCTTGCTGTAATCCGGATAAGTGCTAATCATCCCAAATTTCATCATGAATGTCATGATCTAAATCTCTGATCAACTCGAGACAATGCGTCGATCATAATCATCACCTGATCTAATCTTCATGTAATTATAACCTCCTGGCATTTAAACAGGTTTCCGAGAATATGTCAGATTCAAATGGCGTTCATCCGATCTATTGTTCTGCTGAGCAGGCAGAAAATGTCAAAGGCACAACTCCGTTACTTTTTTACTTTTCATTGCCGAACGAAAAAAGAACCTGCTGCAGGGATGGCATTCACTGACGGACAGGTCTCAAAAAGTCCAAAGGACAGGTAGATAGACACAGAGACTGATAGATATAGTCTCACATGGACAGTCTCAGACTGGTAGACAGACATATTCAGAAAGACAGATAGACAGACAGACAGACACACACAGACAGACAGAGACGTATATAGACCGATGGACACAGTCTCACATGGACAATATGAGATAGGTAGACAGACAACATAACATAAAGCAAGAGAGTCACATTTGCATATGGAAAGCACAGGTACACACACAGTACAAATAGTTACACACAGGTACTCGCAGACACCTCGCCCCCCCCCCCACATACACACAAGTACACACAGGTACAGGCAGGTACACACACGGAGATACACGAGCATAAGTACACAGAGTGTAATTGAATTACCATTCACAAACACAGCCACGACATCCGTATGTTATCATGCAAACGGAATCTTGTTGCGATCATTAGTTTGACTTAGGAGCCGAGCAGTATATATATATATATATATATTGTTGTATATATATATTGTTGTATATATTTATAGTTGTATATATATATATATAGTCAACAATCAGCTAATGACAGCAGATCAGATCAGTTGTGAGCACGGCTTATAATAATGCCAATCTCAAATGAACGTCAGCAACGACAACACGGTCATCAGCCAAAAATTCTCGTTACTTAACAGCTTGCGTTTATGCCATGTATTATCCTCGAATAGCTGCGTATACCTCGAAAGTGCCACCCCCTAGCCTGGAGAAAGGAGGAGGGTGACACTAATCACCGTTGTTGTTATAATGCAACGTCATTAAAAAGAAGACAACCTCCCCACCCCCCAACCGTAAGTGTGCTAACTTCCGTCCGAACTGTCATCGCCAGTCCAAAGCATGAATAGAGGAGGAGGGGACGCAAATCACGTATGCATGTGTGTATGTATGTATGTATGTATGTATGTATGTATGTATGTATGTATGTATGTATGTATGTATGTATGTATGTATGTATGTATGTATGTATGTATGTATGTATGTATGTATGTATGTATGTGTGTATGTGTGTATGTGTGTATGTATGTATGTTTGTATGTATGTATGTATGTATGTATGTATGTATGTATGTATGTATGTATGTATGTATGTATGTATGTATGTATGTATGTATGTATGTACATGTATGTATGTATGTATGTATGCATGTATGCATGCATGCATGCATGCATGTATGTATGTATGTATGTACATGTATGTATGTATGTATGTACGCATGTATGTATGTATGTATGTACATATGTGTGTATGTGTGTATGTATGTATGTTTGTATGTATGTATTATGTATGTATGTATGTATGTATGTATGTATGTATGTATGTATGTATGTATGTATGTATGTACATGTATGTATGTATGTATGCATGTATGCATGCATGCATGCATGCATGCATGTATGTATGTATGTACATGTATGTATGTATGTATGTATGTATGTATGTATGTATGTACATATGTGTGTACGTATATGTATGTATAAACGTACGGAGGGTCCCTGCGCGTACGTGTGTACGTACGTACTTACATATGCACCTGAATGTATTACGATAGCATGTATATAATTCTATGACATTGTATGTGTATAATAGTTTTAAATTTATGGGACCGGCTATTTTTTTTTGAAGCGCCTTTTTAGTCTCACAAGAGCTCTAAAATTGCCAATGCAGCACAGACGAAGAAAGGTCGTCTCTGTATTTAAGTGCCAGTCAAACGCCTCGATGAAGGAGGAGGGCGAAGGGCTAATCATATGTCATGATTCATGACATTTAGACAGCAGCCTCCTTCATGCACGCTGAACGGCGACTAACCATCACTTGGAAGTCGAGTCCACGGTAAACGAAGCTGCCGACAATAATTGCATGCTGTGGTTTTGCATGCAGAGTCTCAACCTATTGTTATGCAGAGTCTTGCCCCATTGTTTCGCGTGAGACTTGACCCATTGTTTCGCGTGAGACTATACTCGACTCCATTGTTATATCGGTCTCTAGTTACCCGAAGTCACGACTTCCCGTTAATCACGTGGTGTGGACACGCACGTATGCCGCCGTGATGTCGACCGACTCTTAAGGTCGCATATATAATTATAATACATTATATATATAATATGTAATTATATATAATATGCATATATATAATATATGATATCTATGTATATGCAATGGTAATACAGACACTTGTATATATATATGTAATGCATATTATGCATAATACATATACAATATATCATATAAATTTTAGTTATTTATAATTATATCTCATGGTAATACATATTGTGGGGCGCGGGGGGGGGGTTCGGTGCCGTGGAGGGTTCCAGGTTCGAATCCACCTTCAGCCGCGTGTATAAGGACCTTGAGCAAGACCTTCACTTGCAATTGCTCGTTTGCTTCGGTGTGAAACTCCGGTACAGTGTCCGCGCTATAAAGTCGGGAGTGCCTCTTGGTTAGAGAGCTTGAAGGGTCGCTGAAGAAAATGCGATAGATAAATTTTAAAAATTACATGATAAATATAAATACATGTATGAATGCTATGTATGTATGTATTGTTGTATATGTCTATGCATTGTGTGTGGTCCATTTATTTAAAATGACATTCTTTCCTCATTAACGCCTAATTTGGCCTAAAGCCTTAAACTAATGACTCCTTATTCCTCATTAGTCTCATTTCTTTTCCGCCACAGTTGACGTGTTGATAGCGCCTCTGTATAGTCATTGTCGATTTCTCAACAGGCGCTATATAAATCCATAGATAGACACACATTTATATGTATTATTATATATGTATATGCCCGGCACGTACGCACATCTACATTATACATGTACGCATACGTACATGGTTACTTGCACGTATACGTATACATACGCCATAGAACATGCATCGATCAATTGAATGTATGCGCATTAGTCCATAATGTGCCGCCACCATATGCGGCATCGCCATCTTTAACCACCTTAACCTTTACCACCGTTACCTCCCACATTACCACCAGCAGTCACCACATGACAAAAACCACACCCTTCTCCACCACCTCCACCACGTATTATAGACCTAGGGTCGTCGAGCGATAGCAAGTAAGTCAATGTAATCCAATGTATAGGCTACTGACCAGACGGGGTCTTTGCGGGTGACGACCTGTATTCGCGATCGTGAAACGCCATCTGGTGGAATCCGTAGAGCGCCCCCCTCAACTGATGGGCGTCGATTCCACCCAAGTAAACACCCCCTCCTCCAGCATTATAGAAATTACGACCCCCGTTCGCCCTTTGGTGACCTCCGCCGCCTCCGGCTGGAAACACGTCGACGCCGTTAACATAACGTACACCATCACGATTCTCGGAGCTTGGACTACACGTCCTTATGCCATGTGCACGATTGGTTCGCTGCAGGGTACAGTAGTTCCCATTGGTGTAGGGCTTCCCCATCTGAGGAGTTTGGTCGTAGAAGGGCTCCTTGTTCTGCTCCGCGGCGTGGCGAAATTTCGTGCCCTGCCCGTTTCTTGGGTAGAATATGTCCGTGTCGGAAAAGTGGTCGCAGTTGCGTGGCGATAAGAGCTGCGACGTCTGAAATGACTTTGGTTTGACGGGGGCGTTATTGTCGGTCACACCCTTCTCGTAGAGTCCCATATCCGACGGATTTCGATCGCAGACGTCGACGGGACTGACGCAGAGGGAAGGTTTGGAGGACCTCGTTCCGTTTGGATCTCCTGTGATCCGGTAGAGTCCGGAATTATCGCTCGAGAGTCCACTGTCGCCAGAGTCATCGCCGATGAGGTACAGCTGCTGGAAGTCCGTCATCGGTCCAGTCAGCTCCTCTAGACGCCGGAAGTCGACCGACACGGACCTCGGGTAGAGTCGTTTGTCGTCCCCTCCCAACCTCTCCCCTCGCGGTCTCCCTCCGCTGAGAACGGTCAGCCGGTCCGGGGACCTGACCCTGTCTGGCGACCGGGAGCGTCTCCTGTTCGTGGCCTTGACTCCGGGGAAATTCCTGCCGCCACCCTTGATAACGACCACTGGGGTCTGCGGGACTTCCATCGCCAGGGTGGATATACTAGACGACGATGTGCCAGTACTGGGGCAGGTATCGCAGTTGACCGTCCTCAGTGTTAGAACGAGCTTCTTGTGGATCGACATGGCGATGACAACATCCTCAAGACGTCGACCAGCCACCGGAACTGAATTGACCGACAGTATCTCGTCCCCAACCCTCAACAGCCCGTTCTGATCGGCCACACTCCCTGAGGCGAACCGCGAAATAAACACCCCGTCCGCCCGGTCCGCCCCGTTCCCTTCGCGAAGGTACAGCCCGAGTCCCTGCCCGGGTCGCTTGTTCACCTCCACGGTCCGAATCGTACACGTAGTCTTGTCGTCCATCGTGGACAGAACTCCTCACGGATAATTATCCAGAAATAATATGTTGAGTCTGTTTTAGACGCAACATGTCCGATTTGCATTCAACGCAGACGAGAATAATCTGACTTGAACAACGTCTGCATCGGATCCATCGATAGACGCCATAGCGTAAGCACAGACTACTGATCACCGCACGCTGTAGGGATGCAACACTCGCCCGATGAAGCCGTGTGTGTGTGTGGAGCGCCGCTGTGCGACTGACGGAGTTAATTGTACGGAGATAAAAAATGACATTATTTTCTGCGCGTAATTAAGTTTAGCTCATCCTGCAGTAGTATTTAACCTATAATTATGTAAGCTCGTAGACCACATAAATATAAGCCGAACTAATTGCTAAGAATATTTCTTAAAATAGAAAATTTCGAGAAAAATGATCATCAACTTCGTTTAAGAGATGTAACCAACTCTCCTCCTCTTCCACTGATTTCTATTCTCCTCCACCACTCCACCTCCCTCTCTGCTAATAGAATTATTTTAAGGCGAACGGTTCCATTAAAAACCATTCTGATGCTCAATGACTTGATCATCGCCACTTTGCGGGTCAAAGTAGTATATATATATATACGGCTTTGGCTGGTCATAGCCTACAGTTCATGCGTTACAACTTACTTCTTTACCAGATTATAATTCAATTCTGCAGTTGTTGCCTCTATTTCATCCAGTGGATTTTACGATGAATCGTAGGCCTATATCGCCCTTTAAGGCTATAGATGGGCCTACTACTCAGGAGCACTCCCGACACCAGCACGGTTGTAAAGAACAGTTTTGAGATTAGCATAAAAATAATTAGGTATAAAAATGAAAAATTGCGTTGATTTTATACAGCGACCGTATCTATAGGCGGCCTCGATCCAATTAATTGATCGTGTTAGATCCGTCACCACCACCGCCCGTTTGAATGGACGTCACGCCATCTATTCTACATGCATTATGTTTACGGACGTCTACCTTTAAAAGTGTTGTAGGCTTATGAGGTAGGCTTACCCCAGCAAGTAGGGGGCCGTCCATAAAGTACGTCACGCTATTTTTGACCATTTTTAACCCCCCTCCCCTGTCACAAACTGTCACACTTTCTCGGACCCCCCTCTTAAAGTACGTCACACTTTCTCGGACCCCCCTAAAGTACGTCACACTTTCGTTTAAAAAAAATTTAACACCTTATTCAAATTTAATCTAAAACACACTTCACTATTAAACTGAAAAGTTTCCACTTAAAAGAACTATCACATTATTAAAATGACTTTAATAGTAGAATAGTTAATTGTCAACAGTTGTCACAGTTATTCATTGAAGCAGTAACTCAATGTAGATTGAATTTGAAAACAAAAATTGCAAAAATTAGACTAGACAATTATATAATACACATCATTAAAAAATGTGTGACGTCACACATGGCCTGACCCCCTCCCGCTGTCACAAACTGTCACACTTTCTTACACCCCTCCCTCCTGGAGCGTGACGTACTTTATGGACGGCCCCTAGCCTACCTGTAGTTAACATCACTTATACCACGCCAAACCAGGTATTACTAGGCTTAGGCCTATATCGGCCAAAAGGGATATTAAGCAACATGCAGCATCCTTTCTGTCTACATAGCAAATGCATTCAGTTAATTAATTTAATCAAGGCGAATCGGAAAAGTAATTATGTCTACAAAGTGAAAAATTGTCTGTGGTTATTTTTAAAACACCACATTTAATATTATTCAAAGCAATATATGAAGTGGGACGACATCCGTGGATAAGTGTAAATCGGATAAGCAATTACTTTCGCGTGTAAACATTCCTCTAAAGTCTAAATATAGATTCCTTCGCTTTCTTCTGTTTAACAACATCTCGTGACAACTTCGACCATTGACGTCATACCATAGATCAAGAAATGCACAAACAACTTGCTGTCCTATGCTTTTTTCTGGCATCGTTGCGTAAAATCACAATTCATGCCTGTTGCTAAAAATAAGGCAGCAACACTTTTGCCTCAAAAGCGCATCATTATTATAATAATCATTCCTAAAGCAATAGGTTTACTGAACTTAGCAATACAAAACCTAATCCAGCACAGCTGAGTTACTATTTCGATGACAAGGCTAATTGTTTTCTTTCGATAAAAGGTCAGAAGTCAACGACTGTGATAATTATTTACGAGAAGCGAGTAACTCTCATTTCATTCGCCAGAGGCAGCACGCATACTAATTCGCCAGGCGATATGGCATCAACAGCTCGACTAATAAAATACATAAAGACGGCGGCGGCCTAAAATAACAATATCGCTGCCAAATAAATCGCATTTCCATGTCGTTTTTATTTTCGATGCATTTGAAAACCGCGGAAATGTGACGGCCATGCTCAATTTCAATAAGTAAAGCCAGAGCGATATTGGCGGCAAGTGCCCCGGTGGCGCAATCGGTTAGCGCGCCGTACTTATAATGACAGTAGTCCGTAAGGGCATGGCGTGCTTATGAGAGATGCGGAGGTTGTGAGTTCGATCCTCACCCGGGGCAACTGCATTTTTATTCTTCGACACACTTACTATTTTTATCCCATGAGTCTATTCTTGCAAGGATTCTGCGGTTTATCCGCCAAAGACGACTGTATTGTAATCTGTATGTAACTAATATCCGTGGTTGGCCTAATGGTCTGGAATGGCCTCCCATAAGACTCAGAGCTACGCCTATACACCCATGGACTCAACCAGAATCCTTCCTCGCTAAACTCAGGACTGTTCTTTGTGGGCGAGCTGAAGTCGGGAGTGCCTCTGAGTAGTCTCCCTGAAGCGGCGCTATATAAGTTTTCCGAATGAATGAATTTTGCAAAATGGTCATGGTGTAGACTCATTCTAAGTACCGTAGGCCTAAACAGTGACGGAAAGTTGTCGGTAGATCTATTTTGCACACTATACGTTTTCGTAATAGACTAAAATTTGATTTAATTATGCATTGGACAACGCATCTTTCCTGTATTATAGGCCTCAATGTTGACATATCCTTGCAGATAATTTGACGCTATGTCATTAAACACCTTTCATATGGTTCCGATCGATGCTATGAAATCCAAAATTTCTAAAATTAGTGTTAGTAAGATATTAATCAAAAATGGCAGAGAATGCAAGAATCCTATAGATACGATAAGATAAAACTACTTTGCGGAAAGTTGAATTCGAAATTGCATCAATTAAATACGCGTTAGGTAAAATGCATTTTATCAGGGCTATGTAAGTTATTAACCGAATTGAAGAAATGATATATGTAATGTAATGCATTTTTCGATAAAATAAACAAATCATGCATTTAATTGATAACTTTTTACCATGAATATCTGAGATAATAATAATCTTCCTGTCGTCATTGCTATAAGCTGACGTTAAACAGTTTATAAACAACACCATCTTGTCTAAATTGAAGTGAATCAACAAGCAACCGACTGCAGCATGTCTTGAATCGTTACAATGGGAATATGGAATTTTAGCATGTAGTTAACATCAGAGCACGTGTTACGGTTGCGTATATTGACAGTAACTCAGTGATCGCTTAACAATTGTATGTCATGCACGGCGTTCTTGCCTTACCTAATGTGGTAGTGTTTGCACATTTTAGCAAGTAATATTATATCTACTCTTATTGGGTTTTGTGACTGGGTTTACAGACCATGCGTGAAATAGAATAAGATGCAAAGAACACTAATTACCAAACAGCGGAATTATTTAAATCTTAAATTGAGCTGTCAAAAAGAGGGTGTCTATGGGGTGGTCCATATTGGCACTCTCCAATCTCCATCAGTCAAAGCGGTGGACAAATAATATTGATAACAATTAACACGAGGTCAATTTTGTCATTCATCGTATGGTGGAAGGGTGGGTATAGAGGATAGAGCGGGCGAGGGCGGAAACCCGTTTAACGTTATGACGTTAGAAACGTTTTATTTTATTAGTGACTGCTCTCCCCTCCCAGAATATATCTCTCTTCCCGTGCGTTGTTTATTTGCTGAGGGCATCCATTGTAATTCGACCACTCAACACCCTTTGTGCTCGCTGCCCACCTTGTCATAACTTCAACTGAAGGCATCGCCTTGTACAATCCAATCCTCAAATGCATTCATTTCAACACCCCCCCCCCCCCCGACCCCCACCCCCGATCCTAGTCACAGCCCCAGCACTAGGACGATGCGGAACGAATCGAGTTCATGGCTTACTAATAGCTCGAAAGGAACCTGATTTATGATCTGTAAAATCTGCGGCCTGCCCCCCAACAGAGGAGGGTCACTGTTGCGACCGACCCACCCTCCATCCAATCAAGAGGAGGGTGACGAGACCTGGTGGTCTCCCGGTTCGAGGTTTAATAAACCGCAAACGTTTCTGATCAAAGCCAATGGAAGAAGCGATTCCAATTCGAGATGACCTGATCGTAATATACTCAACATCAGATAGGGTAGGCTATATAGGCTACGGCTTTCTTCGCAACAACACAGTGTGTTTCTTGTCCCCTCTTATATCGCTCGAAACAAGACTTTTTCAACTCGTTTGTTATATTCTAAGCCTAATTCGCTGTCAATGTCGCTAGCCAAGTTTAAGAAATTCAGTCAAACAACTTCGAGTAAAGTGAGCCGAGTTTATGTAAATATATTTCTTTCCGGAGTTCATGCCCACAG
The DNA here is from genome assembly GCA_945859605.1 of Lumbricus rubellus. NCBI lineage: Eukaryota > Metazoa > Annelida > Clitellata > Crassiclitellata > Lumbricidae > Lumbricus > Lumbricus rubellus. Next base: position 37,259,179 of record OX243819.1, read on the forward strand.
AAAGCAATGTCAGTTAAGTCGCAATTATTTGGCCAGTGCGAAATTTAAAAATATCTAGGACTATCTAGGCAGGACGAACAGGTGGATAAATTGCACGCGAATAAAGCAAGATGTCGGATGACAGCAAATTACGTTTTCTTCTGATTTGCGTTCTTGTTCTTGGACTTTCTGTTTTGCAGACGGACACTATCGATTGGCTGTAAGTATTTCGCATAATATTGCGTTTTCTCTAAAGCTTTCAATGTTTTCAAATTATTTCTGTTGCCAAGAAAGATTAGCAGATGGTCTTTTACACAAAAAAGTATTTGTTTTCTGATCATTTCTGCTATCAATTCGTGATTTTAACTCCTGCTGCTACAACAACAGCACCAGCAACAGCAATAGCAGCAACAACTACTACTACTACTACTGCTGCTGCTGCTACTGCTACTGCTACTACTACAACAACTACTACTACTACTACTACTACTACTACTACTGCTGCTGCTGCTGCTACTACTACTACTACTACTACTACTACTACTACTACTACTACTACTACTACTCCTCCTCCTACTACTACTACTACTACTACTACTAGTAGTAGTAGTAGTAGTAGTAGTACTACTACTACTACTACTACTACTACTACTACTACTACTACTACTACTACTACTACTACTACTACTCCTCCTACTACTACTACTACTACTACTACTACTAGTAGTAGTAGTAGTAGTAGTAGTACTACTACTACTACTACTACTACTACTACTACTACTACTACTACTACTACTACTACTACTACTACTACTACTACTACTACTACTACTACTACTACTACTACTACTACTACTACTACTACTACTACTACTACTACTACTACTACTACTACTACTACTGCTGCTGCTGCTGCTGCTACTACTACTACTACTACTACTACTACTACTACTACTACTACTACTACTACTCCTCCTCCTACTACTACTACTACTACTACTACTAGTAGTAGTAGTAGTAGTAGTAGTACTACTACTACTACTACTACTACTACTACTACTACTACTACTACTACTACTACTACTACTACTCCTCCTACTACTACTACTACTACTACTACTACTACTAGTAGTAGTAGTAGTAGTAGTACTACTACTACTACTACTACTACTACTACTACTACTACTACTACTACTACTACTACTACTACTACTACTACTACTACTACTACTACTACTCCTCCTACTACTACTACTACTACTACTACTACTACTAGTAGTAGTAGTAGTAGTACTACTACTACTACTACTACTACTACTACTACTACTACTACTACTACTACTACTACTACTACTACTACTACTACTACTACTACTACTACTACTACTACTACTACTACTACTACTACTACTACTACTACTACTACTACTACTACTACTACTACTACTACTACTACTACTACTACTACTACTGCTGCTGCTGCTGCTACTACTACTACTACTACTACTACTACTACTACTACTACTACTACTACTACTACTCCTCCTCCTACTACTACTACTACTACTACTACTAGTAGTAGTAGTAGTAGTAGTAGTACTACTACTACTACTACTACTACTACTACTCCTACTACTACTACTACTACTACTACTACTCCTCCTACTACTACTACTACTACTACTACTACTACTAGTAGTAGTAGTAGTAGTAGTACTACTACTACTACTACTACTACTACTACTACTACTACTACTACTACTACTACTACTATCGTGTTTGTAATAATTATCATCATCACCATCATCTTCATCGTCATTATTATCGTTACTGGTTAAGCTTACTTATATTACTATTCCTGCAACTGCTGCTGCTGCAACTATTGCTACTACTTCTAAAATTACTGATACTATTAGGCCTATTATTAGTTGTAGAACAATTATAGAACATCGAAGGCTCTGAGTGAATGACTTGATTTTGATCAATGGCGTTAATGCAATACAATACGATGCAATACAATACAATGCAATACAATGCAATACAGTACAATACAGTACAATGCAATACAGTATATCCTACAATGCAATACAGTACAATGCAGCTGCATTTTAATCCGACTTCCTTCCAAAGACCATGATTAGGCTAAGGTTAAATTTACAAGACGCTCAATATAGCGCCTTACCAGTAGACCTAGGATACCTGTAAAAAAACTGCTAAGCTAAAGTTGAAAGGCTAGGCACTAAAATTGATAGGCCTATGCAGCGGCTACGAACGGTTCAAATGTGCAGGAATTTTATATTTTTCATATTCCAGCGAATCCAGCCGACGCCAAAAATGGTGCCAAGTGTTTCCAACTTGTGCCAATAAGAATAATTAATTAAAGTGGTGTCAAAAAGTTACAGTTCAATGCCAAATTCCTACCCAATGGGCTACCAAAACGATACAAAAACTATAGGCGCCAAAAATTTGCCAAAAAGTTATACGCCGATGTCAAAGTGGCGTCAATATAAGTGAGACGCTCATGAGTCTTTTCCAGGAACTGTGTCTGTCTCGTGCATATTTAGCCTACCCTTCCCGATGGGTATTCGTGTTCCCCATGTAGGCTACACCCTGACCCTCTAAACACGACCTTAATAGCAGTTGCTTGAAAAATACCCTCCTATTATAGCATGTGCGGCTCTACGTTTATTATTTTGTAGCTTAAGGAAAAATGACGTTAATACTGCACGCGAGAATTTAGGGAATGGTTTTACCTGGGACTAATAAATTATTCGATATTAGTCCTAGGTTTTAGGTTTTTAAAAACTCTCGAAATAAATGTGCAACTGCTAGGCTTATCAGAAAAAATGGAGAAAATGCGTGCATATCCATTGGAAATCCCCCCCAAAAAACCCCTAACATTTCCACGAAATTTTGTCCTGTTAATCTCCTGCGTAAAGTTGTCGATAAAAATGCACACCTTTAAATTCTGTATCCAGATGCTATATGTATATAAAATCGCCAAACGATAACAAATAATGCCTGTGGTCGAACAAGTCGATAATACTGCTTGGTAATGGTGACTCTAACGCTCACCTTAGACACCTTAAGTCTATAAAAATGATTAGCCGATTCTATAATTATAAGCATACCGGTAACAACGCCTAGGGCCTAGACCCGTAGTGCGAGGTCAAAGTAAACTTTATAATAACGAATTAGGGCACAAAAATAGACCCAGAAGGGAGGAAATCCCGCTAAATAGGCCCCCCAAGTAACTATGAAGACTTTTAATTAAATTGTCTAATTTGTCTGGAACAATGGAAGGGAGATAAAAAAAAGTAAAAAAAGTGTGGAAAACCATTCGCCTCCACCACAGTGGAAGACAATCTTAACCAGTGGGAGTAAGAACAGCGCACATTAACCCATCAATGTTTTGCCAGATGAGTTCCAGGATTAGCTGCAAATAGATTTTTAAAAACCCTCTTTTGATTAGACAAATAACTTAGACCTATGCAAGATTAGCTCCATTGTCCCTATCTTATAGTGAAGCACCGAATACAATCAAGTAGGCTATTATCTTGACTAGCCTACATCAAGTTGTTATCAACAATTTACTCTGGCACCCTTATCATATTTAATATACCCAGTGGGTTCTTCCTTTCAGAGGTGTCTCTTGCTACAGTACTTTCTCCGCTTTGTGCATTGTATTCTTGTGAAATACACATTTAATCGTATTGTACAATATAAAACGTGTGCAAATCATTTTTGAGGAAATGAATTTGAATCCTATTTTATTTGACATCACTATATTGCGCATCAAACCTATGGAAATAGCCAGCATTTTATGGCTCGAGTTTACAATAAGTCTGGTCAAATTTTCCTTACAGCTTATCGATACACAAATCCACAATTTGTTTGTTTGTTGCTGTTAAACAACACTGTATATTAAGGATGACTAGTGTCGCCCTCCTTCTTTCCTCTCGCTTGGGACTGGAGCAACCAAAATTACAGGCATTGTCGGAGTTGAATCCGTCATTTCACACACGGTCGATCTAATACCCGAAAGTGTTATCGCCGACCGACTGTGGACAACACACAAAGAGGAACGATTAAAACGCAATGAAATTCGTCTGCCACTTGTGAACGACTTGTTGATTTGTCTCAGTGGTCCAGCAGCCCACCTGTTGGTCACCGGTCGTAAGGGGGGGGGGGGTGGACTAAATAGGAGAAATAAGACATCCTTGTCACCCCTCCCGTTGGTTGGTGGATCGGTGGAGGTGGGGGGGGGGTGTAGGTCTATTCTGCGACCATGAACATTCGCTGTTGTTGTTGTCGATGTCATTAGAGATAAGACGCTAAAATGTCTGGTGCGACGCCGATGAATTGGAACCCAAGAGACTCACAGACAAAGGGAGACAGAGGTAGAAATAATATAGAGGATAGGACGAATCGAGAGACGAGGGGAGGAGGTGAAAGGTAGGCGATCATGACAGAGAAAGTGACAAAGACAGAGGATGCTGGAAAGAAAGCGAAGGGGGAGAGAGCATGTGTGAGAGCGAGGGAGGGAGAGACGTCGGCAGATAGGTAGATAGCTTGGTGGGTTGGATGGATGGATTAGTTAGTTAGGCCTAGTCAGTCAGTTTGTTAGACTGTCTGTCTGTCTGTCTATCTGTCTGTCTGTCTGTCTGTCTGTCTGTCTGTCTGTCTGTCTGTCAGAGACCCTCTGTCTGACTGTCTCTCTTTCTCTCATCAACTATTCCTTTATACAACCCTCTGTTACAATTGAACGCAGCTCTCTATCGGGACTGAGGGACCTTCCTCCATGGAATCGGACGACTGACTGTCGCCGTGATGACCTTGGACTGACCAAAGGTCAACGTAAGATGTGCATGAGGAATCTGGAGCTGATGCCATCCATTGTCTACGCTGCCAGAGCATCAGTCGACGTCTGCCACAGAATCTTCTTCGACAGTCGATGGAATTGCTCGTCCATTCGACTGGCACCGAAGTTCCTACCTGACCTCAAAACAGGTGAATATTGATTGGAACTTATTAAGCGCCTCCATAAAATGAGCAAGCGTCACGCTATGCAGCTGAGCAGTTGTGAATGTGTTTAATCGAGGGCGCTATGCAAAGTACGCGTTTCAATGATGATGGCCATCATCATTACCACCACCGCCGCCAACACTCCCAACAACAACAACAACAACAACAACAACAACAAAAACAATATAGCCTAACCTCCATCAATGGCATCATCATCATTATCATCATCGTCATCAACATCATCAACATCAATTTGTTTTGAACAGGCAAGCTACACAATTTAGATACCATCATAATATACACTACATTGAGTATATTTTGTGCGCAGTCACTAGGCTATACAAATTGCGCCATTAGCTAACAATGTCGTACGTTCTGTTGATATAGGGAACCGCGAGCAGGCGTTCGTCTATGCGTTGACTTCCGCTGCCCTTGCGCATGCGCTGTCGAAGGCGTGTAGTTCCGGTGTGACTGGGAAATGCCAGTGTGGCCCTCTGCCGAACGAACCACCATTGGGTGGGTTCCAGTGGGGAGGTTGTGGGGACGACATATCGTATGGGATCGCCTTCAGCCAGTCATTCGTTGAGTGGCAGTGGATGCAGAGGGGGACGAAGATGAGGAGGAGGAAGACGAAGGGGATGATGACGAATCTACATAACCAGAGAGTAGGCAGAAAGGTAGGACAACTGTCTATGTCTGTAGCCTATATATGTCTTTCTGGTTGTCTATTCGTCTATCTATCTGTTTGTCTGACTGTGTGTTTGTTACATGCCACTCTTTGTTCGTCTGACTGTTTGTTTGTCTGCTTATCTGTCGGTCTGTTTGTCCGTGTGTCTGTTTGTCCGTGAGTCTATCTGTCTGTCTCTTCCTGTCCCGGTCAATGACATCTCAGTCTCTCGAGCTTTGTTTTATCTATCTGTCTGCCTTACTTTGTCCCTGTCTGTCCATCCTTGTTTGTTTCTAACTCTGACTCATCTGTATGTTTTCTCTCTTTATCTGTCTCTGCTTGTCTCTTCCTCTGTTTGATTCCTCCTCCTTTCCCTCCCCTTGCTCTTTATCCTCTTCCTCCTCCTGCACATCTTCTTCCTCGTCCGTTTCTTCGTCCTTTTCTTCTTTCACCTCATCCTCCTGCCCTCTCCCCTCTCCTCTTTTTTCCTGCAATAAGCATCTTCTTTTTCCTTCTATGCCTGCTCTTCCTCTTCGTTCTCCTCCTCTTCTACCTCCTCCTTCCCGTCCTCTTCTTTTCTTCTTCCCACCCATCCTCGTATTATAGCACCTCCAATGTCCTCCATCGTCTTCCAACTGATTGTCAACAGGTGGTTTCCGAAAGTCTTCAGACGGTCTGCAAGTGCCACGGCGTTTCCGGTTCCTGCACGACCCGCACATGCTGGAAATCGCTGCAGGACATGCGCACCATCGGCTTCCGGTTGTACCACAGCTACACCAGCGCCGTCGAAGTGCGCATGCGTCGGAACTCGCGCGCCGACCGGATACTCGTTCCCGTCATGCACCACGCCCGGAAGAACTTCACCGCAGACGAACTCGTCTACCACAGTCTGTCGCCGGACTACTGCGCCCCGGATCCTGAACTGGGATCTATCGGGACTCGAGGAAGGTAATCCGGATCAGTTGCTAAGCAACCACTATCTTTTATCTTATGATGGTCGTATAATTATGGTTGCGTTGGGGTTGGGTCCTGGGAGCGCCTCTGAGTTGCTCTCTTGAGGAGGCGCTATGCAAATTCGCGCAATGGATATCCATCCATGGATGAATGAATGAATGGAGAATGAGTGAATGAACGAATTAATTAATTAATTAATTAATGTTCCATGCAAAGTTCAGTTAAGCCAAAACTGCTACTTCTGTCGGACCCAACCGCTGACTGTTGACAGAGTGTGTAGCTTGCTTAGCTTGCTGCCGACGATACTAGGCCTATAGTATCGTCGGCAGCAGTGGATTAGTCCTAAAAAATGAAGTGGGGGAACGCTCTTTATAATAATAATATTATTAGTATTCCATTATCCCTGAAAAAAGTGCGGGAACGGCGTTCCCCCGCGTTCCCGCCCCACTACATGTACCACTGGTTGGCAGCATAGTAGGCCTAATAGTATCGTATGATAATTATTGTCGTAAATAAATACAATACTTACTGCCAACTGGTGCAAAAACGTATATGCTGATGTCAAAGTAATTTTATTATCGCGCCAAATGGTGTCAATGAGTGATATTCTGAAGCTACCAATTGTTCCAGATATTAGGACAATGCACACACGTGCCTGTCTCCTTCATATTCAGCCGACTCTTCATGATGGGGCTATTCGTGTTTCGTCTGTACACCTTTACCTGTTCCGCAATCAGCGTGATTAAAAATACGACTTTATTATTGTAACAGCAGCTGTTTGAGAAATCCAATGCTTTAATAATATTATTGTGAGGCTCGTTCGTTTGTAGCTGAGAGAAAATGTCGCAAGGGCACGCGGAAAATATATAGGCAGTGGTTTGACTTGTTCAGACCCAAAAATAAATGCACCACTGCCATAAAAAACAAAAATATAGAAAATGTGATCAAGTCCAGTATAACCTCTGACAACTTTCGAGAACTAAAATCCAACGAAATTGTTTCATGGGTAAGCTCCTGCGCAGGATCGTCGATCAGTGTGCACACCTTAAAAATGCTTGATACCGGTGTTATATATACACTGTGTCCGGAAAAAAAACAACCAGTTTTGTAAATATGAAAATAAATAGTAAATATTCATCGATTTTCACAATTTAAACACCATTTTAATCCTGACATATTTCTCTAACAATTGTGAAAATATAAAAGTTCCAGTCCAAATAATGACGTCATGATGACGTCAGTTGCATCAAAATGCATATAGCCGGCCATTCATGCATGGTTCGGTTGGTATTATTGGCTTTTGGTAAAACGGAAATCCATTTAATAGAACCAGAAGTGAAAATAAATGCAGCTTATTAGAGGGATTGTCTGCTCTATAAAAAAAGTGGTGCCTGATATCCGAGAATATTCGGAACAATAGCCTACACATTTCAACAAAATAGCGCTTTAGCTCACTGAGTTCGTGAATCTGTTGATCTGTTGACTAAAAAGACTCGGAATTCATTCATCTTAATCTTTGGCCGCAAAACGGCCGCCCGCTTAAATCCCACTGATAATAAGAGTTGGAGATTGATGGAGGAGAAGGTGCAGGCTACAAGACAAGGATAAGAGACATTGAAGAACTCCGTAAGCGAATTGTTAACGCCTCGGAGGTTTTGATAAGCTGGTTATCGATGCTGCTGTTGGGTATTAGCGCGACCCTTTTGACGCTTATGTTTGAAGCCAAAGGTGTAATCTTTGACCACAAATTGCAGTCTGACATAATTCAGATATAAAAATAAAATTAAACTTACATTTATTATTGATAAATTACATGATAAAATATTGAAATTGTGGATGATTTTGCGCATTTATCTCTTAAATTTGACTTTTTGTGCAAATGACGTCATTATGACGTCATTATTTGGACTGGAACTTTTATATTTTCACAATTGTTAGAGAAATATGTCAGGATTAAAATGGTGTTTGAATTGTAAAAATCGGTGAATATTTACTATTTATTTTCATATTTACAAAATCGGTTGTTTTTTTTCCGGACACAGTGTAGAAGTAAATCCTCTCTGCGGAGAATTTTTTAAAAACGTGTGGCGTCAAGTTTTTCAACGACCATTGATGTTATATAAGTTATAGATTATAGAACGACGTCAAACCAAGGACTAGACTAAGTATCCAAAGTATATAAAACCGTGATCTCTCGGCCAATCAGATATCGCATTTTCTGATGCGTTACAGGATATGATTGTATGCTACTCTATCCGGGTAAACATTCGGGTAATTTTGAACAGAGTCGCGTCGTTTCGACGGATTTTTAGTTGCCATCCGTATAATCTCGACACCGTAGGCTAGTCCCAGGCGCAATCGCCCAAAAGTTCGTCTAAATTTATATAACTCCAATCACAAAGATCTTCTTAAGAACATATTTTTAAAATTTAGTTTGAAAGTTCTCTGTATCATCAAATTCATTCGTTTTTCGCTACGACAATCGTCAACAAAATAAACTAGAATGGCCGGATGAGGCCGCTGATCCTAAAAAGTCCCGAAAACTGAAACAACCAAACTCTCTTTCAATTAACTAATTTTCGTCGGCTTCATATCCCTTCGATATTAGGCCCAGGTTAAACTTTTGAATACCAATTAATTATAAGGAGAATTGAACGTTTCCTAGCGATGTAATGGACATGGCGTCTAGCACACAGTAGATCTATATCGCGCACATTCGTGATTCAGACGGTCGTGGCACATAGGACACCTTAGACACCTTTGACGCGTTTGAACCATATGCTATATAAGCATACCGGTTTCAACTGCAGAGTAGGCTATGTATGAAGAGTAGGCCCCTATGTATTCCGAAAAATGGTATGTTACATTTTGCAACGCAATGGTTTGTGTGCCACAAAACGCTGTTAAACAACCAAATAAATTCGATGATTTGATACTTATTTCCTGCATAACTGCAGTATCGGGGACCGTGTGAGTCGGTTAGGATCAGGTTAGCGTCGAAAGGGTCGGTTAAGTCTAGTACAGGTTATGATTCTTTTCCGCGATGTTCCCGAACTTGAAGAAATTAATTGCTGGAGTTGATGCTGGGCTGCTTCGTAATGTAAGGCTAAATGTCAGTCACGTCCTGATGAACCTTTTCCACCTCTAGCAAAAACCGCCTATAACTTACGTCCTAGATGCATCCTTTTGTTCTACCATACAAGGATGTCAGAAACTTTATTTCGAGGGTTCTCTTTGCCGCCCGTAAATGACATTGCTATAGCATGTTCACATTATTTTTGTTGTTTATATTTAAATGTGCTTTGACGTGTAACTTGGTGCGTTGTGTCACCCTGATTTGTCTCAATTTCTAATTAAACGAAGATTGTTAATTTGGAGTCGTGAGGGTCGGTTAGGATTAGTTATAGGATTTGTGCCGTCATTGGATACTGTACAAAAGGCTAAAGCATATGCTTAAGACAAAATACTGCAACTATTATGCCATTTACTTTCACACTGTTCGCTGCGTTATTTTGTTGCCAGGGAGTGTTTGAAGAACAACATGGGTTCGATCGGTTGCGTGTCGATGTGTTGTGGCCGGGGTCACACGAGCGAATGGATTCGAGTTGACTACAGGTGCGAATGTAAGTACATCTGGTGCTGCTACGTTAAATGCCAGACCTGCACGAAGACCGTAGAAGTCCACAGGTGTCGCTAGCACGGCCATCTAGCGAATGCAACTGTTATCGCTAAGCGAAAACCAATGTTGCCTCCGTATGTTGCATCAAATGTTGTGTTTCTGCCATGGGCGCCCGCAGAAATTTTCGCAGGGGGGGGCAAAAATTTTTTCAGTGGTCACCATTAAATTTTGTTGTTGCAATAGGTTGAAAAATGCAAAACTGAAAATTAAGAACATGGACATTTTTCAAAGAGGTTTCTTGATGCAAATTTTCTCAGTTTCATAATTTTATTGTTGGCCTTTGATATCAACAGTTTCTTTAGTGCGAAGAAAATTTTTTTTAATCAAATAGTTGATGTTAAAAATTGGCACCTGACGGGGTGCTATATATGTCCATAGAATGAATGAATGAATGAATGAATAAATGAACAGAAAACGAGTATCAGTTGAAGAATAAGCAGGTCTCCTAACGTAATTTCAGTGTCCTGTTGAGAATTTTGCACATAACGTTTTAGTGTAATTCATTGATAATTAATTTTTGTGCGTTGTGAAAGCTTGCATTACAGCCAGGTTCCAATCGAGAAGGCTATATTTGCATGAGCACCCGCTGGAGGGTTAAAAACCTATGTTCATTGCTACATTCTTTTTAGCAAGAGCTAGAAAATGGAAGGCAGAAAATTAAAGGCATTTTAATTTTTATTGAGATTTCTAAACATAGATTTCTGACTTTCACTGTGTGTATTATTTGAACAATTAGTGACTTAATGCGAAGAAATTTGTTAAAAACTCAAAATAATAGTTGGAAAAAAATAGATTTCCATTTTCCAGGGGGGGCAAGTGCCCCCCTTGCCCCTATGTGCGGGCGCCCATGGTTTCTGCAGCTAGTCCTCGGCGTTGAAAACAAACAAACATCTCTGACTACGTTATGTAGATTTTTCTAGCGCATTAAATTTCACGTCACGGTTGCCGAGTTTAACTTGAATTTGTGTCGCTGAATACCGGAGTGAGCGTCGGAATCACAGTAAAAATGAATTAGTAAGAAACAGTGCGTCGACTGGCATTGCTGCCTGCTTACTAGTTTTTTCTGGTCAGCGCCATTTTGAAAAAGAGCCTTCACACATAAGATAACGCAGACTCTACGTTACACCATAAGGTCGTTGCCTTACACGGTAACATGGTTGCTATGCAGTAGGCAACACGCATTGTGACGTTGCACGCATGTCAAAACCGTATTAGTAAAATAATGGCTCTATTTGAAAATGGCGGATTGCTCAGTCACACATTCTTATTGCAACAGAAGCTGGGAGTTGGCGTAGCCTACTGTTTTTTTTAAATTTATAATGTGAGAATAATCCGTGAATTTGATTGGTAGAATATTGATTATAGTACATGTCAGTTAGTAAACTGGTTTCGAAAACTTTGTATGGCGTCGAGAAGTTTTTGAAGTCGACAACTTTGAAGACTTTTGGACCTTCTTGTGAAAAATTACAACACGTCGGCGACACCTAGCGAATTGTCTTGCAATGCATTAAATTGTTTACAACGAATTAAGTTGGTAACGAATTTTTGCAGAAAAGTTAAGTTTTTTTGTTACGAACTCCACAAAACTCTCCAGTAAATTTTGTTATGAACTTATAATTGGTCTACGGTTTGCGCAAGGTTATCCAATACCCATAGCCTAAGCCTACATAATATCTTCTCAAAGACCTTTTAGTTACTAATCTGGATGTCATAATTAAACATTTATTCTGTGTACCTACATTTTGTCAAGTCCCCTTCCCGTATGCAAATCGCCTAAATCCCGCGATTCCTCTGTGCATACGTAATGAACAGCCTCTATATTGTAATTGTAAATTTATATAGCGCCACTTCAAGAGAACTCCTCAAAGGCGCTCCCGACCTGACACCAAACCAAAATCAAAGAGAATGGTTTTCAAACGCTTGCGGAAAGGGGGCAAAGAAAGACCAAAAGCTATTCAAGAAAGACGGACCGACCATAGCAAAGCTTCTATGCAGCACTGTATATGATGGGGCAAACTATTCAGAACAAATAACTAGGATTAGTCAGATTATATTTGGAGACACTCGTAAAATATACATTTCAAATAATGCAATCTGAAAAGGTCATAAAACACAAAATCAAAAGAACAATGGATAAACATTTAAATTCGTTCGAAAATCACTGAAATTGCAAGATGTTTAAATTCTCTGGAAAAACTCAGTATTTTCTTAAATTAATTTTTCTCTCAAGTAACAATGGTCAGCGTTAAGTGAAGAAAGTTAGAAATTGTATGCTCACAAGGACAAAACCATGACCTGCATGCAACAGCAAATCAGCAGTCTCTCAGATTCGAGAAATATTATAGAGCCATAGAAAGTTATTGCACATGTAAAGTTACTTAGAAATTGGAATTGGAGACTCTGCTTGAATGGCACAAGAACAGGGTTCAAAGTGGGTTGGAACGCGCTGTAACGGCATTCCCACTGCTCACGAAATTCTTTTCTTGCGTTCCTACTTCTCATCATGATGGAATTGTGGAAACACATGCATTCCAATTTAAAACTCTTCATCAGCGTTCCCACACAATGTGCTCACACATTCAGCATTCTCACTGCTCTCCCCAACCACTTTAACCACTGCACAAGAAGAAAAGAAAAAGTGTTAACCCAATTCCACATTATACTGCAACATGCCTTCAAAGTACATGTACTTAAGTATTCACAGGTGCTTTAAAAAACATGATCTTCGCAAAACAGTAAATGATTGTCTTCATCAGTCTGGTCAAATATCTTCATCAGATTGGTCAAGTAATTAAGTAACCTTACAAAATAGTTTAGATCAAGAACAGTTACCGGTATAATTCATATCTCACAGATGTCTAAATGTTCAAGTTGAGTTGACCACATCATCTAATATTAATATTAATTATATTACTAATGCTATCCAAGTTTGGCATACAAACATATATTCTAAAACATCAAACTACAGCCCACAAATGAAGCAGATTTTAGCAGCAAACATTAGCTAATAAGCATACGACTATAAACACCCTGCTAACACACATTCAACCTAAACAAAAAATCCAAGATTTTAAAATGCCTCAGTTCAAAAAACGCTCGTTCATAGCTCTTCCAATTTCATTTCGCCCCAAATTCAACATGTCTCATAACTTCACAATGCCTCCTTTATCCGTTCATTTAATGCAATGAGTAATTTCCATATCACCACTCACCCATGGCCATTCAGTAGCGCTCCCAGCACGAGAACCCAGATAAAAACAATAGGTTTTAAGAAGAGAGAGACGTAGATAGCAATCCTGACAGAAGAGTCCCAGTGGACGAGAGAATCAAGTTTGAGCAATAGTGGTCCTAGCTCGTGGAGCAAATAAGTCAGACCTGTCCAGAGAAGAGAGAGGCCAGGCTAATGAGAAGATGTGCTGTGTTAATGACTATGGTACAAGTAGACTTAAAACTTAATGATACACCACATTGTTTTTCCTATCGCTTAGGCACACTGCCAAACCTGTATACAGCAGACCTACACAATCAGCTCTACCCAGACTGCTCGGTGTTCACAAGATGTCTCTGATCTAACCTCTTTCCATTTTTAGACGCAATTAATGCTCATGCTTCTTCATATCACATTCATAGTTGAATATAAATAAAAAATTATCTGTTTATAATATTACGGTACAATGCATAATCTTGCTGACTCTATTAAAGTGCGAGCGTTTCGTTCGTGCTAACAAAGATTACACTTACTCGATTACAACGAAGAGCACCAATCTTGTCTAAGTAATAAGTCAACTAAAAAGTCAACTAAAAAGGGTCTTAAGACAAAGTACATGAATGCATTTCAAGATCCTGTGACTTACAGGATATATGAAATTAACTGAGTTAAGAGTTTCAGCCGCACTTCTATATCACCAATGTTGCCTAGCCCCACCTCAATGTCACCAATGTTGTTTGCACTAGGTATTTAAACTCATTACTACTATAAGTAATAAGTACACAAGGCAATACCAGAAGGTCCTGTGGTAGGTGCAACAAATTATCTGGCACTAATACAGTTACAGCATAATTACAATCAAAAGCTAAACATCAGGTTTTGTCAGCAGTTTGAAAATCTCATAAAAACCAAACCCTAACTACAAATGGGTTTCCAATTTCAATATCACAGGTTATAAAAAAATGAGAAAATGATTAAACATGAACTTGATACATATCGAAAGCTACGATTGTCGTCGTATCATCAACATCATGATCATCATCTTGATTTGTAACCTTTTTTGAATAAACAAAGTTTCATGTTGCTGCAATTAAATCAAAACTGTTCAGCAAAGCAAAGAGGTGGTATGAAGTTTAGATGACTCCATAGTCTTAACCTTAGCATACACGAGCACAGTGTGCTTAAAATTCAAAGGATTTACACATTTAAAATCAGCTCAATAATACATCATCAGAACAACGTGAGAAGTAAAATATATCCTAATCAAAACAACTCCATGGATTTCCAAAAATATTTAACGATCTGCCAGAGAACACAAACTGGCCTACTGCTGTAAACCATGCTGCCCATAGAAGATTACAATTGTAAACAAATATATATTTATAAGTGATATAATATTATTTCACAGCTTAATATTGAATATTCCTATAGTGATCAGATCTGACAGTCATTGATTTAGAACATTTGTTGTAAAGCAACTTCATTGTAGCAATTTCTGAGTAGGTTTGAATATGCATGCTATCTGATACATGGCATGTGACCAAAAACTGAGCTACCAAATCACAGAAATAATTCATCCACTAATATAGCATAAAAAGTCAGAGTCCAACATCTGCTAATTAAAAAATAAAAGCATCACTTGTTAAGTCGCAGTTGCCTGCAAGTTCTTCACTTGCAAATCTGCGTATACCTTTTTATGTAATATTTCATAAGTGCCAAGGCTTCCCGACTGAGGTCTGTGTAATTAATGTTTTAGGAGCTCTTAGGTGTTTGTTCCTCCTTCGGGTAAGGCAGTGCATCATCCGTAAGAGGCAGGTGTTCCACAGCAAGCTGCTTCTGTTCCTTCTCCACTTCGCAACGAAAGATCGCATAATACTTATCGTCGCGTGTCTTCAACTTGTCGAGAAGCATCTCACTTTGCTTTCGTGGTGTTTTCTCGGCCTTTGCGAAAGGTGAAAAACAAAAACCATATATAGAGGTTCCGCAAAAAAGTTCTGCAATGCAAATGCGTTGATTTCGCAAACTTAACTCATTTAATCAAGCTCTTTCTAGTCAACTAGTGTGAAGTTATGTAATGCTATGAAAAAGCAAGACAACTAGAGCATTAATGACTGCCTGCCGCAGTGCCTAAGCTTATGCAGTTGGCTACCAGAGAGGACAGTTTAATCTTATGCATTTCAAACTGACCCACTCACATATGGCATCAGATACTGGATACACAGCATGTGTAGCAAGGATTGATACATGTGTAAAGCTGGGTCCATTCTTCAACAGTTAACAACCCAGATTCTTGCACTGGATAAATTAAAAATTGCTGTAAAACTCCTGTCGGTTTCTCAGATAATTTATACAGGAATTGCATTTCTCAGATAATTTATATGGCATTTCATTTAGGCTCAGGGTCTCTACGCTGCGGCTTGAGATGGATTCGAACCCGCATCCTTTCGGCTCCAAGGCACAGAACACACACTACCGCGCCCCAACAAGGAGCAATGAAAGATGCAACAGCAACAAAAACAGAATTCTACTGAAGACAAGACAAGCAGATTACTTTGATGTCCTCAAGGTGGTCGTCTGTAATAACCCCTTTTGCGAGCAATCTGTTGAGGATGCCGCCGTTGACGTCCAGCTGTTTGACCAGTGTAGGACGATGCTCGTCTAGGATAACTGTCAGTTCCGCCCTCATGCTGACAATACAATAAAATGAAGGAATTGTGCATGTCAAAATCAATTACATTAATCATCATCATCATCTTTCGTGGGTTCAACACCTGTTGGTGTCAATCGCAAGTTTCACTGTTTTTCTCCATTTACTCTTCTCCTGTGCTATTAGGCTGAGTCCATGTATATCCATACCACACCAATCCCTTACATCGTCCAACCATTCTCTACATGGTCTTCCTCTGATTCCCGTACCATCGATCATTCCGAATATGGTCTGCTCTACTAGTCGCTTGTTTTCTACATTAATAGGCATATCTTTCTTCAATTCTTTTCACTCGTGGTCTGCTTTTCTAGTTCATTCATAAAACGTTTATTCTCGCAACATTTGACTGCGCACGGTCAATGATGGTCAATGATGGTCATTGAATAACATCATGTGTGTCATTGCATTCAATAATCATTTAAACCTGTTGCATGTACTCTTCCTGCACCACTTTCACAACGCTCTATTTTCTCCCAGTCTTTGGAGGCCGTAGTGCTCGTATATGATCAGATGCAGGTGACCCAAGTTAAATTTTTCCTGGCATAGTAACTCTCTAAACAAAATTAATGCCCCTCAAAAGTCACAGCAGGTACAGAGCAGCAGCTATCATTTTAGCATCCCTTTACCATTTTAACCTGTCTTTTCAGGGTACTAAAGGAAAATGTAGACGAACCTTTACAAAAACTTCACCAGTTCTTTTAAAATGCGTTAAAAATGACAACGCACTAAACGACAAGTAGACATGCTATTCACTCATGAATGGAACCAACCAGACCTTAAATTCCAGTTTTAGCTTCTGGTTTATTCACGTTTCTTCTTCAAAGAATTGTTTCTATTTGTTAGACGCTTATTTTATAGTCATATTCTGGTTTGAGAACTAAGACTTATACAATTAAATTAATTTTTGGCGCCGAGACGAGATGCTAAAATGGACGAATAATTGAGGATACAAAAACAAGAGATTGCCCATAGACATCAAAACGCAATCCGCAAGAGGCGTACACACTGCCCACACTGTACTCCATACACAACCAGCGTTGCCACTCTAAAAAATGAAAAAACCCAAGTTGGAGGGTTGAAAAAACCCAAGAAAACCCAAGTTGCCCAAAATCTTCGAAAATGTCCACAATTTCCCGTCCGAAAATTCTGATGGCCTCTTTTTTAGTCATCCGGACCAAAAAATCTTTATATTTTCCCGTCCCGAAAATTCTGACGACCTTTTTTTCAGTCATCCGGATCCAAAAATCTGTTTCAATTTTCCCGTCCGAAAATTCTGGTGACCTATTTTTTAGTCATCCGGTCCAAATCTCTCAGAAATGTCCACAATTTCCCGATTTTCCCAAAAAAGCAAGCAAAAAACCCCAAGTTCTTACCGAAAAAACCCAAGTTTGGATCGGAAAACCCAAGATTTTTTGGTCGAAAAAACCCCAAGCAAAAAACCCAAGTTCTTCCCGAAAAAACCCCATTTCCCAAGTTCGGATCGAAAAACCCAAGATCTTGTGAAAAAACCCAAGGAGTGGCAACGCTGTACACAACATCCCCCGATACTACATTGTGTGACGTCGGTTGTTTAGGCATGCGTATACAATTAACACACAAACGCGTGCATACACACAATTTTTCGTCAAACGCTTACAGATTTTATACATTTTACTCAGAATGGTTACCTGGTGTATATATTACACGCTGGAACAGTTTAAATATAAAAATTTAACAACTAGGCTGCCACTTCCGACGTTCCCCTTTGACCCTAGGAATCAAAATTGAAAGTAGATAGTATGAAAATAACATCCGGTTTAGTCACATGTAGCGCCTTGCTAAATTTTACATTATTTTTATTTAACTTTTGCATAACCGTAATCGTAATCGTAATCGTGAGACTTCTACAGCGCCCACAAAAATGAAGTCGCGGGAACCAGCTTATTCACAGGCGCTTAACCCGTTGGAGGTGAGGTGACGCATTGTAACGTTAGAGGTGAGGTGGGGTCTGACAAACCCCAACACATATTTTTATTTTCAAGTCGCGATATCAAATGGAAAACATTAATTTGAATTAAAATATTCTTCTGTGATCAATTATCAACTAAACAGGCGATTATCACGAACAAATATCTGTTTCAATCCTTATTAGATGGCCAGAAGGTGAACCCATCAATTGTGCACTTTGCCCGTGTAAGTTCGGTTTTTAATACGAAAAATCGCAATTTCCTTCAAATATACATTAAAATAAAAAAATCTGTTCGTTCAAAATTCTTGATTTTTGTTAAAAGTGTCCGTATTTCATATTCAGAAAGATAGAAAAAACTAATCCACGCTGGTTTGACGTTTTCCAGAATTTTTTAAAAGTAGAATACCTCTGGGGTGTGTCACACCCCACCTCACCTCCAACGGGTTAATCAAAACAAAATCGATAGGCAGCGGGTCAAGTCCAGAGAGTCAAGCAGGCAACAGATGGACGGCTGAGGTGGGTGATGTTTAGGGTTGAAATGACGAGGGATGTGAGGAGAATTAGAAGAATCAGGACAGGATTTGCGGAAGAGCAATGATAACGCATACAGCCACTGAACAGCAGCCTACTCAGAGCACATGCAAGGCGGCTAAACCTCTCAGGAAGTGAATTGTTTTACAGTCATTTACAATGTGTGACATTGTCTGGATTTCACCACAATTTTACATAGGCCTAATAGATATTCTATATAAGCAGCATTAGCGGAGTTTATCAGGGGCTAGGCCCCCAAGAAGGTCCAGATTAAGCTTTTTTAAAATGGAAATTGTATCTTTTCTGTGCTTGGCCCCTCAAGAAGGCATTCCCCAAGAACATTATAGCTTAGTCAAGGGCAGGGATGGCTGCTTCTGAGACAGTTGTTTCCGGAACTATTCACCATTAGGCCCAATACATCCGTTCGGTTGACTTTCCGTCTGATGATGAACAGCGCTGCATAATAGAGCTGACCATGTAATGCCCTTTTCTGTCAGTGAAAACTCTCGTTGTATCGCTTCTAAATATAGCTTCGTGCGAAGCAGTATTGTCGGAACCACTGAAATGTAGTATATACTACTGGAACGCTGATTGCCCATGAAAGTTCGGATTATCGCTCACTTAGGGAAAGCCAATGTTTCATTAGAGCAAATCCCAGAATTCTCTGAGGCAAATCCCAGAATTCTCTTGGGAAACTCCCAGAATTCCTAGCGGCAAACCATAGTAAAAGATAGGCGTCACAACACTTCGCTTTAAAACACAAATTTCTCAGCAATGATACACAATTGTTCAAAACCAGCTTAGGGTTTTTGAGTTGAATGACATACAAAACAATCAACTTAACTGTATTTAGCGGCCACTGACCAGATTTCTTGAAAATTGCCTTCAAAGTTCATGAATTTAACATGGGTTTAGATAGGAACAAGCACACGCTGCCCTAAGTGTAAGTCGCGACTGATTCGCCGTCGGCCATAGACCACTATACGAAGCGTTATCAATCCAGCTAATAATAATACATATCAATGGTCGGAACACATTTTTTGACCAACTTTTGCATGACGTCACGACTGGGTTCTCGTTGGAAGCAAGATGGAGGTCGCGCGATTTATCAATTATAATTGAATTTATTACAAAGAAGGTATGCTGTTTACAATTTAACTTTGTTTTTGTGTACAATTATCTTACGTTTTGGTTGATCGAAACCTATGGCTCTAATAGTAGCGCTACGACATAACTCACTTGCTTATAATTGAATATACAAACTCTCGCTTTCACGAGATTACGAGGTGCACAATGGTAACTGATGTAGCGCAATGAACGTCCAACCACCCAACCAATGTTGTTTGGCTAACCTGTGATAGTTTTACTACGTGGATTTACGCATTTTTTAAAGTGTGCTGTGTGTTGAAGTTTCGTTTGTGCAAGACGTATTGAAAAGGGGTCAAGGTTACATCAATGATGTAGGTGTTTGTGGGAGGCGAATGACTAACAATAGACCTAATTGATATGAATATAATCATATCACGTGGCTGCGTTGGGTCTTGTGTAAACAAGAAGTTGTACAATTATGTTATGACTCAAGTGCTATCAGAATGAAAAGGAAACTGAGTCATCCATTCTATCTCCTGCTGTTTAACTGTCGTTAACAATGATTTACATGTTATGAGAAGTTGTACCTCTCATAGTTCACCTCGGTAAAGGTAGCAACACGAAAACCGTTCCATTCCGTAAACGCCATTCCGTTTCCGTGGTTTTCCGGCATACATAGAAACTTTTACTAAATTGTAATTTCTGACCACTAAAAATTAAAAAAAATAGTTGCACATCCCCCAAAGTCCGTCTTTGTGTCACACTCTATGACTTTATCAACTTCAAAGCTAAAACTCCAATGCTTATGTTACCTGTATGGCAAATAGCCCAAATATAGGCCATTGTCTTCATACGAATGTACTTAAGGCCTACACAACCCACTTTTACCTGTGTGTGTGTCTTAATAAATCTCTTTGTGTTTCTCTCTTTCTCCCTCTCTCTTTGTTTATCGCTAAAATGTATCAAATACAAGCCATTGTCTTTGTATCAATAGAAATAAGGCCTGCCCAACCCACTTTCACCTGTGTCTCTGTCTTAATTACTCTCTGTCTCTCTATATTTCTCTGTCTTTCTGTCTATATCTCTATGTTTCTCTCTATCTATCATACTGTCTGTCTCTGTTTGTGTGTGTCTGTGTGTGTGTGTCTGTTTCTGTCTCTCTTAGCTTATGTCTATACCCTTCTAACCAATTCCTCTACTATATTTATCTATTTTAGTTCATATATATGCCAGAAACATGAGATCCGGAAAACAATTACAATGCTCAAATATTTTATTTCATATATATGCCAGAAACATGAGATCCGGAAAACAATTACAATGCTCACATGCATTGCAAATAGGCCCTAAATGGGTCAACTACACGCCATTGTCTTCGTATCATTATACCAAAGGCCTGTCCCACCCACTTTCACTTGTATTTCTGTCTTATTTACTATCTTGTCTCTCTATATTTCTCTCTGTCTTTCTCTCTATCTCTCTATGTTTCTCTCTGTCTATCACACTGTCTGTCTCTGTTTGTGTGTGTCTGTGTGTGTGTCTGTTTCTGTCTCTCTTAGCTTATGTCTATACCCTTCTAACCAATTCCTCTACTATATTTATTTCAGTTCATATATATGCCAGAAACATGAGATCCGGAAAACAATTACAATGCTCAAATATTTTATTTCATGTATATGCCAGAAACATGAGATCCGGAAAACAATTACAATGCTCACATGCATTGCAAATAGGCCTTAAATGGGTCAACTACACGCCATTGTCTTCGTATCATTATACCAAAGGCCTGTCCCACCCACTTTCACTTGTATTTCTGTCTTATTTACTCTCTTGTCTCTCTATATTTCTCTCTGTCTTTCTCTCTATCTCTTTATGTTTCTCTCTGTCTATCACACTGTCTGTCTCTGTTTGTGTGTGTCTGTGTGTGTGTCTGTTTCTGTCTCTCTTAGCTTATGTCTATACCCTTCTAACCAATTCCTCTACTATATTTATTTATTTCAGTTCATATATATGCCAGAAACATGAGATCCGGAAAACAATTACAATGCTCAAATATTTTATTTCATATATATGCCAGAAACATGAGATCCGGAAAACAAGTACAATGCTCACATGCATTGCAAATAGGCCTTAAATGGGTCAACTACACGCCATTGTCTTCGTATCATTATACCAAAGGCCTGTCCCACCCACTTTCACTTGTATTTCTGTCTTATTTACTCTTTTCTTTCAATTCCTTTATATTTTGTTATTCATTTTTCATAACACAAGTGGAATGGAACTGTAATAGCGAAAGAATTATAATCTTTACAATTTCTTATTAAATACTCTAAATATTATATAAATCAGCTGTTACAAAGTGAATTGCTGCGTTTGAACAAACAATAGAGAACAATATGAAGAATTCGTTGCAACTGTTAGCTTCCTGTTATAAACTGTTTATTTGCACTTTTTTTCCCATTTACAACGAGTCTTTTCGAAACAGCCGTTCTGCTTCTTTCCTACTTATTCCATTCAGCTGTTGCATTGCGAATACTGTTGCCTGAAAGTATGTAAAAAGTTATTACATTTTACATTCGTAATAGAGCATTCTATATTACTTATGCTTATGACAAGCATAAAATTCTTATTCAAAGTTTTTGCAAATTATAAATGCATAGCATTACAATTCCATATACCTTTTACATTGCAATTAATTAATGAACCCTATATCAAAATTCTAATAAAAATAGATCTATTTCTAAAATATTTGCAAATGTTATTCCATTTTCTTATGTAATGGAACTGTCGTTACTACTTATGCATAAGATATGCATATGTTCCTTAAAATAGAAGCTAAATTGTAATTCCAATGCATTACTATTTGTAAAATCTCTTTAATTTAAATAAGGTATGAAACATCATCTCATGTTAAAGTAGTACATTATTTTATTATTATGAACTCTAAAAATGTAATACTTGCCTCAAACATTAACACATCCACTATGTAGGCTGAATCGATTTGCCTTCCTAGGCTAAAGAGTTGTTCAGCTTCAATGTCTAATGGCTTCGTTACTTCCATTGCAATTTTTTTTAGAAACTGGAACACCTGAAAATACTGCAATGCAACGAATTAATTTTTCATTTTAAACATATCATTTTAAAATTAGATTATTTACTATATGAATTCCAGTATTTGAAGTGGTGCTTATAATGGAATGTAATAAATCTTTACAATGTTTGCTAATAATCCTTGAAAAATTAACGCAATGTAATGCATAATATATAGCCAATGCTGGTTCTTTTTACTCCTACTAAGGCATTTTATAATGAAATCGAAAGTGTACTGTTTATGCTATAGTTTGTAATGCTTATTATTAGTTACATTGCTTATGTACCATTCACTTGTTAAATGAATCAATAAATTTGCAACAACCGTATATTCTTCTGTAAAAGGTCCAAGACTTTGTGAATTTAGCTGTCTCCTTTTTCCTCTGCGCATCATTTGTTTCCTTTCTAAATATGCTTCTTCAGATTTCTTTTCACTCAGCACAACAGTTTTTATATGTTCCTGAAATAACAATTCCATCATTTGTACTTATTCACATCTGTTATTGTATTGCATAATGTTCATAATCAAAATACATATCACTAAAATTGTACAAATGACATACAACATTTAATTTACAGCGTCTTTTATAATATTTTTATGATAATGAATATCATTTGGCTCTGCCCGTAAGAGTCCACAGCCAATCTCTGTCTGAGTTTGTCTAGCGTCATGTTGCCCATTTTCAGACCGTCCAGTCAGCTGGTATGCTCCATACCATTTACATCTTTGAGCAGCTAAACAACCTTGTCTCTTTGAAGAGGATATTCGTATGAAGGCATTAAGGACAACCTGGCACAATGCCCGATTTTGTCCCACGCTCTTCGCCTACTGTTTCCAACAGTCTCTCTTCACCGGCCTTTGCATGTCTGCTCAACACAATCACACCTTGAAACATCATTTTCACTCTGTCACTTCTGTGTTGTATTTTGCACATTTCAATAGTCTTTGTCCTTTACTGCCAGTGTATGGCCACCCATCTTGCAAACCTTCCTCCTGTTGTCCGTGCTTAGGACCTACACATGGAAGTTGATTGGTTCCTGTGGCGAAGGATGTATGCAGTTTAACGTCGTGCCCAGCACAAACGTCGTGACCAGCAATAACCTTTCATTTATGCTAGTATTATTAAAAATATAAATAGCATAAAAAACAGCAATTATGACGGCTGGCTCATTTACAAATTGATTTCTTGCAGATCATCACTTACCTTAACAGAAGGTGAATCAAGAATGAAGTCAATCAATGTTTTTTCTTTTGATATGCTTTTTGACAGTCTGTTTCTAAATGAGACACAACCATAATGTAATTCATTTATTGCATTAATTATAATTCCTTATTTGCACAGTGTCTTTTTTCCTATGAAAATGTTTTAACACACATGCTTCTTTAGCAATAAAACTACGCATTGGTAATTATTCAATGAGAAGCAGTAACTCCCTCTTTCCATGTCTCTTGAATGCATTCAGTTAGTATTTCCTTTTTACAAAATCCATGTTTGATTGAACTGTCATCATTCTGGCATTGCACAACTTCTTTATTTCTTCGTTTGTCTTTTGCTCCGCCCAGCTCACACAGTTCATTCCTCCCTAAATCCACATTTCGAAAAACTCGAATGTTCTCATGTCATTCTTTCTCATTGTCCAACTTTATCACCCATAAAGGACCACACTTCACACCAGCTTATTGACTATACTCCTGTTTAGGTTAAAATTTATTTTTACTCTTAGGAAGTCCTCCTCTTCTGTTGAATGCACCTTTTAAAATGGCTATTCTTCATCTTATTTCTACACTGCATTTTGCATCATCTATTGCAATACTTTCTATGTATCAAAATTTCTTCACCTGCTCTATTTCCTATCCGTTTAATGTGATATTAAAAATAGAGTTCTCTCCTCATTTGCTTATACTCATAGCCTTTGCATTTCTTCTTCTTTGTCTACTTACCCCACATTTAGATATACATCTTATTTTATTGATTTCAGTATTTAACATTTTTCTATAATATTAACTGAATGTACTTAAAACCAAATGAAACCAAAAAAAATTATAAAATTTTAATAATAATAATAACACTATTGATATAGCGCCGTAGCTCAGCCGAGGCCAAAGGAAAGGGCGCTTTACCAATAACATCTATATATATAAGTATATATAATTTAATCATAAATTAAAAAAATTACTTGTTAATTAAGTTATTATTGAACTACTAAATGCTAATATTAACAAAAAACATTGGCACAGTATAATAAGAATATCGTTGCATATTAACCTCTCTGTAGACATTTCTTTATCGTCGATTATTACCACATCACTCATGCAGCCATCGACTTTCACTTCTTTGTTGATACTGTCTCTTCCTTCGTCTAACATTGCCTTTATAAAAAAAATCAATGCATGAGAAACAATAATTGTCCAAATATTGTTTATGCCAAATAACAATTAATATTCTAAGTGTTTACTTTATTCCACCGCTTAGCTTTGCATAAGAAATAGTATGCGAAATTAAAATTAATATATAAAGACAAATTTTCATATAGAACAATCTTTTATCCACGTTTTCTGTATGTTTATATATCTTTTAAATTTATACACAGACGTTGTTTTCATTATTATTACATTATACTACACTGCATTTTGAAAACATTACAGTTTCAGTTTAATATTACAAATAGCAAAAGCAAGGTGACATATATATTTTCTTTAATATAGACAGTCAAACCAGTATTTGACAATTATTAGCATTATGCCAATGATTTCTTGTGTGTATTAAAATTACAGCAACATCTTATAGATGGTTGTAAGTAGTTTCTTCAATTTACTTTTGCTTTTCATACGCAATATATATGTAAACATGAATTGACCAATACATTGAACAAAAAGTATCTGTTTACATTTAAAATAAATAATGTAAAGCTCTATTTATTGTTTAGTAAAAGCTCTATTTATTGTTTAGTAAAAACCTTTTTTAAATTAAATAATACATTTACTTACAACATTGCTATATTCAATAGTTGCATAACATGTTACATTAGAAGTACACTTTGTGTAGTCAGTTTGTGAATCGTCTGTATCAATCTGCAATGTAATGAACATTTGACATAACCATAGCAACAAGTGTTATAGTGTTATTGGTTTTACCAATTAAAAACATGTATACAATTAACGAAAAATAATATGAAATTTAAACACAGAATTTATTATAACTTATTTACACATATCGAGGGCTTAAAGGCAAAGGTGCACATCTCTCTTAGCATTGTAGTCAGTTATGTATACCTTTGCCTTTAAGCCATCGATACAAACATTGAATAAGAAATAACTAACCTCTATTAAACTAAATGATTGTATTAATGCAAATGTAACAAACCAATTCAATGGCTTCCGTTTTTTAAATAATATAAGTATAATAACACAATTGAATTGTCACTGTCTCTTTACATCAACCGGTACATGGTAATAGACAGAGAGAAGAACATAGAGAGATAGAGAGAAAGACAGAGAAATATAGAGAGACAAGAGAGTAAATAAGACAGAAACACAAGTGAAAGTGGGTGGGACAGGCCTTGTTTATAATGATACGAAGACCAAGGCGTGTAGTTGACCCATTTAAGGCCTATTTGCAATGCATGTGAGCATTGTAATTGTTTTCCGGATCTCATGTTTCTGGCATATATATGAAATAAAATATTTGAGCATTGTAATTGTTTTCCGGATCTCATGTTTCTGGTATATATATGAACTAAAATAAATAAATATAGTAGAGGAATTGGTTAGAAGGGTATAGACATAAGCTAAGAGAGACAGAAACAGACACACACACACAGACACACACAAACAGAGACTCACAGTGTGATAGACAGAAAGAAACATAGAGAGATAGAGAGAAAGACAGAGAGAAATATAGAGAGACAAGAGAGTAAATAAGACAGAAACACAAGTGAAAGTGGGTGGGACAGGCCTTTGGTATAATGATACGAAGACAATGGCGTGTAGTTGACCCATTTAAGGCCTATTTGCAATGCATGTGAGCATTGTAATTGTTTTCCGGATCTCATGTTTCTGGCATATATATGAAATAAAATAAATAAATTTAGTAGAGGAATTGGTTAGAAGGGTATAGACATAAGCTAAGAGAGACAGAAACAGACACACACACACACAGACACACACACACAAACAGAGACAGACAGTGTGATAGATAGAGAGAAACATAGAGATATAGACAGAAAGACATATAGAGAGACAAGAGAGTAAATAAGACAGAAATACAAGTGAAAGTGGCTATGACAGGCCTTTGGTATAATTATACGAAGACAATGGCCTGTACTTGACCCGTCTAAGGCCTATTTGCAATACATGTGAGCATTGTAATTGTTTTCCGGATCTCATGTTTCTGGCAGATATATGAAATAAAATAAATAAATTTAGTAGAGGAATTGGTTAGAAGGGTATAGACATAAGCTAAGAGAGACAGAAACACACACAGACACACACAAACAGAGACAGACAGTGTGATAGATAGACAGAAAGATAGAGAGATAGACAGAAAGACAGAGAGAAATATAGAGAGACAAGGGAGTATTTAAGACAGAAATACAAGTGAAAGTGGGTGGGACAGGCCTTGGTTATAATGATACGAAGACAATGGCCTGTACTTGACCCGTTTAAGGCCTATTTGCAATACATGTGAGCATTGTAATTGTTTTCCGGATCTCATGTTTCTGGCAGATATATGAAATAAAATAAATAAATTTAGTAAAGGAATTGGTTAGAAGGGTATAGACATAAGCTAAGAGAGACAGAAACACACACAAACACACACACACACAGACACACACAAACAGAGACAGACAGTGTGATAGATAGACAGAAAGATAGAGAGATAGACAGAAAGACAGAGAGAAATATAGAGAGACAAGAGAGTATTTAAGACAGAAATACAAGTGCATGTGGGTGGGACAGGCCTTGGTTATAATGATAGGAAGACAATGGCCTGTACTTGACCCGTCTAAGGCCTATTTGCAATGCATGTGAGCATTGTAATTGTTTTCCGGATCTCATGTTTCTGGCATATATATGAAATAAAATAAATAAATAAAGTAGAGGAATTGGTTAGAAGGGTATAGACATAAGCTAAGAGAGACAAAAAAACACACAAACACACAAACAGACACACACAAACAGAGACAGACAGTGTGATAGATAGACAGAAAGATAGAGAGAAATATAGAGAGACAAGACAGTATTTAAGACAGAAATACAAGTGACAGTGGGTGGGACAGGCCTTGGTTATAATGATACGAAGACAATGGCCTGTACTTGACCCGTTTAAGGCCTATTTGCAATACATGTGAGCATTGTAATTGTTTTCCGGATCTCATGTTTCTGGCAGATATATGAAATAATTAAATCAATATAGTACAGGAATTTGTTAGAAGGGTATAGACATAAGCTAAAAAAGACAGAAACAGACACACACACAGACACACACAAACAGAGACAGACAGTGTGATAGATAGAGAGAAACATAGAGATATAGACAGAGAGAAATATAGAGAGACAAGAGAGTAAATAAGACAGAAATACAAGTGAAAGTGGGTGGGACAGGCCTTTGGTATAATGATACGAAGACAATGGCGTGTAGTTGACCCATTTAGGGCCTATTTGCAATGCATGTGAGCATTGTAATTGTTTTCCGGATCTCATGTTTCTGGCATATATATGAAATAAAATATTTGAGCATTGTAATTGTTTTCCGGATCTCATGTTTCTGGCATATATATGAACTGTATTAAATAAATATAGTAGAGGAATTGGTTAGAAGGGTATAGACATAAGCTAAGAGAGACAGAAACAGACACACACACAGACACACACAAACAGAGACAGACAGTGTGATAGACAGAGAGAAACATAGAGAGATAGAGAGAAAGACAGAGAAATATAGAGAGACAAGAGAGTAAATAAGACAGAAACACAAGTGAAAGTGGGTGGGACAGGCTTTGTTTATAATGATACGATGACAAAGGCGTGTAGTTGACCCATTTAAGGCCTATTTGCAATACATGTGAGCATTGTAATTGTTTTCCGGATCTCATGTTTCTGGCAGATATATGAAATAATTAAATCAATATAGTACAGGAATTTGTTAGAAACGTAGAGACATATGCTAAGAGAGAGAGAGAGAGAGACAGACAGACAGACATATAGACAGAGATATATAGAGATAGAAATAAAGACAATGAAAGAAAAAGATAGACTGATAGAGAAAGAGAGTTATTAAGACAAAGACGTCATGTGAAAGCGGTGGGAAAGGCATTAGTTATTTTGATAGGAAGACAATGGCCTGTATTTGAACATTTCTTTTTAACACTTTACAAAGGTTTTGGTTATATTGTTATTGAAGGCTATATGGCAAATTGTTTTTTGCCGGAAACGTCTTTTCACAATGTGATTGATTCCGGGCTGTGAATTTTAAATTTAGAGGGAGAAAAAGTTAATGAAAAATTTATTTTTCGATTACTAGCATAGCTTGGATTGTAAATTAGCTGTATGTGATGAATAAATTTTAATTGCTTTGCAAAAATTATTAAAATAACGGCTAATTTCTTCGTGTTTTCGTATTTACGTGTTTTCGTGTTTACGTGTTGCTACCTTTACCGAGGTTCATAGTTCAGGGCCCTTATGGCCTGTGCCCAATGCCGCACTATTTTAAATGTCAGCCCTGACAAAAATGACACTATCTATAAACCAAGGCAAGACTTTACACACAATAATTTCTGGCTAATCATTTTTATGTTTATTGGGTCTGTTCATCGATCTATGCGATAACTGATTGCGGTTTGTCACTCAGATTTGAATAACTGACGATCTATATTATTGACTGTTGTGCAGTCATAATCCTGAATTCGTGATTTTAAAGTTGAACTGAAATGTTTACATTTTTACGTGTGTCTAGAAAATTAAAAATTGACAGAATGTTGAATAACATCCATTGTTTATACACGTTTAGTTACTTGGTACAGCCTGTAATAAAATTAGAACCAAGTAACTCATTTATGGATTAATGCTTGCCTCATAAGTATTAAAAGTAGTTAATAATGGTAATTTAGTATTATTAATAATGATAGCCTAATAATTAATATTCTTTTTTGAAACAATCCGTTTGACAAAGCGCAACCATTACAGTATACAGTTATGCAATTGAAACAATTTACATGAACGCAATAACAGAAGACATAAATCTTAACTGTTACCAGAACACACTGCTCTAATAGCAGTCTACAGAGCATGTCCGACTCAAACTAATGTCCACTGATCTCCATGCCTGTGTGTTATTCAATGCGCTACCGCCCCTTGATATTCTATTACATCACATTGAAACTTATTTGGTGTTAGTGGCCTTCCTTTTCTGTGGTCTCGACTCTTCTGAAATAAAAGCTAAATCACGTGTTACATTTTAAAAGATTTATTAACCACAAAGTTTGCCTGTCTTTAATTAAGTTTTTATTTGTAATTTTTCTCATAGGAAGACGATGGAGGCAGTTCTTAGCAAACTGCGCGGCAAAGCCGAAAAGGAGTTTCAGACAGAAGCGAGTTTATACGTCATCAAGGAACCCAGCTTAAGCCCCGTGGCTGACGTTGCGGACGAGACTGGTATGGAGACTCTGACGGGGGAAGAATCTAAAACCAATGTGCTCAGTGCAACATCCGACCGTGTTGGTCGATCTCAAGTTATCGTTGCGAGTCCTTCATCAGTTGCGGAAGTTGTCAGTGAGGAACGTGAGATGACTGTGGCTGTTGACACCAGCGCTGTATGTCCGGTAAGCGAGACGGGCGAGGAGGATAATACGAAAGTTGCCGAGGACGCTGGAGATAAACCATTCAGCGTGGTATGTGTACGATTCTCACACTTTCACGTCATTGTAAATTTTATGAGTTCGGTTTACTGAGTGTGTTGAATTGATGGTTGAGCTTTGTGCCTTACTTTTCTATGTGCGGCGTTGTGTTGTTCTGTCTAACTGACATGCATGTTTGTTGGGTGAGTTACTTGTAACGTGGAAACTGAAGGTTTGAGATGGTTACTGTGTTCGGACTTTGGACAAGTTCCTTTGTTCACTAAATACCCAGCGCCTTCGATTGACGCTCGGTCAGTACTTAGATAGTGTTGAGTAAAAATTAATGATTATTATTTCCATCATTTCTCAGTTTGATTGTGCCTTGCATTATAACAGTTCTTTTGATTGCATTTGAACATTGCAGCAATGTTGCGTTCTCAGTGGTAGGTCACGTTGAGACCAGTGTGAGTAGCTCCGAAATGTTGTCTAGTGCCAAGTCCGTGGAGGTGAAAATTTACCTTTAGAAGTGTTTGAATGAGTAGTAGGCTATCGTAGACATCTTGAATTATGTCAATTTATTATCACGAGTTGCATGTACATTGGTACATGCATTCTGTAATTCTTCACAGCTATATTTGCACTTTTATATTTTGTGTGATGCGTTTGGATTTTGCTATTTCAGTCAGCCATAGAGAAAAGTCGTTCATCACGAAGGTAAGGAATTTCTATTTCAACTCATGAGGAACTTGATTTATAA
Source organism: Lumbricus rubellus (assembly GCA_945859605.1). Taxonomy (NCBI): domain Eukaryota; kingdom Metazoa; phylum Annelida; class Clitellata; order Crassiclitellata; family Lumbricidae; genus Lumbricus; species Lumbricus rubellus. Next base: position 37,290,649 of record OX243819.1, read on the forward strand.
GCATGTAAATATAAATTAAACAGAGGAACATTGCTTGCTTTAAATAGTTTTTTATTTGTCTGACTACTATCGTGGAGACAAACGCAGGTAGCAAAAGCATGGTGACATATTTCTTATTGTTATTAGTTGTTTTGTTGTTGTTGTCCTTTTGCTTGTCATATCAAGAGTGTCAGTTAAAGTGGAGCATAAATTTTTAAATATTTCGTTCAAACTTTATGGAATTTTGAAGCCCAAGCCTCTGCACTGACAGTCCAGCTTCATTACCAATCGACTGCTGTACCCAATTCTTCTAATGAGATTATGGTATTCAACAGATTGAGAACAATGACGGAAGGGTTCTGAAGGACTAAAAACCCAACCTCTATTTTTAAAACACTGAAAGCACCAAAATTAAATTCGAGTGACTAAATACTTTTTTAATTAAAAATTAATATTACCACAATCATTTTTTTAATGGCTGGAAAAGGTCTCATAAAAATCGTTCTGGGGCAATACGTCTGAAAAACAGCACAGGTAAGTTAAGTAATGATTCACTCAGTAACGTAAATATTTGTTGTTCTAAGTATTTTAAAGTTTGTATTTGCTGTTCTGTTTAACAGAAAACCTCAGAAAACGCATCGAGTTTTGGAATCGAACGAAACGGAGAAGAAAATTTACGACCAGTACATCGACGAAGATCTCTGCGATTATATGCAACACAGAACAGATTTTGTTGATTCACAGCCGACCAGTCCGCAGGCTGGTGCCACGTTGCAGTCGGAGGAAGCGGCAACGAAAAACGACAACAACGACAGCTGCGAAGAAAATCTTGTTCTTCCAGAAGGTACTTTTCAACCTTTCTTATGGTAAATAATTTTGAGAATGTAAAAATTTGTTCGATCCTTCAAGCTCAAGTGCTTCACGTTGAGTTTTTTAGTTTCAAGGAGCAGCATTTTTAATTGTATTTTCGAGGGCATTGTTTCCGGTTTCTGGTACTTCTGAGCTGAATATTTTAATGAATCGCTGAATTTTTTCTCTAATTGTGAGTTGTAGTAGCCATCTGGTTAGAGCCTTTGCATCCAGAAGTTTAGAAAGGAAGTGCCATCCATTTCTGTGTTTGGAATTATTATTATTTTTACACATTCATCAGGCATCAGTGTTAAGCATTTTACGATAAGATAGGAAGTTCTGCAATTGACTATTCTCCCAGGAAGGTTACTGTGTAGGGACCTTGAGCACGTCCTTAAGTTCCAAATGCTCAGCAATATCGATTCATACTTAAATTGCTTATAATATTAATAAATCATGTCTGTACACCAAAATGCAGATAAAAATTAATAATGTATTACTATTAATAATAGTAATATAATTGGTAAAAATGGCACTAGAATTGTTGTCTTGTGTTCCCAGGCACCGTATTCGTCAATCCTGAGGCTGTTGACGCCTCTCCGCAAGTCCTTGAACTGGAATCGTCAAGGTCAAGAAGAACATTTCGAGGCAAGTGACAACTAGAGCTTGCGACTTACGTTGAAATAGAAACTTTCTATACATATTTTTTCTATATATTTTCTAAAAGTGGATAATTAATTGTTTGGAGTGAAATAGAGACTTGTTTTGTTTGTGTCCTGTTATAGTACTCTGGTTTGTTTTATGTAGTTTCACTAATGTAATCTATTGTCTCTTAGGATTTATTTATTAATTTCTCACATTTGCTGGGGCACCCTTTCAAGCTCGCTACTCAGAGGCGCTCCTGACTACAGCGCGGACACTGCATCGAAGTTTCACGCCGAATCGCACTCGTTAGCCCCGTTTCCTTTATACCCATACTTTAATCTCTATCCTTTAACCTTTGATGTGATATCTCGTCTGTTATTTTCCAGGTGTACTTTACCATGATCTTTTTTAATGTTTGCAGGTAACATTGAGACGGCCATAATACATTGCACGGCCTGCAACAAACAGATCGGCCTCGACGGTGTCCTCGACATTCACCGACATCCCATCCTCAAAGTCCTCATCTGCAAGGTATGGACACTTCTCATAAATATCCAGTTAATTTAGGACATGATGACTTCCAAAAAGGACAAGTATTTAGTCTACAAGAGAGGACATCCTTTCACGCTGCCTCCTCGTTAAATCAAATTCGTTTAAAAACAGTTTCATCAACAGATGGAAAATAAGATTTTTTGCATGCGTAATACATGGATGGGCCGTAGCCTCTACGCTATCGAGTCCCCTGCATAATATCAGCGCTCAGACTCATCGTGTTTTCTTGCAGAAATGTTACACTACATACAACGATACGGATATCGAGCAGGATGCGCAGGGCAGCGACAATCAGTGTCGCTGGTGTGGCAAAGGGGGTGAGCTCATCTGCTGTGACTTCTGTCATAACTCCCTCTGCAAGACGTGCATTCGACGGAATCTCGGTCGCACGGAAGTCTTTTCCATTCTCAACGCAGGTTAGTGCCTGAAAACGGGTTCCTTTGCTGCTGTGTGCTCTTGCAAGTGTTGTGTGATTGCTGTGAAGAATTCTTGAGAGTGTGTTGAAGAGCACTGTGTATATTTTTGTAGCGACTTTTCTGTGTCACTGAGGCTGAGGAGGTAATTGTGACGCCAGGGCTCGAAACCTGTCGCTTTTCGCTTCCTATATGTTGTGCTAGAAGCTGAAATATAGGCAAGTTGGGTCATATGGACAGATATTTCTCAATTCAGCAGTGCCCTGTCTATTGGCCATAATTTTCTAAGCAATGGTCTGGTTTTAATGCCATGTGTTTTGTTTGGTACAGAATATATCCCTTTCTTGCCCAGTTAAGTTGCAGAATAATCAAGCAATGGTTTCTGAGGAATTTGATGACATGAATATTCTGAAGCTTTTTACTTGATCTTCTCACTCCAGACTAATAAAAGAATAATACGACCATAACTTAGTTAGAAATTTTTTTCCCTTCAGTAAAAAGTATATTTAAGCAGAACCATATAACATGTAGCATATGACTGAATGAAAGGTCAGAAACCGACATGTGACGGCTTTTGGACCCCTGTGTCACATATAGTGATGTAGCTTTTCCGGAAAGATATTTTTCCGGAAACTTTCCGGAAACTTTCCGGAAACTTTCCGGAAACTTTCCGTAGACCGAAAACTACATCTAACACATAATGTCACATTTTCCCTATCAGAAAACATATGAAAATTTGAGTTTTTAAAGTTCCTTTTATTGGCAATGTGGGAAATGTTCACCTTAAAGAATTAAAATGACCATTAAGTGCTTTCATTAGCAGTTCAGAATATCTGACAATTTGACATTTTGGCAGCTGCTTTGAGCCTGCTCAATTATTTCTTTCACTGTGCTATTTAGGATTATATTGCAACAGTTAAATGGTGATGTAAATTAGCTGAATCCTTGAAAGTAAGGAAAGAATGTAAGGGATTTCAGAAGTAATAAATTAAAGAAAATAATTATGGACAGTAAATAAATAAATAAGGTTACATAAGATAATAAAAAAAGGCTTTTCCTTAGTCCGTGCTCCGCTTACTCAAGGCAACAACTCATAGATAGAAAATTTAAACCAAAACATATTCTTTGCTGCTTACCAAGAAAAGCAGATTTGAAAATAGATTAGTCTCACACTGCAATGGCATTGCCAATAACATCATATTTCAAGCATAAAATAATTGTATGTAGGAATTAATCTGTTGCAGTACTTATTAAAACATTTGGTGTCTATAGTGTACTGAATCAATTGCTGTTTTTGTTTCATATTTTCAAAAGTAAAAATAAGAAGAGTTAGGCGATCAAATCATAAAACTTTTCTACATAATAACAGTGGAGTCTGATTGCAATTAATTCTTAAATGTATTGTTGGTGTGTACACTAAACAGTAAGCAATAAGTGTTGTTTATTGAATGAAAAAATCAGCAATGTCTAAATAATATAGCTTACAGTGATTGATGTTTAAGCATATTTATGGATATAAATTGTTATTTAGTAATATTGTATTGATGGAAAGATATCGGAAATTTTTCGGAAAGTTTCCGGAAAGATACGTCGGAAAGTTTCCGAAAGTTTCCGGAAAGATATGAAACTTTCCGGGAAAGATTTCCGCCTCACAACACTAGTCACATATGTGAATTGACACTATGTATATATATATGTATATATATATAAGTATAAAAATTTATCAACGGACTAACGTGTAAGATGATCCTCAGTCACACACGTGAATTGACAATGTATAAATTTATCAACGGACTAACGTTTAACGTGATCAGTGCGTTTGTCCTCAGACACCGGTGTCAAGTGGAAGTGCTACGTCTGTGATCCGAAACCGCTGCTCGGTCTCATCGAGCATTGCACATCCATCATGGAGGCACTCGCCAAGCAGGAAAAGCGACAGCAGGAACTGGAGAACCGACGTCGGAAGAACGACTCGAGGTCTCGGGGATCCGCCACCAGCAACCCACCTCCTCCCACGGAAGCGATCCAGGGCCAACCGGTCTCCGTCATCCGTGCCCCGTCGACGTCCGTCATGGGTCGCTCGACTCTGCTCAGGTCCCCCCTGCAACGCCCGGAGAACCCCGACGGACTAAAAACGAGCGAAATCTACCTTCAGGCCTCGCTGCTGCTCTCGAGGAGTCTGCAGGGCACGTCTTCGCGGCCCGCAGCGACGAAGAACGGCAGCGTCTGCTTCTCGCCGGCCATCAACAGCGCGGGCACGTCGTCCAAGGTGTCCGGCGGTAGGCCACCTGCGAACGATATGAGCATGCTTCCGACGCTCGAGCGGTTGCTATCGGCGACACATTCCATGGCGATGTTCCTGTCGTCTCTGAAGGACGAGCTGCGACGGACGTCGGGAACGAGCGCGTCCTACACGTCGGCGCAGATGCAGAAGCGTCGCGACATCGCGTCGAAACTGTGGAAGGCGATCGGCGCGTACGGGAAGTCGTTTGAGGACGCAAACACGAACAACGTCGACCTGATTAGAAGGTCGAGTCAGGCGTTGGCGACTCAACAGCGGGAGCAGAGCGTTAAAAGCCGAATGGAGGTCATCGAACTCTCGGATAGCGATGAGGAGAGCGGTGGTGCGATGGGTCGGTCGCCGGTCTTGAGGGTGGGTCGCCAGTCGTGTCTGCAGCCCGTCATCGTCAGCACCGGCGTACGGTCGGAGAGACTGCGGGAAGACACGAGAGACGTTGAGGTCCGGAAGGCGGAGACTCGCCCGAACGGGGACGCTGAAACCCCGTCGTCTGTGGTGGTGAACGTTCGATTGTCGGACCCTCCTCCGGTTGCCAGTAGCAACCGGCGGAAGCGAAAGAACCCGCAGCAAGTTCTCAACGTCGACGACGAGATCCCCGAGAAAAAGCCGTGTTTTACGGACGAAGACGCTGAGGAAAACGAAAAGATGATACGCTGTGATCTGGCGGTTTCTTCACCGTGCGAAAGCGCCGCGAAAACCTCCGAGGAACTTTTGGTCGGTTCGAATCCGGCCGCCACGCATTGCGACGACGTTGTATTGAACACGTCGGATGTCAATGCGAGCTTGCCACGACTCACAAACGGTGCGTGCTCTTCCGAAACAACGACTCTTCCTCCTGACTCAACGAAAGATGTTACAACGGATCAAAAGGAGCCGGACGGAAAAGCGAGTTACAACGACGACGATGACGATGAAGACAAACAGGCAGCAGCCGATCGTGATAAGAACGATTTAGACGCTGGCGCGAAAACAGAGGTCAATGGTAATTTGACCTTGGAGTGCATGCCGGGTGACTGTTAGCTCTCACACGTGTGATCCGCTCTTATTTTCTGAACAGCATTTCATTGAGGCGGTCTGATTGGAAAGGTTTGGGCCGACGACGTCTACTTCAGACTGTTTGGTGAAAACCACGAAAATGATCCGTTTTCCGCTGATACGCAAGTTCGTAACGAACGTTGGAACAGCTGCCCATGTTTTTTTCAGGGTTCAGTGGCTAGCGCGGTCTCCCATGTGAAGTTCCTGATGTTGTGGTTGATGAACTGGGTTTTGTGAGAAGAGAGGCGGTTAGTAGACGCTCTCTGCTGACTGTTTCTAAGTTTTGTCTATTTAAGTGGTGCAGAAATTTTGTTCACGTTTGTTGAAGTGTGTTTTCTTTTGCCAGGCGATTGACTCGTGTGTGCGCCCGCTACTTTGTGTTTCGGCCGCATTGCCTGTGAGGAGGAGGGGATTCTTCAATTGTTTTGCTATTATTATGGTTGTGTTTAGGTTCTGTGTCCTTCAACAGAACCGAGAACTTCGGTTGATGAGCCCCCAAGCAAGCTGATGGGAATGTCTTACAAAGAAGTTAGTTACCTTTTCTTACGGTTGTAGGACACACAGAAAATATATGTATACCTGAACTTACACACATACATACGTATACACATTTACACAAACATATACACAGATATACATACACACACCGACATGCCAGCAGACACATATGCAGTTGCGCACAGACACACGCAAATTCATACACCTAAATACACACACACATACACAAACAACATAACACAGACTTACACACACACACACACACACACATACCTAAACACAGTTATATACACGCGTGCACACATCTGCACATACACACATAACATGAACAAAACATGCGCGCTTACGTGTGCACGCACAAAACTTGCCATTCTATGAATACCCAGTTAACTTAGGATATCCGTACTAAGCTAAGGTGTTCTAACATGTACCGACAGAAACCTTCCGTGAGGTTTTTTCTTTCAAGTAAACGTTGCCCTTTTGAGAATCTGCTGTTACATGTGTACTACATTGCAGAAGAACAGGTGTACTTTGAATCCTCTAACACTGGATTACTAAGGATTTTTGCGGTTTGGGGTTTGTGAAAAATGGCTGATTGGAACATTTATCCTGTAGCACCATTAGCTACTCCACCGCTGTGGATTGAAGGTGAAAGCGCAGAACTTTATAAGATGTGAAATTTGTGAGATGCCAGGTTGCAAAACCCTTCGCCTCTCATTTCCTAGATATTGTGCTATCTGCTGAAATAGGCAAGAACGGGAGGGGAGGGTGTCAAGAATGTAGAATGTTCTTCAATTCTGAACATTGATTTAAATTCGCCAGAATTTGCGAAGTAGTAAACCAGTTTTGACGCCGTTTTGGTCGTTTTCGTTATTTGATTCGGAATTCGTTGCTTTTCTGTCCTGCAAAATTCTAGGATAAGCCATTAGTAGTTTCTGAGGACTTTGATGAAACAAATATTCTGAAGCTTTTTAGTTGGATGTTCTTGCTGTAAACTATTGAAAGAATCAAAAGAGTACAACTTCAGTTAGAAAAAATATACTTTATTCTATAAAAACTTCAGTTAGAAAAAAAGGTACTTTTATTCTATAAAATGTTTTTTAAAGCAGAACCGCTGTTGTATATGACTGAATAAAAAGGTCAGAATCTGACATGTGATGGGTTTTGAGCGCTTGTCTTACATTCGTGCGAGTGTTTTGAGCGTTTGCATTGATTTTGCACGAAGTTTCTGTTGCTTCATGTGAAGCAATTTCTGTTGCACATTGATTTTCATCTGAGTTGAAATCCAGATGGCAGCAGTTGGCGGTCTGCACTTATCAGCTTTTGTCGACACTGTAGCTAAAGATGTAAAATATTTTACTTTGCATAGAACTAAACGCCTTCCATTTAGTATGCATGCAGAATTCGGGGAAAATTGATGTTCCCCTCCACATGTTTACTTTTTGCACCCATGCCCCATCTGTGTGCATGCACTTCAATGACCCAGAGTCATAAAGAATGATCTGTTTGATCCCTTTGTCAACAACCATTGATAGCAGTTGAGGTGAACATAATATTGTGCAAGTTACCCCTCTCCACTGTAGTCTTACTTCTCCCGGTAGTGCTTGTCTCATAAGCTGTTGCTTTCTCATTTGAAGGTCTATAATAGACAAATTATTATTACCCTACCCCTTTCCTGTGTGTGCATTATCAATAGACCCCCATACACAAGCCTATGCACTTGGGTTAACTCATCGTCCATGCGCACGTACAGTTTATGGCAGATGCGAATTTCGCAACGTGAACTTTACGCGAAACGCAGGTTGTTAGGTGCGATTGAATAAGCAGTTGACTGACAATTGTTTTGGTTTTTATTGAGTTAGTTTTAAATAGGGCTGTACTGAACATTCAATTCAGCTGTTCACTTTGGAACTGAACAGCGAGTCAAATAGTTATCTGGCCAAATAGTTATTTGGCCAATTAGTTCTTTGGCCATATAGTTATTTGGCCATATAGTTATCTGGCCAAATAGTAGTGGTCGGACCGAATACAAATAGTGGTCGCGTGACATCTGTTTCTGTGTATGATCTCACAACATGAAATGATTTTAGTGTTCTTGAAAGCTAACAGCATTCACGTGCTAACGGAGTTTAAGTGACCATTTCTACGTTTAGTTAAATTGGTCCATTCCTTGTGTACACAGACTGCCAGAAGGATGCAAAAATTACATGTAGTTAACTGTTTACTTTTAGGCTATGTGTTTAATTTACCGAACGGCAACTTTTGATTACATTTGAAGTTTTGAATGTTGTCGGTCGACCTATTTCGTTCACTATTCGTATTCGAGCGAATAGTTGGTCCAATTATTCGTATTCGTTCGAATAGTGAAAATCACCTATTTGGTACAGCCCTAGTTTTAAATTCCAAGGTGAAAAATGCAGGCTTTGGTTGGTGTGCCCGTCTTTTCACTGCGTCAACTATGATGTAATCATTGTAATGAGATGTTATGTGATGTAATGCTATGTCATGTGATGTAATGTTATGTCATTTGATGTAATGTTATGTCATGTGATGTAACGTTGTGTCATGTGATGTAACGTTATGTCATGTGATGTAACGTTATGTCATGTGATGTAATGTTATGTCATGTGATGTAACGTTATGTCATGTGATGCAACGTTATGTCATGTGATGTAACATTGTTTTTCTACTGTGGACTGGAGTGCTTGCTTTGTATGACAAAGAGCGTTGTTGTAGCTCCTTTAGATGGTTACTAAACCATCTCTTGTGGACTTTAGCAAACTTGTCTCTTCACTCACAATTGCTCAGCGCACCGTTGATAGATGCTTGGTTATTAGATAGTGGTGCTATGTAATAGATTGAGGATTCTGCAGAGACTTGGGTTCACAATGTCAGCAGAGGTGGGGTGTTGTGCTTTTAGTTGGTGCACAATTTGATTTTATAATTGTTCAGCTATACTTGCAAACTTGCTTTCTTAATTCACCTAACCACAGGGCTGATTTGGGTGCTAGATTAGACACTGATGTCTAGCGCCATCTCACCTCCAAACAGACCCGGCTCTTTTTTCAAATGACTTACAGCACTGCCTATCAAAAAGACCCACCGTTTTACTCTTGCCTTTTCATGAGTCCATCATGGTCGCTGTCCCACTTGTTTACTGGTTGGGTGCTTGCCTTGAAATGCGGATAGTATGTGTTTTGAACCTTTTTTGAGATGCTTACACTGTATGGACCTTGAGCAAGTTCTGCACTCACAATTCAATTGCTAAGTGCATGGCCATTAGATAGTAGCTCTTAATAAATGCATAATAATAATAATAATTCATACATGCCTGAAATTCAAATTTTGTGACATTGCACGTCCTATTCGTGGAACAGGAAACTTGAAGAAACAGAATCATGAGGGGGTTTTTTGGTCAGAATTTTGCAGCAACTTTTATTGCTTTGGTCAACTTCTCGTAAGGGGTCATTGCATAATTACGTAACGCTCGAGGGTGGGTGGGGTCATTGAAAACGTTACGAAACGTTACGGGGGTGGGTGGGTGGGGGCAGCTGAACGTTACGTAACGCTTTGAACAAATTATTAATGAATATTATATTACCATCGAATGACACTTCAGACAAATGGCGGGATCGAAGTTTAAACTTCGCGCGCGGCATTGATTTAAAACGTAACCGAAGCAGGCCTAGGTCTATATCTGAGGAAGATATGGCAGCAGGCCGCAGTCAAATTATATATCTAATTCACTTACTAGCCTATATTAATTTCGCTACGAAAATATGGATTAGGCCTATAAATACGAATTCGCACATAGGTCTGGTAGGCCTAAATTTAAATTGATTTTTCGTAACTATCGTTACGTAACGCTGGGGAGGGTGGGTGGGTGGGTCAAGGGAAACGTTACGAAGCGTTACAGGGTGGGTGGGTCAAAATCGGTCATTTTCGGCGTTACGTAATTATGCAATGACCCCTAATGAGTTTTCATTGAATTGAAAGATTGTGACTAAATTTTAAAAACCCACTGAATGAGTTGCCTGAACTAGATATCTTCAAGCTGTGAACTTGCGACTAGCTCTTATAAAAGGTTTTTGGACAGTTATGCTAACCGAAATCCAGAGCATTTTAGAACCAAAGTTTGGCTGGGATATTTTTGGACACAGAAGGTTCCTGCTTTGCTGGGAATATGAAGGCAAGAGTATTATTTTGCTTCTGCGTTTAACTATTTTGGTTAACTTCTGTTGAGGCATGCTGTGCTGCAGATGGCTATTGTACTTGTGGTAGTGTTTATGAATCTTCCGAGATGGCTGAAAACTTGAATGTTTCTTGCATTTGGACATTTTTTGCATGACTTCCTCGGCTTTGTTTGTTTGTTTGATGGGTGTTTGAGTTTTCTGTTTCGAGTTGTAATGGCAAGATGGGAGGGATTAACAGGCGGACTGACTGGTGCTTCTGAAGTTTATTTATGAAACCTTTCACCCAAAAATGTGTTCTGTTTTCTTTTTGAACAAATGACCAGATCTGTGCACTGAGTTTAAAATGAAATTTATTTACATCATGTTTTGCAGAATTTTGAAGCACATAATTCATGAACCATATTATGTTACAACATTTGTGTAACTGACATGGCTACACCAATTGCTACCAAATGATGAACTGAGAATTGTGAGCACCATGTGAACTTATTTAGTTAGTTAATCAGTTAATTAGTTTTTGATCCATAAAAAGAAAAATTAAAGACGTCCGATTCACACCAATTTCACCGGTGAACTTCTCTGAACTGATAGAGATTTCCTATACCACTTAACTTGACAATTAAAATCTTTTGCCACATACAAGTTAAAAATTCACAATTTCATTGGTACCTGGCACACTATACACATACGCCAACATTTCTCCAACTCTGCATGATGTGCAGGCATGTAAATAAACATAATTGGACATTTTTATTTTAAGTGGGAATTTATAAAGCACCACATCAGAAAAAAATTAGTGGCATTATCAACCTATACAAGTGAAATTACTGTACAATAAAAACGTCAATAAGACAGACCTCAGGTGCTTACAAGACAAGACTGAAACTGAGGAGCTTGGACTGCAGCTGTCGAAAAAGGCGATACTAGCCGATAAACATAAGCCTAATAGTTCTGTGAGATCAATAGCACAGGATAATCTACATCTACTGGACTTCATCCTGCCTTATTCAGTGGATTCTGATTGCAATTTCACCGTAGCAACCATAGACCTAAGCAATAATAATCTTTGCATAAGTTGAAACCGATGCGCCGCAATACAGTATAAACGGATGATCACAAGTTATTACACGATTCGAATTTCACTGTTTTTTGGCGGTCGTGAAAGGCATCATTCACGTCCTAATGCTTGCTTAATCGCCATCTGCCAAATGGAAGGCTGAGTCAATCTTTTGGAGGGTGGCAGGAAGTGATCCCGCATACATGCTCCTCTTCACTCCTCGTGCTACAGTGCTATTATTACCCTAAACCCCTCACTTTGGAATCGTGACAACGGCGCTATAGAAGTCATTCAAATGGGTTAGACTCGTTTGCATGAACCTCCCCATTTGGGTTTCCAAGGGCAATCCTAGCTCTTGACGCACACAGACACGAAGAACCTGCCTCTAAGAAAATATCTACATGAACTTCAGGAAGGTGTCCGCGATCTGAACGGCCGCACTTCCAAGCCCCACGCCCTGCAGATTGCAGAGAACGGCTACAACAACCCCCTTCGGGACGCCGCAATCCGCACGATACTTGTCCAGCGACATGACAAGGGCGCTGCTGGCACCGACAGTTCCTCCCGTGTGGCCGACGTATCTTTCCCCACCACTGCCGAAGACTACCTGCCAGCCCATTCCATAGCGGCCACGAGGGTCCCAGCTGACCCTGGTGTCGGCGATCGGCGTCCAAAGCATCTCGATGGTGTCCGGTCGGAGATATCCGCGTGGTTCTGTTGTCTGCTGGAAGCTGTAGAGAATCATGTTTCCAAACTTTACGAGGTCGTTGGTGGTTGATATCATCCCGGCGCCGGCGATCTTAAATGAGGTTTCGGTGAATGGTGCGTTGAGGATGGTCCCGTCGGCTCCTTTTACGTAGTGTCTGAAATGCAAATCGGTTAATTTCAGATGTGTTATATACGATGTGAAACTTTAATTAGTGACTTCTATCGTGCCGATGTCTAATGCACAAGGCATCAACTGATGGTGCTCCAAAAACAATTCATAATCAATTCAAAAACAATAATAAGAATTACGATGATTTTCTAATTATTTTGCTCTTGAGTTGGTTTCTTAACTTAGGGCAAAGTCGATTGTCTCAATCATTCATTCATTTCGGATATTTATATAGCACCACTTCAAGACGATCTACCCAGAAGTGCTCCCGACACAACTCCAGCTAAACAGAACAGTGGCGCACAGCCATATTATATACAATTGCAAACATAGCCAGAATCGCATCTGAGCCAAATACGCTTAAACATACTAAAACAAGGAGTGTGTTCTAAATGGTGACCGTTTATTTCCCCGAATTTCATTTCCCCGAAATTTATTTCACCGAAATCATCTGACCGAAAATCAAATGACCGAATCTCACCTCGCCTAATGTTCACTTCACCGAATGTTAATTTAACGGAAATTCATTTAACCGAAAATATAAAGAGATCGACTATGCTAAAATGCTTGGCACGTGCGAACGTGTGTTGTGCAGTACATCTTTAGGCCGTCCTATCGACTGTACATGATACGGTACATCACACACACACACACACACACACACACACACACACACACACACACACAAGCGTCTGTCTTTTCGATTTCTTTTCGTTCTTATGGCAGTATAGCCGTCGGTTTCTGTCTGAATAGAGATAAAATGTCTAAAATAAAGATTGTTACTAGTAGTCGAGGTAAAAATAAGGCTATATTTGAGGGATACATTTATCTGAAAGACAAAGAAGTCAAAGGGAAAACGTACTGGTGTTGTGAGTTGCGAGGTTGCACTGCACGAATGCATAGTATGGGAGATGTCATTGTACGACTGCCGACTGACCACACTCTGCATGCTCCATCGGCTAATCGAGTAGCTGCCGCTGTTGTTGCAACCGAATGTGAGAGTTCCACGAAGAATGTTGTGCAACAGGCTGTATCGCAAGTCTCCGTGGCTACAGCACCCGTCCTATACCATCGACAGCAGCCTTGTCACAAGTTTTAAGACGGAAGAGACGAGCTGTGATGCATGCAGCTAACGATGAGGACGACGACAACGCTGATGAAGCACCCAACATAATACCGAGGAAGTTATGGAAAACCTGTTGTGATCAAGAATTTCTACGATTGGCATCGGAAGATATGGTTTTGTTCGCATCCGATGCTGCATTGCAACTTCTGCATAACCAACCGCATTGGTTTCTACGTGTCACCCAATGGCTATTCTCAGCTGTACACGGTTCACGTTTTAATCGCGACTTCAACAACAATTCTGTGAAATGACAATTCGGTCACATGAACTTCTATGAAATGAACATCGCGTAGATGATTGTCGGCGAATTGATTTTCGGTTAGATGAATTCGGCTAAAAGACCTTCGGTGAAATGAACTTCGGTGTAATGATAGGGAACCGTTCTAAATATGACCCAAGAATCAAGCTTGTCACACTACAATTGAGAACTCACCTGGCTGAATTGTATCGTATTTTCTCCTTGTCTTCAATGTACATGGTCCGCAGACCAAGATCTTTAAATAAATCCTCAAGCAGAACGCTAAAGTTTTTCTTGCTGGCGCCCTCTAGAACAGCACTGAGCAGCGTAAATCCATGCGTTGTGTAGTTGAATTCCGTACCTGGAAAACGACAACAAAACGGTCCATAAAAATTTGAAATGTACTATAATTGAAAAATTAAGTACAAAAACTTCAGCTGCACAAATTAAAAATAGCCTTGTAGATAAATAAGAAGCTTTAGCACTACACATAATTATTCAGAAATTTTTCCTGGAAGATTTAAATATAAAATTTAACACTTCACAAATTCAAAACTTAATCTTGTAAATCAATCAAAATTTCCTGGTCAACGCCAGTTACTCAAGGGAGGCAGGGTGGGTGGCAAACAGCAAAAATTTACTGGGTAACGCCAGGTGCTCCAGAATGGTGATGCTGGGTGGGGTCACCCATCCGGCAGGTGGGGCAAAAATAGAAATTTCCCAAGCAAGACTGGGTACCCAAGATAGTTTATCAATACAGTTCAAGTAAACCAACTGTACAACTGTCTCAACCTGGCTTGCAAACAAGAGGATCATCTTTGAAGATGTCCAATGACTCCTCAACGTTCTTGTATTTCTTCGTGATGTAGTATTCCTCGTATTCAAAATCCTGTTCAAAAGAATAATAGCCCATCACATCAAATGCCAGGAAAATTACAATAAATCGTGTATGTTCTGAGTTTGTTCTCGCTTAATGTTCTGATTGAAAAACTTAAATCTACAGGCTATGTATGAGCATTTGCTATAGCGCCCCTTCACTAATGATATCTACTCAGAGGTGATCCCAACTACAGTGCATACACTGAATCTGCTAGAACTCTAATATTCATTAATATTTAACCAATACACTTTTGCACACATTAAAACTGCTAGATAAATCCAATCAAAAGTCAGGCAATGCCAAAGTGCAAACATACACACACTCCTAAACTGACATTACAAGAGATAACAGTAAATAATTACATGTTACAACATTGCATAAAATTACAGATCATTACACACTTCATAGTGCGCAGAATGACTAACATCTGATCCGTCCGTTGTTTGACTTTTGACTGTGGAATTTGCTTTTCGCTTGTAATCTCGAACGCCAGCCATGTGGGAGCACAACTGTCTTGGCGTAAGAACAACCTACAACATCAAGTCCATGTTTTAAGCCTTCTTACTATAGCCTGTGTTATTCACAAAAAATTATATTTTTAAATAGTATTAATTATCACTATTATCATAATTAGTAGTAAATTACTACTACTGCAAATAATTATGAAATATTATTATTACTAATATTACTAATATTATTATTTTCACTATCAATTATTAGTATTATTATGGTACCAATGATCCTCAAGATTTAAAAAATATATGTTTATCATATTTATAATTATTATTATCATTGTTACTAGTTATCATTCTCATTATGATTATTATTATCATCATCTTCATTACAATTATTAATAGTTGAGATTTGTATATTCTGTGATCTCCGTTCTCGTGAATTGTTTAAACTGCAACACTGTAACCGTTTGCGGTCTGTCAACCGAATTGCCGAATAAAGAGAATATTATTATTATATATTATTAATTATCATTATTATTATTATTGTCCTCAGTATTACTAATAACATTGTTACTATTATTGCTATGCTTTAACTCAGCATAGGTCCCTCAAGAAAAACGTGGCAATTCAGAAAAAGATGCATCGAGAAACAGGGAGCCAGTGAAGGACATCACGCATATACGCAGACCATATAATTTAGGAAAGCGACCAATTCGCTAAAGTCACCTTTTCGCCATCCCAGCATTTTTCCGGCCAGTACGGAACATACAGTTGAACATCCGCATCCAGGTTGAGAGCTCCCTTCTCCCATTCCTTAGCGACAAGCATCATCGTGATTGGTTTGCTGATGCTGGCGATCTTCATCACGGAGTCGGGACCGCACTTCACTCCGTTTTCCACGTCCGCAAATCCAAAACCTTAACAGGAAAGACAGAAAACAAAATTTAATTTCCAAGAATAACAGGAAAATGAAATGAAACATCAGCAATAATTTTTCCGACTATTCATACTGATAAAGCAACTAATTAATGTGTGTGTGAGCAAGTCATAAAGTGCTTTAAGAACAACACATGCATTTGTTAAAACTGACAAACTCTGATGGAATTAAACGAGAAATTAAAATCTGTCATTCTGACCTATATAGCCATATATAATTTATATTTAATAATGTATAAATATTA
The DNA here is from genome assembly GCA_945859605.1 of Lumbricus rubellus. Classification (NCBI taxonomy): domain Eukaryota; kingdom Metazoa; phylum Annelida; class Clitellata; order Crassiclitellata; family Lumbricidae; genus Lumbricus; species Lumbricus rubellus. Next base: position 37,306,926 of record OX243819.1, read on the forward strand.
TATATATATATTATATATATATATATATATATATATATATCTTGCCTTCCTTCCAGACTGTTTTTCCATTCAGTGAGACGGTTATTGCCAGACCAGGACAACCAGAGTCTTGCTGCAAGTAGAACAAGTCACAAATAATAATTATTTTGCGGTACATGACGAGGTACATTGCAAATTATCATCGTAGGAAGCAGGCTTTGTAGGTAGACATGTAGGCCAATGCAACAATTGCAACATGCATGGGCCCATGAACTATGGCTTCATGAAAAATATTTTTATAAAGAAATTGAAATAATAAAAGTGCTCGTGCAACCCACGGTTTTACATATATTTACATATACAATACATATACATTATGCAATACATATAATATATATATACAGTACATACATACACAATACATATACAATCTAATTTTATTCAGTTGTTAGTTTGATATTTAAATTGATTCTGTAATGTTATATTTAAAAAGGCTATAACTACCTAGCCCCTTGCCAAAATCTTGGTGGCCCTGATCTTTGTGTTCATGCTGTCCAGATACGATAAGTAAATGTAGTAACACAGCATAAACAATACATTACATTACTGAGCTCAGCTGGATGTAAAGTAACCAGACCTGAAGTTTCGTTAAAAGCTTCCTAGATTCACTGATCGCAGAATCCAGATTTCCAGATGACCATCGCTTGGTCAACTGTTGACCGCTGTCCACTGCGGACGGTGCCTGAGTTTTTACACCCCGCTTGACCACATGCTGAATTGCAAAAGCGCCGCCAACCGCGACCAAACTGCCGCAGATCGCAGCAAACTTCTGTCGGCTCCTAAAGGCCATTACCAGAACCTGTAAAGAAAATAATTTTTTGGCGAATGCCATTTTAAAAAAAATTCATCTAAATTATGTAAATTCTATGTTCTGAATTCATCCTTATAAACTATATTGAGACAGAAATATAGTACACCTCGCAATGAAGATTTACAACTTACTTACTTACCTTTAAATGCATGCGATCTGTGTTATGTTCTTTGCGCTCATGAGTAAGCTGGTGCCCTGCATTTGGACTTCGGGTTGTGTCATCAGCATGTTTGAGCTTACGAGCTTACGCATTTATTTGACATTAAACTTTGCTCTTTATACTATCGGCAACATTACTTATCGGTTTGTATGCAGTCGCTAGATGTCGTCGCTCGCTAGGTAGCTGCCATAGGTCGCGCGGCACTCTATTTTATTGCATTCGTTAACGGCCATATTGTTTGGAGTACGGGCAGCCAGTCTGGGATTTTACCCGATTAACATACATTCATCCTAACATTTTCAAATTCCTTCTGAAAAACGCTAAAGTGTGTTGCATGATTCATTTAACTTCTGTAATCTGCGATCTACATAACAATTACACGCTGGCATATAAAAAGACAGGTCTTCCGTCATCTCAGGCTCTCAGCTGTCACCTTTAGCCTAAAAAGAGAACCAGCGTATTAAGAAAACCTACTGAGAAAAACGATACATTTTGACTTAAATTTTCCATGCAGCTGTGGCTCATTTACTAACTGCGTTATCAGCTAAAAACAAAATTGTGATCAAGACCAATAGTTGTTACAAATGTCAATTAGAAATTTATTGTTACCGCTTAACAACCGGACAACTAAAAACCTTCCCCATGGATTGTATATATGCTTCAAGATTCCACACTTTGCTTGTGTCTTTAGCCAAGGTTTTAATGGATACAGCCACTGTGATCAAAGATACTAATAATATCTAAGACTACTTTAAGATCTTTGCTGGAATGAAAAACCTGTGCAGAGATTGCTGTTGTACTGTGCAATGTAAAAGATTGCGCTAAACTTGGCAACAATTTAGAACATTTGACGTTAGTCCCAGGATCGACATTTTAAAAGTAGGTTAATAGCTCTTTGGGTCAGCCAAGCAAGTGTTTCCGGGTCAGCTGTGTACGACTGTGCGTTATTGATACAATCTATGGTTCGGTCACGTATGATAAACTTTACGTTTTTTGCACTTTAGATAGGGTTACGAGCGCTGACAATTCGGTATTCTGATATTAAATGCAAATTACACGTCTCTATAGTAAATATGATTTGCATAATGCTAATTTAGCATGGTAATTTTTGTGAACAGCCGTGTCGGCCTGTTGTGAATTATTGTAGGGTACGAGGTCGATCTTTCGGATCTACCAGTGTGTTGTAAACACCAAGATTTAGCAGATTTCTCTATGTACATCCAAAATGTTATTGTTGCATTACAGAAAAGATTGCACCGAATGCCTTAGTTAGATGGAGGATCTTATAGCGGCTATCTACGATTTCCAACCAGTTCCTAACCTTCGAAACTTGCTTCAGCGTCATTCGCCAGAGTTGCTCTTGCGACCAGACCAAGATGGACTCGATGTTCTGCATCATGCCCTACTCGCCAACAACCCAGAAATCATACCGCTGCTGCAGGAAAATGGTTTTGGGTTGTCATTACCACCAGAAAATGGCTCAGGGTCAGAAACTGTTGGATATTTACATCTGGCAAGTCTAGTGTCAAACACCATCGTCTTACGAGCCTTATGCGAGCTGCCAAATTCCTCCATTCGCATTGGTTGCAGTAGAGATTGCTGGCCTGCCCTTGAGGTCATAAAGCGTTGCATGCAGCGAGGTCAAAATCGAGTAACGTCTGCAGAGAAGCTCGAGATGTGCGCCACAGTTTACGAGAGCATAACAGACAATAGCAACGAGGGACTCGTACTGCCAATCGACATTGCAGCGATGTCTGAAAACCTGACCGGTCTTCAATTGCTTCTTGCGTTCAGCAATGCGAAAGAGAGTTCGAAGAAGCTGTTATTCTTGGAGCAAGCGGTCGAGTCAGATTCACCGATTGCATTTCGGTTTCTCTTGTCAAAAGGACCAAAACAGTCGGAGCTCGAGTCTGCATTGAAGTACTGCCTCAGTCGAAAGCTAGTCGGCTATTTGCGGGAGCTGCTGGATTGCGGCGTCGACGTGAGGAAGGCGCTGAACAACGTCAATCCCTACCACGTTGTTTATCTTTGTTCAACATCGTTTCGACTGGCGGGAATTCGAAATCCGGAGATGCTGAGTCAACGAAATCGGGTGCTTGTCGAAATAACGTCGTTTCTCATAGAACGCGGTTTCGACGTGAACGCACGGCTCCCGATTTGCACGTACCCGCTGTACAGTCTCATCACGGCTCTCGTTCACGAGAAGGACAACAACCCGACAAAAGTGCCGGTCTTCCACATCGAAGCGCTCGAGGCGATGCTCCGAGCCGGCGCCGACGGTAACTTCGACGAAGTACTGTATCTGCAAGAAACCGCGAGCGTGGATATCGGATTAAGCGGACGTGACGCATCAACATCCGTGCTGAACTGTTACTTCATCTGTCTTCAATCGTGCGACACGTGGCGCCCCCACATCATGGAGCATCTCGATCGTCTCTGTCTCACGCTGCTCGAGAACGGAGCGGACGCAGACCACGTCGACGCGTACGGCCGGACGCCCCTTCACGACCTCATGCAGGCCATGGCGTCGCAGCACGCCACGGGTCACATGCACGCCGACCTTTCCACCATGTCGCGAATGCTGCTCTACTTCGGGGCCGACCCGAATCGCCGGTCGACCGAGGAGGGTGAGTACCCCGTAGAGTTCTACTTCACAAAGATCTTGGCCGTCATGGGTGGACTGTTCGCTTTTCGCCGGTGGAAGTCGTCCAACAACATCCAGCAAGTGCTCAATCTCCTCTACTTCATGGACTCGGACGCGGCCAACGCGGCCTACCAGAAGATCCTTGCTTCTCTTGTGCTGGCGAAGACGGATGGTATGCCGGACGACGTCCTGAATGAGGTAACGGAGCTGATGAAGGATTATATCTGTCGGGTGAAAAGTCTCGAGGAGTTGGCACGACTTGCGTTGTGGAAGGCGGCCAGCAGAAAGATCGGAAACCTGAGGCAGCTGAGAATGCCGAAAGCTTTTCTGTCGTCCATCAAGCACCTGTTCGCCTTGGATATCTAGAATGCATCTTCATGGAGACTTGAACTCTCCTGCTGAAATTGATTGTGCAGACACCTGTAGTACAAGATTGTCCGTGAGAAATTTGCTTGCCAAATGCTGCTTATCTTGATCGATGTGGTGACACTGCATACTGAGTTCATGTTGGTGATTTGCGATTTTTGAATGGTATGGCCATGGCTGTAGTTACATTGGGTAAAGTGAAGACAGTGAAGTACCTTTGTTGACGGTGTGTTCAGTTAAAACCAGGATATGTAGATATGGTCCGGTATTCGAGAAGAATGGTGGTCTGTTGCACTAGCTGTACCATTCCAAGTGGTATGTTGTCACAATAGTCCAGGTGGTATGAACGATAAATAAGCCTATGCAGTTGATGATTAAAGCATACAGAGTTGGATGGTACACAAAATGTCCACGTTAAGATAACATGAATTGTACAGGTTCTGATGGTTTACAAACTATAAAGATTTCAGAACATTTGCCACAGAGGTTCAGATGTTAGTTATGTAGAGATTCACTTGATATGAATCAGAAAGAGTCGTGTGAATTTCTGTCGTGTATTTATTTGACTGAAGTTGTGTATCCGATTCAGCTTTGTAGTTAATAGATCGTTGGATGATTTGAGAATTTCGATGTGAGAAAACTGAGTTTCTGAGCATTAGTTTTTGAGAATGTTAGTTGTGAGTAAGTTTCAGAACATTGCTTTGGGTGTCTGAGAACTGTTTTAGAACTTTTCCGTTTGGAAGTTTTTAAGATTTTGGGTGGGAGAACATTTAGGTTTGAAAACAATAGAATTAAAAACACTGAGTTTCATGATTAGATAACACTGATTGAATACGATAACATTATTTATGCAAACATTACCATTAAGTTTGAGAAAGCTTTGAGATGATTGAAAACATTTAATGGGACTACGTTCGAGAATTTTAGATTTTTAAACCAATAGACTTGGGAAGGCTTTTAAAGAAAAGTTGGTTTTGGAAACATTGCATTAAAAAAGAACTATTTAGGAAAATTGGATTTGGATCTGACAGCAAAGCTCTGATTTGTTAATCTGTTGAAGAATAACCTTGCCAATTTCTTAAACACAACAGTCAATTGTTAGTTGAACATTTAGAAAATTGTGCCTGACTGTAAAATGGCTTTCTAGATGAATAGTTTCACATCTTGCTTGTACAACAGAGTGTACAGGTTAAACATTCCTGTATTAATAGTAGTGCAGTGCTGTCAAACCTGCGGGCTGCATGCGACCTGCTGAATGATTTTGTGTGACCCGCCTAAACTAGTGAAAATTAATTTCTGCAAATTTTGTGAAAAATTAAGAAAAACAAAACCACAGATCTACTTGCACAGCCATTAGTTCGTAACTTGGCGTCTTTTGTTATGATTATACCATATTGAATTTTAGCACAGTTAATAATTTTCAATAAATTTTAGTCGTTGCTTTTGAGTTTACTGTTGCAGTTTTCGGCTTCAAGAATATGTTTTTTGGGGCCTGCATTGTCAAAAAGGTTGGACAGCCTTGCTGTAAGGCTTATGTACTGTAATTCTCAGCAGCAAGTGTGTTTCTTTGCAGTTGCTTTGCACTATGGAATGATACGATTTTGTTAGATGGAGACACCATTAAATAAAGACTGATTAATATATGTATTGGTGCTGTTCTGTTATGCGTTCACAAGTCAAGTCTTTTATAATAAAGTTGTTGATGGTCAGCCTTTTACAGAGTGACTAATATTTGAGCATTTAATCTGTCGTTTGTAGGATAAAGTTATTTCATTACTCTGGAACCACATTTGCACGATGGCAAAGCATAAACTTTGATTGGTTACCGTGGTAATGCAGAGGGTATGGGTTCGAGGCTCCTTCCCAAGACGGTTACTGTGCATCGGGTCCTTAAGCATGTCCTTTTCTCAGAGTTCCTTGAGTAGCGCCATCAATTGATGCTTGGTCATTTATATAGCGCCATTTAGTAATGTTAATGAGGGGACTTATCTTAATTTTTTGGGTCCATGTGTGCTTATAGGACCTGTCATGTGTGTACTTTTATCTGAGAGGAGGTATAGTTCCGTCTTAGAGAGTCACATTATGATAAACCTAAGATCATTGGAAACACAAGCCCTTACAGCAAACCCCTAGAGTTTAAAGTTTGACCCTGGGTGAGAATTTTCAGTTTGAATGCCCAGCAAGGAAAGGGTTGGCCGTCCAACAATTTGACTGCTTGATTATCCTACAGCCTGCTTTATACTGCTCAAAGCTGAAATACGTTTTGGGATCAAACTTGCTGACCATTTTGAAGTCAGGATTGCATTGTAATCCACAAGTAGGTTCTAGTCTATTAATGTTTCAATTGTTGATATAATGCAAATTGTTATTCGTTTGCTTTCTGCTCGACTCGGGTCACATTCCAAATCGAGTTCAGAATTCCGCAACCAGGGCTTATGTGAGCGTCTCAAGTACTTATGAGTAGCACATGTACTCTAAGTATGTGTGACATTGGCTTTCCAAGCAATGCCTAGCTTATGCTACGTAATGTGCTAAATTGTATTTTCCTAACTACGTAATTTCTATTCTGCATGGATTTAAGTGAGACGTTATACATGCTTCAGACTCTTGCACCGTAATAATTGCGGTCAATCATTTATAAATCGCCACTTTGAGTTTCCGAGAGAGAGAGAGAAAGAGAAGAGTCCGAAGTACTTAAGCCGCTGTTTCTACCAAGTAGCATTAAAGGCAGGAGAATGAGCATAAAAAGGTGTTCAATTATTTGATTACTGGGGGTCATGTGTGTGCCTAAGCTGATGACCCTTTGACCTTGACACCATGGTCCTGGGGAGGTTCTTAAAAGGCATGTCAACACTTTGTGCTACTTTTACTTTCCACCCCTCATCTTTTTTCTATTGTGTACATTCGGCCATTATGTTCCAGCTGTGCTTTGCTTGCCAGGAAATATTGTGCCCTAATACTCCTGGGTCACCAAGTTTGAACTCCGAACACGATTTGGAACGTGACCTCTGATGTCTGATGTTTGTGACCTTGAAGATTTAAATGAAATTTCTTTTCTGCAATCGAAAACCACTGTGTTGTTTACTGTTTTCAAATCACGAGGATTAACATAAGATGTAAAATGTTATTGTAATAACTAATTGTATCTATGAACAGAAGATTGTAATGCAAGCGTAATCTCTCCTGATACCAACCAATGCAACCATATTTGTAAGCTGCAGACGCTAATACTATACTCTCCAGATACTAATATTTTATTATAATCTACAAATCTGATATCAGGATCTCCAGCTGATGATTTTTATAATCTCCAGATGATGATATTATCTTCTGGATTATCTCCAGGTGCTAATATTATAAATTTATAATCTCCGGATGCTGATGTTAGAATCTTCCAATGCCAGCACAGTCACAATCCATATGACATCATTCTATTGACTTGGTAGGCAAAGCCAAGAATACACAGATTGAGTGAGTGCATTACTTACAACCACAACGACAATCGTAATTGCATATTAAATCACAGTTTGGCACATCGGCTTGGTTAACAAATTATAGTCTTAACTCGCTAGACTTCTACATCTTCAAATTCTTCAAATTAAATGCTGAGAATACAGACACACCTCAGATGAGCAACAAAATAACAAACTTATTTACTTATTTTGCCATTCTCTGACGTCAGGTAGAGCGTCTTTAGCCATAGTAGGTTAGTCCGTAAAAATACTTTCTTCACAAGCCACCTAGCGACATTGTTATGAAAACGGTTACGCTTCAGTGCATGAGAAAAGCGATCGAGCGAGATGGTTTGAAAGTCAATGCGAGGATTATTTGCACAATGACAGCTGGCTGAAAGAAATAAAAATGAATTTTTTATTCTTCTACATCGTCTTTCATCTTCTCGCTATTTTTGTAGCGCCAGCTTTGTCGCAGGGTTCCATCAGCGATATTATCAATGCTCGCGGAGAGCTGAGCACGGTTAGTTCCATCATCATCATCGTCAACGACCGTGTTGTACCTGTCAGGCTTGGATTAGGTGTTTTGTTGGAGAGGTGTGGGAGGGGGGATTCGGAGGTGTGGGGATTCCAGTAGTGAACCTTCTTTAATTGTATTAGCCGTGTTAGATTATTGATTGGCTTGATGTATCAATAAGGTTGGCGTATGCATGCATGCTGCATTGTAGGCTATATAACGTATGCATTGCATGCACTGTATTGCGTGGACACCTAGTACATCGCTTTTTGAATACCTCGCAAAAGCGCATCATCATCATCATGTAACTTGCACATAGGCTACAGGCTGATACTGCTAATTTGTGAGGAAATTAAAGGGTAATCCTGCAGTTTAGGTGCTTTTATTATTTTGCACTGTTATACGGGATAGTTGTCAGCAATAGTTTGAAGGAAGACTTTGACACCCTCACCACACCCACATCCACCTCATACCGTCCACCCCACCCCATTCACCTGCCTCCACCCTACCCCTCCACCCCACCCTCCCCCCACCCTCACACCTACCCTCCACCCCAACCCCCACCCAATCCCGCCCCCACCCCACTTCTCCATCAACACACCAACCTCTACCCCATCCCCGCACCCAACCCCACCCTCACAACACTTAGTAATAATAAAAGCACCTAACTATCCCGTATAACAGTGTAAAATAATAAAAGCACCTAAACTGCAGGATTACCAATTAAAGAGCATTATAGTATGCTCTGATGTGTGAATGCATGTATGTAGGCAGAGGCGGATCCGGGGGGAATCCGGCCATCGCCCCCATTTAAAAACGTACACCATGAGATTGCTTAATAAAGTTACCTGTGTTTTTTCAGGTAAGGAAACTACTGCAGGGAACGAACGTTCTCGGAAAGTTGCAGGGCTCTGGAAATCGATTGACTTTCTTCGCTCCTCACAACAACGCTTTTGGAAATGTGACTGAACAACTTCGATCACAGTTGCTGATCATGCAAAGCACCGCAGCCAATCCGATCTTCCTCTACCACACTGGTATTTCCATGAAACACAACTTTGTGGCCTATATGACCAGACACTAGTGTTGGCTAGTCACCACAAATTGTCTGGCTGCACTTACTGGGTATTTTGTGTCTATTAGAATTTAAAAAAATTGGAATTTTACTGTGAAGGAGGAAGAGCATTGACGTGGAACCATATAGGTACAGACGACTTAATTTTTATGGTCAAACAAGTGGTTTGTTTGGTGTTCATTTCCCTCAAAGGAGTTTGATCTTTCCACCAGCAAAATAATTGTGGTCATTTGACAGTAGAGTTTTTCTGGAGTATGTATGTATGCATATGGAATACGGATAGGATGCAGATAAGTATGTGGTAGCATAGGTGTTAAAAGCGACATAAACCAAATAAAAAACGGAAAAATGGTGATTTTTTCAAACGAGTAAAAAATATGGGGGAAACAGATAGACAATTGGACTTCGTTACATCTTGTACTACAGTTTAAAAAACCTTGTTTACGCAAATTCATTAAAATTAGTTCTCAAGAAAATAACACAATTTTATCAGTAAATATTAATTCTCAACAATTATTTTATTTCTAATAACTTTGGTTTAGTAAGAAATTGGGAAATTAAACTACTGAAATCTTTAAAAATTTTAATTTAAATGGTTTCCTGCAAGAATGGATATAAAGAATGATGAGGGAAAATAGAGTGACTGTTGAGGAGATCTACTGTACATAGGTAGCCAATACAACAGTGCCATCTTTATTACCTTTAATTTGAACATTATCAGCCGATACATACAGCACGATAATATTATGTCCATGTTCAAATGACTCTTAAAATTCATTGAAGAGGCAACTTTAGATACCTTTTTAACGTTGTCAACCTTTTATTATAATTATTGAACCAGATTTTTAAAGTTAATTTCCTCCATCATTTCTGCATTTTCACTGTGATCGCATTGATTTGTGTGTTATTGTGCATCTCAGCACCTGCTGTTGGTTGCACAACTCTGGCCTAAAAAAATGTTGTGTTTCCAGCCAAAGTTGCATCTTCTGCAGGAAAAGCAGTGTCCAGTGTAAGAATTGTGGAAAAATAACTTGGGGGTTGAGGGTTGGACCATTATCCACTTGGAATCGGACTGTGAAAAACAGACTTTAACATGGGCTCTTAGAAAGACTGGGGGGGTTGAAACCCCCGGCAATTCTCACCCTGGTAGTGTCTGATCTAGACAGCCACTACTTGCAACTTGTGTTTTTTGTTTGTTTGCAGTGAGTGGTTTGTTTCGCTCATCAAATTTAACGCAGACGCCACAGGTTCGTCTCCAGTCTCTGGCCGACAAAGGACCTTTGTACCTGTTTCTGTACAAGAAAGATGTAAGTTTCGAGAATCTCTTGTTAGAACTTTTAAACATGAAAAAACACGATGTATATTTACAAACCAAAAACAACTTCTTTGCGATCCAAGTTAAAGTATATAGATCTAAAATTGCAAACACCAATGTTGTGCTGATGCAGCTACATATGTATGAACAATTGAACGTAATTTATACATATGGGTGTAGTCATACTTATGGAGTGCTCTTGTTCAATACAATACAACTGTATTTGTTAGACGACCCTCCTTCCACAGTTCAGAAGTATGCATGACCAATGAACAGGACATCGATGGTGTTGTGCAATATGCAGGTGAAGGAATTGCTCAGGGTCCCCTACACAGTGATCCAATAAGTGGGGTTTGAACTTGTGTTCACGGAATTACAGGCCTGTGCTGGTACATGCATTTAACATTTTTTGGAACTACGGTATCCCTTTAGCTTAGCTATTTGTTCTGCTCAGCTACTTATTATTTTCGGCAAAGATAATTGCAGAAACTGTAGCAGCAGTAGCAAAAGGAGCTGTAGAAATCAACAACAGCAACAATTTTCGAAGCTGTTTGAAATCTCAAGGAATCTTATGCACCTTGGAGCAATAATTATGACATAAACAATAAAAATAAAAACTCAGTGTATCTGTAGACTGAGTACTCAAGTCAAATAACCGCAAATGCCATTCTGATACACATTATGCGGATTAATTGCCAGAACTGTAACCACTGTTGAATGCATTAACATTTCAGGTGACGATGTACGTAAACGGTGCACGGTTCATCGAGTCCGACATAGCGGCAACGAATGGCGTTCTTCACATCATCGACAACATCTTCGTCGATCTCGGTCCAACGGTTTCAGCGTTTGAAGGAAACGTCGTTGGTTACATCCAGAGGCAGATGCAGGCAACGCGCTCGCAAGAAAAAACAACGTGATTAACTGGATTTTTGTATTTGAGGGGGCTGTCAATATATTATGAATGCATGGAGGGAAGGGGTCACCGGATTTGGGGGAGTTGCATATGGGTGCGTGCAGCTTAGGAGGTGTCTCGATGAAATGTATGTACACGAATTAAATTAATTTTTATTTATGATGTCCACGTTAGCCGATTTATAAACCAAAAATTAATAAATTTTTGCTAACAAATACGACATTTAAAAAAATGGTTTCCTATGGCTAATGTTTACACATGACTTTAGTTAATTAGCTTTTGTAAAGGGGAGAAGCTTATTTGTATGTAGTACGCATAGTGGAGTTCTGCAAAATTTATGATTTGCAACATGGGTAAAGGGGTCGAAAATATGAATTTTCAACGTAATGTTAGCAGGCCCGCCGAAAGGGGGGGACAGAGGGGGCAAATGCCCAGGGGCCCGGCGAATTTTAGGGGCCCGGAGGGGGCCCGGGCTACAATGATTATAATATATTTCATATGTTGATTACGGGCGGCGGGCCCAACCTATAATCATTTATATTATTACTCAGCCTATTGTTTGATTTATGTTTTTTAAATAGGCTATATCCTAACAGGCTATTACTGTTACATAGCTAAAATTATTTTAACTTTCAAGCAACTGTCCATTAGCCCAGCGGTTCTCAACCTTTTCAGACTCACGGACCCCTTTTAAATTTTGGGCCACGGTCACGGACCCCCAATAAAATTTTGCGCCTTTGGCGCATTATCGCGACTGTGCAACTCTATATTATCCTATCTATTAGGCTATCTAGAGACTGAAACAAACCGACCCACCTAAAACAGATGACTTTGTCATTAAGCAGCGTATTGTTAGTTTTATGTCGCCATTGAAATGAGGAAATATCGAAAAATTTACCAAAAATATTTCTGTTTGACTGTTTCTACGTTTGTGACTAAGAAATATATAATTTTCAGGACTTGCTCGCGGACCCCCAAGCACGTCGCCGCGGACCCCCAGGGGTCCGCGGACCCCCGGTTGAGAACCGCTGCATTAGCCTACCTTACTTAGACCTAAAGTCGGGCCTAGCCTATACACACACGATCGCTAATAAGAAACGGTCCTCCAAGACATTCGAACAATTTTCCAGGCAATGAAGAAAGAGCATTTCCAAAGTGCATTTTTAGGTTCGCAGACAAGATGGAGAACTAGGGTTTGTATACGGTAGCCTACTTAGCCTACGACACTACGACAGAGGACATAAAGTCCAGGATATTATAAGAGATATTGTTGCAGTTCAAACCAGAAAGGTTGCTTGTGATAACCATATTGTTTGAAAATCAAATTATTAACATTAAAAACTGATTCAAATCATAAATCATTAGCATACTTTCATACTCACACCATTGTTATTTTTTATTTGTTTTTGTGTAAATTTGCTCAGAAAGCCTACATATAGTTTCACGGCTGTTTTTTAAGGAATTTTTAGACCTGCACAACTCCTTCTTTCCTTTCCCATCATTCATTGTAAATTGCTTTCCAATCGGAGGACAATGACCTTTTTGCTAGTTTTAACTGTACAGAAGTGTTTCTACAACTGCACATTTTGTGTACAACTGCACGCTAAAAAAGCCGTGGATGGTAACTTTGGGGGCCCATGACTGTTCAGCCCAGGGGCCCGGAATTTCTGTCGGCGGGCCTGAATGTTAGGATAGGCTCTTTGTCTTTTGATTTGAGTTCTGCCTGTTGCTGAAAATTTCTTAGATTTCGTTTTATTATTATTAGTATTATTATTATGATCATCGTTATGATTATTTGTATTATTATTATCATCATGCTAATGATGATTGCTACTATTATTATTTGTGATGAATGATGATGATGATGATGATGATGAAATATTTCTAGGGAATTTCAGCAGCTGTTGGACCTGTACGATGAGTTCTTATCTCATCACATGTTCTCACCTGGACAATATGGTTCCCTCCTCGACGACGTTCTCGTTCCATCAAATAACTTTGTCACTGCGTTCATCCCTAGCGATGATGCGATCGCTCGCTTCAGAACTTCAAATCCACAGAAATTCCAAGATTTGACACGTGCAGGAACCCCAGCAGTTTTACAGCGGGTATGAAACATCATCCATTATTATTATTATTATTATTATTATTATTATTATTATTATTATTATTATTATTATTATCATTATTATCATTATTATCATTATTATCATTATCATCATCATGATTATTATTATTATTATTATTATTATTATTAAAAAAATATTATTATTATTATTATTATTATTATTATTATTATTATTATTATTATCATCACCATGATTATTATTATTACTATTACTATTATCATCATCGTAAATATTGTTGTTGTTCTAATTACACCAGCATAATACTATCGGTTGCCCTAATTCTTTTGTCAGGCTTTTGAGAAGCACTACCTAAAACTATTTTTATGGGTAGGGTAGTAGTAGTAGTTTCAATTTAACAATGTGGTGTGGTAACAATGACCATTAGCGTCGCCCTCCTCCTTTATCCAGGCTTGGGACTGGCACTGGCAGAGTGCAACCAGTGGCGGAGTAACTGCTCAAGGGCGTGATATTTTTTTAATTTATTCATGTAGGCTGAAATTGTTGTTTAACGTATGTTCACCAGTCACCATTTCATGCTATTTGCAGGTGTTGGAGAGTCATGCCATACCAGTTGGAGCGTATCATAGCGGTTTGTTAACAGCACTTACCAGCAATGCTTCTACTGTTCCTGCGATGCAGGGAAACATTCGAATGTACAGCTACAATGGCGATCGTAAGTATGGGTACAATTGGTTATGATCTGGTGTATTGTGAAGTATGTCAAGGCATGGTTATAGAAATAGTGTGTAGTATAAAGGGGTGTATAAAGGGTCATAGTAGGTTTGTGTGGTGAAATGATGTATGATGGGATATTGTGTGATGAGGTAAAGTGGTATGAAGCATGGTATGGTAAGGTAATGTGTTGAAGTGAGGTATGAAGAAATATTGTATGATGAGGTAGAGTGGGAAGAGAGGATATAGTATGGTAAGATAGTACAGTGAGTGAGGTACATGGTATGATAAAGTGAGGAATTAGGAAGCATTGCAAAGTGAGTCTAAGTGGTATGATGGAGTATGGTATGGTAAAATAGTGTGCTGAGTGAAGTATGAGGCAGGTATAAGTATTGTGTGCTGGGACGTGGTGCACCATTATATCCATCCTTCTGCATTAATTCTGGAGCTATATGAATCATATTTATATACTTTGTGTATGGCGCTATATAAATTTTTCTGGTTGCATTGCAGTTTACGTGAGCAACAACTGTGTCCACGCGAAGGTAACTAAGGCCAACGTAACGACAACGAACGGTGTTGTCTACATAATCGACAACATTATCGGCTACATCGTTAATGACCTGTACATGCAGATACAACGCGACAACGGAATCACGTATGCAACAAGCAACATCCAGCGTCATCTGTTCACTGATATAATCTTAAATGTTCTTTCATTCATTCGTTAATTCATTCATTCACTTATTCTTTGATTCATTCATCCATTCATTCACTCACTTATTCTGTCATTCACTCGTTAATTCACTCATTCATTCGTCCATTCATCCATTCATTCACTCATTCATTCATCCATTCATTCATTTATTCATTGATAATTAATAAATTGATTCACTCATTTGCTATATTATATTTTGGTTATTCAATTATTCCTTAAGTTAATTTATAAGTAATGCGTTTTGTGTACTTTTGTAATGTGAAAATAAATAATCAAACCAACCATCTTTTTCAGATGACAAGCATATTGTATGCATGTTATGACATACTTACCTACTGTATGCATGTTATCACATACTTAACTTACTGGACACATGTTCTTATAATTCAGTGAATTTAGAGGGACCATAGAGACTGCTCCTGATTCCTTCAAAGTTTTACTGCAACTTCCGGCTGGCAGAGACAACATTCCAGACGATCAGAAGTTGACGGTCTTCGCTCCGATCGATTCCGCTTTTCACGACGTCTTTCAAAACGATTTCAGTCAAGATTCGTCGGAAAGACTCCAGGTGAGTGAG
The DNA here is from genome assembly GCA_945859605.1 of Lumbricus rubellus. Taxonomy (NCBI): domain Eukaryota; kingdom Metazoa; phylum Annelida; class Clitellata; order Crassiclitellata; family Lumbricidae; genus Lumbricus; species Lumbricus rubellus. The sequence continues at coordinate 37,322,317 of OX243819.1, forward strand.
CTGGAAATTGAGACCTGAAACACACTGTGCTATATAAATTGTGATTCACTTAAGATTATATAAGGTGTCAAATGATGTATTATAGTATGTTTGTTTGTGTTTATGTATGCGTGTATAATTATGTATTATATCCATGCATCTCTGCATACTTGCATGGATTTTTCAATCTTTGTGTGTAATCTGTGTATATATTTTTTAATGTATTTATTTGCAAGTCGTTAGAGTTCACAGTATAGAGTTCCATATTCATAGCCTTCCTACATGCATGCCCATGCATGTATGTCCATACGTGCGTACCCACGCATGTATGTTCGTACATGCGTACACATGTATGTACCGGTATATGGAGTTCCAAGTCAATAGAGTTCCATTTTGATGGAGTTACATAATCGATACGTTCCTACATGTGTACATACACACGTATTTTCAAACATACATGCACATGTACGTACGTACATGTGTATGTGTGCAGAGTTTCCATTCGATAGAGTTCCAGGTCAATTGAGTTCCAATGCAGATACGTTGCTACATCCATACCTACGCATGCCTTTGTAAGCTGCAAAGAGTGCCTCTGATTATTTTCCTATGATGGTGCTATATAAAGTTGCATTAACAGATGAGTATAAAAATATTCTTAATTGAGATACAGTTCTGATGTCTGCTTCAGCAACTGAACATGCATCTTCTGCGTGGCATGCTTTCATCCGATCAGATGACGAATGGTTTGCGAATGGAAACACTTTCCATTGGAACGTTTGCAAAATTCTATCGGCTGTCAGATGGTAAGTTTCCGCCGTTCCAGGGAGTTTTATGGTGATTGTTTTTCTATTGAATAACTTGAATTAGTTGCATAAATTTATGTGGTTCAGATTTATTGATTTTTAAAGTTCAGTTTTAAGTTTACAGAAGATTTTCTTTTTTGTTGTATATTCCATTGGAATTTTTGATTTATGTATTGATGTCGGCTTTCTTTATATATTATTATTACTATTATTATTATTTTTATTTTTATTATTATTGGTATCAATTGAAGGGGTTTTTTCAATTAATGTATTGATTGCTTAATTGATTGCTTGCTTGATTGATTAATTGACTGACTGATTGATTGATTAGTTGACTGATTGATTGATTAATTGATTGATTGATTGATTGATTGATCGGCTCTTCATATTTGATTTATTTCTTCTTTGTTTAGGTTTCTATGTTGAGGTCGATTACGTTCGTGGCAAAATCGTTGAGTCAGACATCTGTACAAAGAACGGAGTTATTCACAAAGTCGACACAATTCTTGGCGTTCCTTCTAGAACCGTCTTCAGAGAGATTTCAAACAATCCAATTCTGACGTAAGAAGTGCACTGCAATCAGTTGTAACGTATTCTGTAATCACTGAGTAATTCGCTCGATCACTGACTCAGTCACTTACTTACTTGTTCGCTCACTTGATTGTCTGAGGTCTTATTCACTCACTTGCTTAATTGCTCATCTGCTCTCTCGCTCGTTCGCGTGGTCAATACTAATTTTGCTCATTCTCTTGCTCGCTTGTTTATTCTCTCACTCGCTTACTCACTTGTCCTGTCATTCGTTCTCAGGCTCAATAATCTCACCTTTACTCACTCACTAATGATATTCACTTTCGTTCATTCGTAATTCATTTCTCACTCGGTTAATCACTTAATCACTTATTTATCACTTGTTCTGTTACTTTCTCATTCGCTCATTTCTCACATGCTCATTCACTCTGCACTAAAAATGTCACTGCATTGCATCATTTTACACTGCATTGTGTGATTATTACTTTTTACTACTTTATATTACATCAATTTACACTGCACTTTCTCACATTACATTGCATGACAATGTTTGAAGGTTTCTGGAGACGGTCAGCATCAACACAGGATTGCAGACGATATTGCAAGACACGTCGCGACAAATCACAATGTTTGCTCCAACTGACGTAGCGTTCGAAGCGATGTCCAGAGATTCACCTTCGTATCTCACGCGACAAAATGACAGCAAGCTCAAAAATGTACGTTTTTATATTGTGTGAAAGCCAGTGATGCTGACATTGTGAAGTTGATTAAAATGAAATATAATGAAGAAATGTGTGTGTGTACTGAAGTGAAGGTAATTGATAAAAGTACACTGGAATGATGGTAATTTAAAAATTTACATGGGAATGAAGATAATTCGGAATTGTATATTGGAATGAAGATAATTCAGTAATGTACATTGGAAAGAATATAATTCAGAAATGTACATCGAGAATGAAGGTAATTCAGAAATGTGTATTTGAATGGCCATGCAGAAATACAGTTTGAAATGAAGATGATTCATACATGACACTTTCAGACATTATATGAATGGGGATAATTCAGAAATGAAAATTTTGTGGCAAGAACATGTACATTGTACAGGAAGGTGATTAACATTTGCACATTGGAATGAAGATAATTTGGATATCTACATTGATTGGTGCAATGTATTTGTATCAAACTAAAAGACAACTGATACACGATATCATAGTGAAGCCCTTCTCGGAAAGCGTTCTCATAAATATCTAAATATTTGGTTGAATTTGCAGATCCTCTTGCGTCACATCGGACACGGATTGCTCTTTCTTGACCAAATTGTTGCGACCAACTCAGAATTCACGATCACGACTTACAACGGAGAGATACGATTAGAAAATGTGAATAACGGTAAGATTCTGCAACAAGATTTTAACCGTGTTTTTTAACAGATTCTGAATATGATGAAGTAAGTAGGTATATCATTTACTAAACGAATTGCATCCTGCCCTCTGATGTACATGCATCTTGATAAAAAAAATTGGCTGCCAATATGAGTACAGCATTATAACTATAAATGATGAGTTTACTTGAAGCACCTATTGATTCATCATATACAATATGTCTTGCAGTTTCTATGCAGTGATCGTAATGTTTGTAGGGCCTATGTGCACTTGCTATAGCGCCCCTTCAAGCTCTTCACTCAGAGGTGCTCCCGACTGGAGGGCGAACACTGCATCGGAGTTTCACGCCGAAACGCTGAGCAATTGTGAGTGAAGGATTATGCATTGGAAAAACGTCATTCACGTTTTACATGCCCTCTTATGAAGTGTTATATTTTGCGAAAGCGTCTTACATTTCACACGCCTATTTACGAAGTATTACTTATTGAAACAGTAATTTACTTTTTAACGCCCTGTTACATTACGTGTTTTTTTTTCAACCAGAGTATTACATTTACATTGGAAGCCGACGCATTCACGTGATCCAGGCGAACATGCGAATGCAGAACGGTGTCGTTCACATCATCGATCAAGTCATCTATGATCCAAACGATCCAAGGACCGGCGAATCGATCTCCAGTTCAAACGCCCTTGTCTCACCTTCGTTACTTCTGATCGCGATTACTTCGATGCAAGTCTTTCACTTGTAGTACACGAAGTTCATTCCAGTTGGAATTGTCGTCTCAATGTTGGGAATGGAGAGACAGTGGCGAAACTGCTGCAGGGTTGTTCAGGGTGTGCTGGAAATTGTGAGATTTTAAGGGGATGAAGGGGTATAGCGTGGGAAATTTTCAGCGGGGATTTACATTTGGGGGCTTTCATTTGGTCACATAATACATGGAATTGGTTTTTGTTTTTAATTTGCAAATTATTTTTATGGAGTGGTTTGAGCCCTTAGGACCACCCCTAAATAGCCCCCGGGGTGTTCCAAGATCTGTAACCGGAGATTTTAAGGGGATGTAGGTAGACATGTAGAGCCAATATCATTAGGAAGATATTATTACGGGTCCAGACAAGTTTTTCAAGATATTTTACTTGGATGAATCCAGGAATAAGCAGATATCTGCAAGGGGGGTAGGTGTTCCTCGAAAGCGGACTAGGGGAGGAAGGGGGTCAAAGTGCGCCATATGTTTTGTCCTTTACTGACGAAACCTCCAATTATGTCTCGCTATATTGTTATTTTATTGTTGTTAAATTTGATTTTATAACTAAATCGTGAACTCAAAATAGCTAAAGTGTACAATATTATTATGATAAAGTTTTCAGTTGAATTGTGACCGTGGTTCAATGATTCCTCTTGGGAATTCCAGCTTTGTATTTAATTGTTGTTGATAGGTCGTTTGTTGATTAATCTTTGTTACATAATTGGTTACGTAATTATGCAGATCATAGTTCTTATGTTAGGATTATCAAGAATCTATAATTTTTTTATAAATTTTTAATGTAATTGAGCAAATAACAATTATTATTTTGCCAATTGCTCATTGCACTTTGATGTACAGATATCTAACAAACAGCGAAAAGTAGACTCTCAATTTTCTATTGTTCTTTTCCTTCTGCATCATCCGTGATGGTCGAAATTGCATTTACTTGTAGCTACTGTTGAATCACTGGCTCCACATTTTTTTGCTTTAATTGCGTTAGCTGTTGTGCTTGATAGTTCAGTGACATGGACCGTTTCAAAGCTGTATCTGGGGGTATTTTTAGTGTTTTATAACCCCCGGAAATTGAAATAATAATGTAAGCATGAAATAATGCGTTTCCTAGCACAAGAAGTAAGAAGAACTAGCAGGGGATTTCGTTTGAAGCTCTTATGTCTATGTTAACTTTTACATAACCGGTAATAGATGAGATTGTTGTGATGATTATACTCATGATGATGACATCATGATGTGGAAGCTGCTTTCGTCAGACGATTCTCTTGCTATTTGACTTGCTAAAGATCCAGTAAATACCCCTTCCCATCCAAATAAAATCTTGCCTAAGGCATTGGATCGTTTATTATACGCTGGACTTTTGAACTCAATATTCTACAAAAGTTGTGTCACTGGGTCTTGGACGATAATTGAGGTTCCTGCATCAGAAATCCATTATTATGGACCATTATAATTATGTCCGTATGACAATCGTAATATGGACCCTATGTATTCTTCATATGTTGTCCATACGGGTTCTGTAATGCCACATGCTTGAGCGTGATCTAGCTAACATTTGACGACGCCTAGTTTGACAATGCCGAAGTATGTGGATCGTCCATCATGCACGAGAAAGTCGTCTGCAGTTGCACTCTTTTTTGTGTCATCGACTTTAAAACGTACGTATACGATGTCCCCTCCCGCCAGCTTCTCAGTGGCCAGCAGTGAGCTGCTGAAGCAGGCTTCGTTGCTAGGGGATACGGGGGCGCAGCTTCGATTCATGGTCTCTTCGGCCACGGTGAGTTCTTTGCTCCACGAGTAGCGGTGGTGAATGATCTCGTGTTGGAATTTGCTGCCAGTAGGCCTATCAATCTTGTGCACCAGAGCGTGGCTGTGGATCTGATACATGCCCTCTGATAACACTTTGAGACTCCCTGTCTCAAAATCAAATTCGATTCCTTTGCAGACGAATGCTCCAGGGGTTGTCTGGTTGAAACCCGGCAAAGTCGTGTTCGTGTCTCTCCAGATCACTGAAATATCAGAAGCATTTGGCCTACTTGTCTTAAAATTTAGCAACAGTAGCCTACTGTAGAACAGTCAGCGTTGCCACTCTGAAAAAAAACCCCAAGTTGGCCGGTCGAAAAAACCCAAGAAAACCCAAGTTGCCCAAATCTTCCGAAATTTTCAACTTTTTCGTCCGAAAAATTTCTGACGACTTTTTTTATAGTCGTCTGGCCAAAAAAAATTCCATTTTACCGTCCTAAAAATCTGATGGCCTTTTTTTTAGTCATTTGGCCCAAATCTTTTCAGGAAATGTAAAAAAATTCCGGTTCGCAAGAAAGAACCCAAGATTTGCCGAAAAAAACCCAAGATTTGCCCGAAAAACCTAAGTTTTTTACGAAAAACCCCCATTTCCCAAGTTCGGAGAAAAAAACAAGAATTTTTGCGCGGAAAAAACCCCAAGTTCTTTGCAAAAAAAACTCATTTCCCAAGTTCGGATAAAAAAAACCAAGATCTTGTGGAAAAAACCCAAGGAGTGGCAACGCTGAGAACAGTGCAGATTAATGTTATTGAAGCAGTTTCCGCAAGTTTATATAAAAGTGAAGTTCCAAAACTTTAAGGTGTGTAGGCTAAGAGATTTCGTTTTTCGCCACTTTATACTCATGACGAGGGCTAAAAGGACTGCGCTTCATCTTCCTCCTCTTTCTCTTCCTCATCCTCTTCCTCCCCCGTCTACCTCTTCGTCCTACTAATTCGAAGTATACTTAATAGGCCTAATTATTTTCATATTGCTATCGGTGAATCTTTCCCCGCACACTAGCCTATACAGGCTCAGTAGCGGCGGCAGGGGGGCTAGGGCAGCGTTTCTTAACCAGTGTTCGACCGAACCCCTGGGGTTTGATGAGCCACTGCCAGAGGTTCGGCAGAGGTCCTCTGAAATATATACATATTCAGGGTCAGCGAGTGAGTAAAATTCATTTGCTATTTTATTTTTATTTTTCAACTTTTATTTAATAAATAAGGACACATTAAGATGCAATTGGTAGTGTTGGTACGGTTAGTTAACTGTTAGTAGTTTGTATATTGAATGTATTAATATTGCATCATATTTTGGCACGATTTTTTATTTCCTTTTGTTCCCATTAGTTAAAAACTTATTGTTCAAACTTTAGGGGTTCGACGAGTGGTCATGGATTTCTCTTGGGGTTCGGCTCCCTTGAAAAGGTTAAGAACCACTGGGATATGGGGAGCTAAACCCCCCCCCCCCCAAATAGGCGATGTTTTTTTTATCGCCATGTAAAAATTTATCTTTGGACGTTCAGCCCTCCCCTCCCAAAAAAATCAAAGCTGAGGACTAAAAAAACGGTCGTCAGAAATTTTGGCGGCGAAAAATTGAAACAATTTTCCAAGATTTCGGCCGGACGACTAAAAAAATTAAAAGAAAAGGTCGTCAGAAATTTTGGTCGATAAAAATTCCAGAAAATTCAACCCCCCCCCCAACTGAAATCCTGGCGCCGCCACGGTACAGGCTAATAATAATAATTATGGTTTATAAAAAAGTAACGTCTATGGCCCTAACCTGACACGATGTCTATAGCCTGTTGCTAACCGACCCCCCGCCCCCGATATTATTGTTATGCCAAAGCCATACCGGTATCTTCATCCGTATTGGCGACAAGAACGACCTGAGCGGAAACTTGGGAACATTCCTTGGTTTTACGATATCCTTCAACATAAATGAACAAAACAATTCATGTTAAGAGCCTATAGCCTACTTTACAACTTACAACCGTTAGGCCTACATACATGTAGATACTAGATAGGCCTAATGAGAAATTTCTTTGCAGCTAAACCTTGTGAAGCTATTAGTTATCAAGCAGGCAACTATTTTTCCGTAATCAAACTTAAAAATTACACACATAGACAAGGCTAACTAATTTTTTATAAATGCGTGTTCATTTCTCTTGTTATAATAATAGGATCTTTTTTAGGTCTAAAAAGATAGTCTATAGGCCTAGACCTGCGTAAAAATGATCTGCAGAGTATTTATAAGAATCATTTTCAATCTTATAAGCTTAGTGGGCCTATCATTTTGCAAAATATGGAAGCAATGTCTTCCTCTCTGTGAAAATTTGTTTTATTTAGCAGGCTACTTATAATAGGCCTAATCATTAATAATAATAATAATAATACTAGTAACTTTTGGAAATACTTGGAGTAGTAGTTGTAGTAATGATAGTAATAAATAATAATAATAATAATATTAATTTTTATTACCATTAGGCCTATCACCATTGCTATTATAACTACCAATAAGACCTATTAATTCTACTATTTTTATTTTTATTGTTCAGGCCTATGAGATTGTATTGTCGTTATTAGGCCTATATAATTATCATCATCGTCGTCATCATGATCATCTCCATCATCATAGTCCTAATAATCGTCATCATCATCATCATCATCATCATCATCATCATCATCATCATCATCATCATCATCATCATCATCATCATCATCACCATCATCTGTTTTTTTAGAAGATGCATGTGTAGCCTATCTATTTTTACTCACTTGGCTGACAATTGCTTCTCAAGTTGTTTTTCATTTCCTGAAATTGTTAAGAAGGTTTAAAATAATTCTTGTGCTTAGGCTGCTAGAAATTGTTAATTATCATCAAAAATCGTTGCAGCTATATTATTGACTTAGGCCAGTGGTGGCCAACCTGCGGCACGCGTGCCACTTGTGGCACGCCGGCCTATAATGAGTGGCACGGAGGGCCATGGAATTTTCGAAAAATATTTATGCTAGATCTGCTAGTTTACAATGTTATCTCTTAGGGCAGACGTAGGCGAATCTCAGGCGCCTCTGTAACTCCGGAGCTGCAGTGACCACTGACCAGAGCAAGGTTAATTAACTGCTGACGGACGCAGCACAGGCGCTCGAAGTGGGGGAAGGCAGGCTCATCACTGTCAGTCGGCTGGTGGTCAAAGTCCATACTCTCCACAGCATCCATTCAGAGATAAGAAATTGAGCTTCACCCCACTGAAGGGGTGCAGGATAAAACAAAGGAAGAGACTTCTGTTGGTTATGTCTTTAGCAATGCTATTTTGCTGTATACTGCAACAGTTGCGGTGCATGTAAATAATTAACATTGAACTTCACTTCAGTGAGTTACAGGGAAACTCTAATGAAAACCACCGGCCTAGGTAAGCTATCAGAACTAATTTTAGAGAAAGAACCTTTTAGGCAGAACAGTCATTGTTTGCCAGAACAAGTGATGAATTGATAATGATGGTCAAACTTATACGAGTTATGTCTGACATCAGCATGAAAGAAAACTCATTCTGATGGCGAGTAAAGTCTTCTTCAAGTTTTGTATAGGTTCAAAAATCTAAGCAATAATAATAGTAATGTCTAACATTGCAGCCATGGACACACGCTGTGATGAGACCGAATAAAAAAAATTCATATATACAGGGTGGGCCAAAAGTATTTGTTCAACTTTGAAGGCCTATAACTTAGGCAGTTTAGCAAGTAAGTGTATGCTTAATGCATCAAATTAAAGGTCGTTATATCAGCTATAAGTCCGACAAATTTCATTACGGTAGCTTGCACTACGCGCCATATAATTATTGTGTACCGCACCTACCTTGTTTTCTGACGTAAACAATAATTTCATCATAGCGCCGCTATCAGAAGATGACAGGACTTTGATTCGAATTTTAAGAATTGAAAAACATTTGAATGCATATCAAATGATGAATGAATTTCCTGCTAGAAACTGGAGTAAAAACAATCTCAACCGATTAATTAGACAAATTGACACGAGTACAAGTTCTAAACGTAAACCTGTTACTGGCCGTCCTCGTTCGGCACGTACCGCTGACAACATCGCTCGTGTAGCTGAATTGATCTGTAGCCAAGAGGATAATCCAGACACAAGCAAAAGTCATCGAACCACATAACTGGCCGCCTATTAGCCATGACTTAAACCCCGTTGATTACTCAATCTGGGGTGCTTTGCAGCAACGGGTTTATCGGGAACGGATAGTAAACGTCGAGCATCTGAAGCGCGTCATCACTCGTTGCTGAACTGAGGTCAGACAGGAACTCATCAATGGAGCCATAGATCAATGGGCACGTCGCATTCATGCAGTCATTCGAGCTTGTGGAAGACACATTGAATATTTATTTGACTAAATAATTCTTGGATTTCTTAATGGCTATCAATAATGCAAACTTGCAAAGACTAATTTCCCAAGTATTGTGTTTTGCAAGATAGACGAATTAAAATCATTGTAAACTGATACAGTAGTTTGACGCAATTATTATTAAAGCTAAAAATGTAAATTTTTGACCAGTTGTAGCTGATATAACAACCTTTAATTTGATGCATTAAGCATACACTTACTTGCTAAACTACCTAAGTTATAGGCTTTCAAAGCTGTCATCTTCTGTTAACGGCGCAATGATGAAATTATTGTTTACGTCAGAAAACAAGGTAGGTGCGGTACACAATAATTATATGGCGCGTAGTGCAAGCTACCATAATGAAATTTGTCGGACTTATAGCTGATATAACGACCTTTAATTTGATGCATTAAGCATGCACTTACTTGCTAAACTGCCTACGTTATAGGCCTTCAAAGTTGAACAAATACTTTTGGCCCACCCTGTATATATATATATATATTTTTTTTTTACCCGAGGTATCAATGATCCCTCGGGATTTCAAAAAATTATCCGGAGACTTAAAAAAAATTGTATTCTGGAACGTGCCTATATATATATATATATATATATAAATATATATATATAGGCACGGAGAACCATGGAATTTATATATATATATGTATATATATAGTTACTTTATGCAAGTGCAAGTTTTAAATTGTAACAGGTTACAATTCCTCTCGTCAGGTATATATAGTGGCACGCGGACGGTACGGGCGATAGTTTGTGGCACACTGAGTACAAAAGGTTGGCCACCACTGACTTAGGCTATGTTCATTCAAGTTAGGGACTTGATTAGGGTTAAATAGAAATGACGAAACGCGGAAAAGAAGAGCGAATCTATCTAAGCTTATTAATATAGGCCTACATATCTATCTACCTCTGTCTGTCTGTCTGTCTGTCTGTCTGTCTGTCTGTCTCAGGGCCGGCCTTAGCTATAGGCAAAGTAGGCAGTTGCCTAGGGCACCGCAGTCTTAGGGGGGCGCCGCGACACCGGCGAATTTATTTTTTACACTATGTTCTTTTTAACTCAAGACTTTCGCTAATGGAAAGAATTTAAAATAATTATTGATTTCACTGCCCCTGTTGAGGCTGGTATAATTCAATTTTAAGGACTGAATAAATTTTATATCGACAAAGAAAATTCGATTTTTAACGGTATTCCGTAGGCCTACTCTTTGCTTTAGGAGACAGAAGTTAGAATACGCGACGCTCAAATTCGATAGTGAAGATGTTGCAAGAAATGAAATGTATGAAATGGGAGTGCGCCTTGCTGAGTATGAAGATGATATTACAACATCACAGCCTGCCTTTTATTCAGATTCAAATAAATAGTCTAATAGGAACGACGATGAAGAAAGGGCAGTAGCTGAAGCAGGGCCGACCTTAGGCATATGTAAAGCAGGCAATTGCATGGGGCGCCAAGTTCTAGGGGCGCCATTTCCACAAGAGTGTATTTTAATATATTCAGCGTATAACAATCTCAACAAAATTGAATATTATCCAGCCTTCAGTGTACTAATCAAGAAATTATAATGAATTAGCCCACTCAGTTGAGCGTACACGGCCGCAGTTAAGGGATGTTTTGGCCCTTTTGGGTGTTTGAACACCCTTCGATATAAAATAGTGTGAAAATGAAATAGTCATGCATTTGCTAGCACAAGACAGCGTGTAATGTAATTTTGAGCAGAAAATAGTCGAAAATCGCGGAAAATAGTGTTTTTTGGACGTCAGAAAATTCGACGACTAGCAAAAGTCGTCAGAAAATTTTTCCCAAAAAAGTCGGCCGCAGCGTGTACGCACCTCAAAATTAAATTCACGGTCAAGAAAACATCTAAGAAATAAAATCCTGGCTATACGGCCTTGTCAGCGTATACCGGCTCTGGCTAATAAATAGTCGCTAATTCCTCTTTAGATTATGACGTGGGCTGAACAATTGAATGGGAATCTAAGGGCGCCAAATGCAGGTCTATGCATGGGGCGCCAAATGTATGCTTGCCTAGGGCGCCATTTGGGCTAAGGCCGGCCCTGGTCTGTCTGTCTGTCTGTCTGTCTGTCTGTCTGTCTGTCTGTCTGTCTGTCTGTCTGTCTGTCTGTCTGTCTGTCTGTCTGTCTGTCTGTCTGTCTGTCTGTCTGTCTGTCTGTCTGTCTGTCTGTCCATCTATCTATCCATCCATCTGTCCCTCGATCTGTCAGCCTTTCATCTATATCAGAGACTATCTATAATTACCCGCCACCCAATTAACCCAGCATCCACATGTCTATCTAACTCTCTGTAACTCAGTGCTGTCCAACCTTTTTGGCCCCGTGGGCCACAGAAGCAATATTCTTGAAGCTGAGGGCCGCAACAAAAAGCTCAAAAGCAAAGGCAAAAATTTACTGATAATTTTTAAATGTTTTATGGAATTATTGTTGGCTAATGTATAACTGAACAGTGCATAATACCTTGAATGCTTGATTATATTATAGATCAGCACCAAAATTAGTAGGTGCGCTCGGCTGGATTTTAAGTTTGTGGCCCAGCCTGGGCCGCCCAGGCTGGGCGACAAACTTAAAATCCAGCCGAGCGCACCTACGGTCTGCAGCACACTCAACTCTTCATTTCGTCTCCCAGTTACAATTTATTTTTTTGCTCATTTCCACCCTGTAGCTGAGTCGAAACCAGAGTCAATTCGGTCTAAAGATTAACAGTCAATAGTCGTCGGCTGAAAATGAGCCAAATACATCGCCATTCATCGGTTCTGTCCATTCCCTTAAACCCTCAAGACTGCAATTGGACAATCTCTCGAAAGGAACTGTTGCAACTAGCTTAGTTACAGACATGCTGAAACGCTGTAGGCTAGGCCTACACAATAGTAGTACACATCTCAGAAACGGACTAGAATTGAACGGTTTGGACGATATAGCCATGCGAGGTCAATTTAGTTGAGCAGAGGGATAAAAAATGTTCAAAACAATTAAGAAGTCTTTTGATAGTCGTTTGACAGACTAACGGCAGAGATAGAAAGAAGAATGTTGTCTGAATTGGGTTTTCCGGTGGCTTTTCGAACCCTAGAAACCAATACAATTTCAATATAAAAATACTTAAATTCGACTAGACTTTGTCCTTCATTTTATTTTATACACAGTGGAAGAATTTCGTATGCTCTGGCGGGCCACTTGAAATTGCTCCGCGGGCCGCATGCGGCCCGCGGGCCGCACGTTGGACAGCACTGCTGTAACTTATTCTGTCTACCAGTCTGCCTGTTTGCATGTCTGTCTTGTTTGCTGTTCGTCTACTGTAAATGTGCGATTGCAATTAGATTTTTCTATAGCGCCACTCGAAGGACAAAGCATAATATAACCTTATCAGTTAGTATAGCTTTCCACCTTTAGCCATGACCCATCATTAACGAATTAAACGGAAGAAACCTATACATGTATAGGATTGTAGGTGTCACTAACATGCTGCACGAATTCCTGGAGATCTCCCTCGAATCCCGCCTCAGCAATAAACGTCTCGTGCTTCAACCAACTCAAACCAATTCCCACCACGATATTCGACAGGAACATGAAGGCAATGGCAGATCCAGCTATCCACTTCCATCTCCTTTTCTCCTCCTCCAGGCTCCCAGGCGCCGTTGGATCCCTCGACCTTTGACCTTCCAGTCGCCTTCCAAACGACCCCATCGCAAAGAACGATAGGTAGTTGTAGTTCGAGGACTGACCGCTAGATGACGCATAGCTGTAGTTGGAAGAACCCCCGCCGCCGCCGCCGCCGCCGCTGCCGCCATAGGCGCCACTGTGAGACATCCTACCTCTTGATGTTTAATATGTAATCCGCCGTTACCAAGACAACCGACCTTGAATTCCGCAAGAAGAACCAGGATACGACGAATTTCTGTACCTAGCCTAGGCTATAATTATTGTTATTATCATTTATATTCTAATGTCGTATAGTTAGTAAATGAAATCTTTTCACCGTGTATTAATAAAAGCTCTTGTATACTATATTAGGCCTACTATCGTGAATATATTGTTTTATTCACTACGAATAAAACATCAACTAAGTCTGTTTCAACGACCTGCTGATCGCTGATCTGAATAACCTAATAGGCTAGACTACTGCACGTCCTAATGGCGGTCTAAACGGACTTAGGGCTCACTATGATATTTTCAGTACGCATGAATAGGCTATAATTAGCCTACTAATTAGGCTATGCACACGTGGGCCCTAGGTCTAAGCATGTGGTTAGCCAGAATAGTTGACAGCCCAGTCCAATTATGGCGAATATAATTATTAAGCCCACCGCCTTATAATTAGGTTATATCCTATCCGTGTGTTTGCACGTGTAGGCCTATTGGCCTATAGGCTATCTTTACATTTATTCGCCTCAGGAACTTTTTTATATCGACATAACCTACCGGGTATATATATATATATATATATTATATTAGGCTATATCGATTGCATAATTAAAAAGTTACAAAGTATGCCCTATATGGGACAAATATACTAATGAATAGGCCTACATGTAGGTCGTGTACGTATAGGCGCATGTCATATATATATATATATATATATATATATTATATAATTATATATATATATATATATATATGACAAGTAGGCTATAATTATATACATGCATAATAATTGTGATAAGAAGAATCGTATAAATTGATGGCATTTACGTTCTCCAGGATGTGACCTGTGCCTAGTTTTATAAGGCCTAAATAATTATGTCTATCTATCTATAGATGCAGCTTATGGCCTAATGTCTGCCGCATGTGGTTAGGCCCACACTTAGGGTTTCGGGTCTCTTTCGACAATACACCAGTTTTGCTTTAGGCCTAAAAATAGACAGGCGGATTCAGGATTTTTAACGGGAAGGGAATGCAAACGTTGCACCACTCTTTAATGTAGGTCTATGCTTACTTAAAAATAAGTACATTCTCTATCGGGAAGGGTTATTAGGCTATGCCGCTATCCTACAAAAGGTTACAATGGATAACATAACATTCTGGTGTGAATCTCAAGGAAACTACGTACAGGCGCTCCCTGCTCCAACGCACTATAAAAAGATATTTTTTTTATTGTTTGTATGTATGTGCACTTGTTATAGCGCCCCTTCAAGCTCTCTCTACTCAGAGGCGCTCCCGATGCAGAGCGGACACTGCATCGGAGTTTTATTGAGCGAATAACAAGCCAGACGCTGTGGGCTTGACTACAGCTTTCATTCTACTCTGTTCACGATCACATAGAAAGAAAGCTCCTTCCCAGCTGGGCAGAGTTCGAGTTTAAAATTCCAGATCGGTTAAGTGTACTGGTACTTAGTCTGGTAGTTATTCGGATCAACCAGCATTCCATTGTCTAGTTTTGAATGGATTTAGATTTCTCACCGAAGGATTCAGATAGAGTTCAAGGGTGTAGGCGTCACTCAAAAGACCACTGGTATAAGCGTATACCCTAGAATAGACTCGAATAAAAAAAATCAGTGACTCCAATTGTTTGAAGTGTCCTAAGCCCAAGCGATGTTCAGAGCAAGGCAACTCGAATTCAGTTATAGTGACTCTGAGTGTTCTTAAGTTTTCTAAATGTTCTAAGTGCGATATTTAAAAGCAAAGCAGACAAGATTATCTAGCAGGAATAAACATATTATATACCTGTTAATGTCATTGTTTAAAACAAAGCAAATGGAAGTTAATTGGCAAAAATAAACACACGCGGAAGGGGATATTAAAAATCTCTTTTCTGGGGCGTACGATTATTAGGGGGGGATAATTATGTTTGTGCCACCGGCAGTCACACAAATATTTTTTATAGTTGAACACAGATTAATAAGAGCAACATCCTTAGACACCTTCAAAAAGGTAAAATTACAGCGCTATATAAACGACAACTGTAGTGCAATGACAGATAAATTCTGCTTACTTCTCGTGAATTCCGATAGGTAGGGTTGATGTAAGGGGCATTTGAAGCCATGATATGCCACTAAACACTGGTAACTATTAGCAACCAAGGTTACTGTTTCTGTTGGGAATGACGTCCTTGGATACACGAAGTCAGATGACATGGCTCTCTGAAGCAATTTGGGGCAACTCCTGGGTCGTGGTGAGTCACTGGTGACATCGCCTAGTTAGGTCTCCATAATTATATTGAAAATAGCACATGTTGTGACATGTACACTAATAAGAGGACACTGATTGGATGAATCCAGAGTTTAACGACACCTTTTTCAACAAAGTAACAAAACCTACAAAGTTACAAAGGCCGTCAGCATGACAAAATTCTCACAAGAAAATGGAACGCCGCAGGGTTCCGTCATCTCACCATTATTGTTTTTAATAATGATCAATGATCTGGATCCTGGATTGGAAAATGTAGGACTGTCTTTATTTGCAGATGATAGTGCTATTTTTTATGCAAATCGAGATTTGAAATTGCTTCAAAATAAAATCCAAAATGCCATAATTAAAATAGATGATTGGTGCAATGAAAATGGTTTCAAAATATCTGTAAATAAAACCACGGGTGTACTATTTACCAAAAGAAAAACATTACAAAAGCTGCACATTACCCTTAATAATAAGGATATAAAAATTGAAAATACTGCCAAGTTCTTGGGAGTCATTTTTGATTCTAAATTGAACTGGAAGCCCCATATTGATTACATTGTAATCAAATGTAAAAAGAGAATAAATGTAATGAGGGCTGTGTCAGGGTATAAATGGGGAGCCTCAAAGCGGGCACTACTCTCCATCTATAGAGCACTTGTGAGGTCAGTCCTTGACTATGGAGACGTGGCATATGCTACAGCTAGTGCTACACAATTGAAAAGGCTGCAAAATGTACAATCTGAGGCTTTGCGGTTGGCTTGTGGAACAGCTAAAGGCACCCCTGTAATGGCCCTCCAGAATGAGTGTGGAGAGGTGCCCCTCCACCTACGTCGATTGAGTAACTCAATCAAGTTTGGATCAAAAATATTAGGTTCAAATGATCATCCAGCAGCAGAAACTATGCGAGATCACTGGTCAAATTACTATTGTGCATCTTCTGTGAAACAAAATTCTATTTTTAAAAGAACTGAACATTTCTTTTCAATTATATCCGAATCATTTAAATCTCCAACTTTTCAGTCAACCGCTCCATGGTTTAACAGAACCACTAAAGTCGATCTGTCCTTGGAAAAACATATAAACAAAAAGAAGGACTCTCCTAACATTATGTCATCACTATCATTAAGATTAATTGATAAATATGTTGATCGCACATCAATCTATACAGATGGCTCTAAAATTGAAAATATCGTTTCTGCAGCTTTCTATGTACCCTCCATGAATTCTCACAACGTTTATAGGATAGCAGATAACTCCTCAATTTATTCTGCTGAATTAACGGCCATTATTGAAGCGACAAAATGGATTATCCAAAATGAAAATGTGAATGAAACTGCAAATGCAAATAAGTATATTATATATACTGATTCATTAAGTGTGGCCACATCTATAAAAGAAAACAAGTCTTGTTCACGGCCTAATTTATTTCTGGAGTTTATAGATAATGTTAATAAACTTAAAAGCAGCAGTATAATCATAGCATGGATCCCTAGTCATATTGGATTATCTGGAAATGAAATGGCAGACACCCTAGCAAAGAAAGGGCAAGAATTAGAGGAGGTCAATTCAACAAATTATTTGGAATTAAAGGAAATCTATTCGTTAATTAAAAAATATGTTATTAATTTATGGCAAATTGAATACGACAATGAACGAAAAGGGCGTTTTTATAAATCGATCCAACCTTTGGTATCAACTGATATAAAATTTATGGACTCCATAAGAAAAAGAGAAGTTCAAATTACCAGACTTAGAATGGGGCATGCCCTTACTAACTCCTGGTTGAAAGTGATAGGTAAAAGCCAAACAGACCTTTGTTCTAAATGCCAAGTGCCTGAAACAATCGAACATGTGCTGTTTGCTTGTAAAAAGAATGACATTTCAATCCTACTGCTTAAAAAATGTGTAGAGAAAAAAGTGGAATGTACTGTTAAAAATATATTCTCTAATCAAGATATTTATCTTGAAGCTTATAATATACTTATGACCATAACTAATGGAAAAATTATGTAAGAAGTATTGCATATGAATTATAATTTTAGTTGTATTTGTTGTGTGTTTGTGTGTGTGTATGTGTTTGTGTGTATGTGTCTGTGTTAACTAATTCTGTAATAGATTAAATACGCATTGAATAAAATGATTTTTGCTATTATTGTTAAGCTTATAGATGATGGCTGAATGATTTGATTTTCATATAAATGTTTAATATCTAATCTATTTGCTTATATATGTATTAATTAAAAATAAATAAAATAAAAATCAGGAAATGAATGTATAGTTAAATATATGCATGCATGTTAAATAGTGACACTAAATAATGACCAATGCATCAAAGAGGATCTACAGCAACCACCTTATGAACACTGTCGCCATGGACATAGATCATCATACAAATTCCAGAAAAGAACAATGAAAAGAAAACAGATAGACAATAAAGACAGAAACTGCGGAACATTTAAACAACAGTGAACTGAAATATATTGATACCGTAACTTTAAAGATGTCAACAGCCTTTGTAGCTATAAGATGTCGTTAAACTGTTGAATAATAAAAATAACATGACAAAAACTAATGTTTTCTAAAGACGCTGCTCATAATTACAATTCGCTCGCAGAGCGAGGAGGAATATAACCAGATTCAGGCGAATTGTGTACGACAGGAAGGGTCTCGCTAAAATGTACGCATACAATAATTATAAAACTATAATTACGACGTTCACATTAGCCTATTATAACTCTGTATTATCCTGTAACAGTCGTCCGACGGCTTAATTATGATCACATTGTATTTATATTCTAAACACTTCCGAACATTAGCAAGCCATACCGCTAAGAAATGTGTTATTGTAAAGATTGCGCTCAGTTGTTGAATATGTAAGCTTTTGTGCACAGGAAACGTTTTGAAGGTGTTTAAAGTGATGTTTGTATTTAAACTTGAAGTATATAATTTTACGTGTGCTATGCAATTTCGGTTTTTAACGACATCTCGTGTCATCATATATGTCGCTGATGTGAAAAGAAATTATTTTTTTACAATGCAACCTTTGTCACCCAGCTTTATAAAGTCTACTTCGTCACAATTAAATTTTTATGATTATGATATATTTTAACTGTCATGACGAATGATGGACAATAAAAGGTGTGTAAGCATACTATGCATTTAAGGAACTTCTCTAACCGTAGTTTCCACAAGTCATCATAATATTATGGGCGACCCTTATTAACTTTACAGTTGGTCTAAGTCAACTTGATGTCGCAGGCCTAACCATCAATTTTTCTTGGATCCGCCACTGTATAGGGCATAGGCCTGGGCGTATACATACGTGTAGGCCTACGGGCAGATGATGACACACGTGTAGTTATCTACCTGCGGGCATGGAGGCCTGCTGGCTGCAGCTGCAATACCCACAGAGCCATAATAATTATTGGTCCAAAGTTAAGTATAGGCTTGGTATAATACATGGAGGCGTATAATGGCGTATACATTCACCTTCTCTTTATTGCACGTGCAAAAGAGAAAGAAAAATTAGATAAGGAAAGAAACTGCGAGATAGAACGAGGAAGGATTGGGGAAAGGAAGAGAAGGAGGAGGAGGAAGAGGAGAGTAAAGAGGAAGAAGAGGAGAAGGAAGAGGAGAGTTAGAAGAAAGAGGAGGAGGAGAAGAAGGAGGAAGAGAAACGCATGGGAATCCGAAGGAGGCAGGATCAAGAGGAGTGAGGACCAGAAAGAGAGAGAGAGAGAGAGAGAGACAGACAGACAGACAGACAGACAGACAGACAGGCAGACAAACAGACAGACGGACAGACAGACAGACAGACAACAGAGAGAGAGAGAGACAGAGTCAGTCAGACATACATACATACATACAACATACATACAGACAGACAGACAGACAGACAGACAGACAGACAGACAGATTTAGGGAGACCGAGTAAGCGACAGATTGAAGAAAATATGAAATAGAAAAAGCAGGAAGATACACCTACATGGATAAAAATTGGATATGTGGGTGGGCGGATGAATGGACGAATGGACGAACGGACGGTAGGACGGATGGGTGGATAGATAGATGAATGGAAGGATGGATTGGTAGATAGGCATAGAAATAAATATATGATGGCCAGATAGCCATACAAATGGAGAAACAAACAGACGAAATGTCAGGTCCTATAATTATAAAGATCGTGAGACTTAATTAAGAGAGTGAATTTTTGCGATGAGCAAATAAAGTATAAAAGGTAACATTTTCGGTTTCGTGCAGGCCTACTTTACTAAAAAAAACTATTATTATAGCCTATCGTAACAATGGTTTCGGTTTTTGGATTGCGACTCACGGCAGCAAAATAATCAACGAGTAGCCTAATCTGTAATTGCTTCTCAGCCCTCAAGTTGGTATATATACGGACCATGTAATATGGCATATAAATTATAGGCCTACCAATATCCGACCTGCTTGCATTTTTGGCATGAGTAATGTTCGTGTTATACAGAACAGAGCTTTAGAAGTGACTGTCGAAATTCAGTCTTTCTCTATAAATGTTAATTGATAATTCTCCTTCTGTTTTTAATTTTTGCTTCGTTCGATTAATGCGCTAAATATTTTCTTCTTTTCGCCATTGCAGCCTGCATGACACAGATCTTGTAAAGAATGAGCGTTTGCTTCGTGCTAATAAAGCCATACTTACTTACGTTACTTGCAATCTCTCTTGCTTACTTATCTATTTGCCTACTTGCTTACTTAGTTACTCACTCACTTACTTACTTGCTTGCATACCTATTTGCTTACTTACTTACTTACTTACTAACTTACTTACCTACATGCTTAGGGTTTTTAAACATGAGACAACGTTCGTCCATGTAGGCTATTTCTTAAGAGAAAAAAGTAGGCCTATAGGCTACGCTCTTTGGAATTATTGTTGTTCTTTTATTATTCTTGTTTATTTTTGCAAAGACGTGAACAATGAGGTGAAAATTACAAACTGCTAAGTGAATTGAAACAGTAGGCGGCAGGCCTAACTGAACTAATGCTTGGGGCAACTTGATGTCAGCAAATGCAAATTGCTAGCTGCTATGTTCCGTCCAGCATGTGCTGAGTCTGAGAAAAGGGAGTCGCCATTTGCTGTAAAAAATCATTCCTTAGTCCCTACCGGTCTACTGCTCACACTACTGTTCAGTGTTGAGAGCAGTATTATTTCATCTATTCATCACTGTCCATTTTCAGTTTTAGTTACAGTTAACTGTCAAACATATTCCGGTTATTTTGCTGTTTTAGTTAATAGAAATAGTTCTGGTTCACAGACAGGTGTCTGGTTTACAGTTTACACAATGACACCGTTTTGTTTCATCGAATTCTTGTACAGAAAGAACTTAGCTCTTTTAAACTAGAGAGCGAAGACAGTCGCGTATAGTTTAATTGGACTAGAATCACTAGATGTTCCGCTTCTCTGAGCTCTGAATATATGCTGCTACACAGTTTACGGTTATACGATTACTTGACGAGTATTCGCCGAGTACTCGACTCCGATTTCCGGTATATGGCCTACTCAGCTCATTTTTAAGACTGCGAAGTAAGAGGTTCCGTTTCTTCTGCCGACTAGATCCCGGTGGCTTGTCCTGACGTATATGTGATCGTTCACTTTCAGCTTCAGTACCACGACAATGATGCTACGGTGGCAGAAAGCCATCTCAGTTCCTGATTGCAAACTATTATTGCATCTTTCGTTCTGTGCGTCTACCATGAGCTTTTTGTCGTCACCGTGCGAATGGCGCCACAGTTCCTGCCAGTATGTGACGTCACCTTCGGAGGGCGGAGCCAGGAATGATAGACATGTGTAGATCATGTAGTAGGCGGTAGATGGTGCAACGTACTCACGGTCCGCACGGAGATTGTAGTATGCGTTTTTCCATCCGCTTAGGTTGCCTTCACCTGGGAAAAAGACAAGCAGCGTTAACGCTTGATCTGGGAAAGACAAACAATTGCACTGTGGGCCACTATGTTCTCAGCGCTTGTGGTGTATTGTGCTTATTGTAGGTATGTAGAAGAAAGGAACTAATTATAGGCAAACACTTGTGGGATCAGGGCCGGATTTATCATTTACATATAAGCCAACTAAGCAATTGCTTAGGGCCTCCGGAATCTGGGGGGCCTCCAAAAGTGAGCTAAAAAATTCAGTGGATTATAAATTGTAACCTTAATATTAATATTGACAATTTGTACAGGATAGAAAATATAAATAACACGAGACATTCAATTTTGATTCAATTATAACAATTTGAGGCATATATAGGCCTACTTTTAGTTAATTGGATGTTAGCCATGTGGCCCTCTAATGTCCTTCAACTTATAAAAAGTGACCCTCGTGTCCTGCAACTTAGAAAAAGTGGCCCTGAATCAGGGCCGGATTAAGGCATGTTCAACATGTTCGGCCGAACAGGGGCCCCACACTTTAGGAGGCCCCCACACATGCGAAAAAGACTGTTTTTGAGAAAAAAATGGTATATTCTGATGAACTTTCGGCCAAACGACAAAGGTCGTCAGATATTTCGATTGAATGACAGCGCATTTATATCAAGTCAACCAAACTGCTAAAAAGTCATCAGCTGATTTGGACGAGAAAATCGGTATATTCTGAGGAAAACTTTCGACCAAACGACTTTAAAAGGTCGTCAGATTTTTCGATTGAAAATTCAAAAAAATTTCGAACAGGGCCCCCACATTTCTTAATCCGGCCCTGCCCTGAAGTCAAAAAAAGGTTGAGAACCACCCAGTGCCGGCGCTAGCACCCCCCACGCCCCCGAGTTTGAAGGGGCCCCAGGGGACCCCCAAATTTAGCTGGTCATCATGCCTATTTGTGACTGTAAGCTTATATTTCTTAAACCAGCGCATTTATTTGAGGCTCCAGATCCGGTCTGGTGCATGCATCAACTAACCATAGGGTTCCAAATGTCCATGGTACGTGTCTGATCTCAAGTTTGCAAGGGGCCTCAAATGTAGCTGGTAATTATATATTTTCATGACGGTTCATTCCTGAAACAACGCACCGAGTTATGTTTTAACGCAAAGCATACAAAATAATAGTACGCAACCAAAGGAGAGACTTGGGGGTGTGGACAGGGGCATTGCCCCACAAATTGTGGCTGGGACGGAGTCCTTGTATCCCCAATATTTCAGAAATATTTCATAAGTATCATCCACTGTTCATCAATAATAATCATTTTTTAAAGATGACAGCCTATAAATGTTACCATTAAAGTTGGCAAATCGGACAAATTTAAACAATGGAGAGGGGACACTCTGAAGTCCTGAACCACGACTAACAGCATTAAAAAAAGAGCAATTTTGTAAAGATGACAGCTTAAAATTCTACAATTACAGCATGGAAATTCCAAAAAATTTAACAATTGGGAGGGGACATTTATTGAAGTCTTACACTATGTCTATCAGCACTTATATTAGGCTATGAGAAAT
Organism: Lumbricus rubellus; assembly: GCA_945859605.1. NCBI lineage: Eukaryota > Metazoa > Annelida > Clitellata > Crassiclitellata > Lumbricidae > Lumbricus > Lumbricus rubellus. The sequence continues at coordinate 37,345,546 of OX243819.1, forward strand.
TTTGCTGAGATGACAGCTCAAGGTATGGGGGCCTCAAGTTTTATTTTGGGGGGGGGGCCTCTGGTACCCTAGCGCCGGCACTGGAACCACCGCGTTAGAGACTAACAGTTACTATAGAAGTTGATCAAACATGGATTCTCGGCGCAATATGCCTTAGGAATATACCCGGTACTTAGATCTAGCAATATGCATTTTGTCTGTTTCTATCCTTAAGTGGGCCTCATAATTGAAATTGCTTAGGGCCTCACTCTGCTCAAATCCGGCCCTGTGTGGGACTACAGCTTAAGCAAAGTCATCACAATCTGCTTGCATTTTGTAGGAAGATAGGCTGCTTCAATTAACATGCGCTGCATCTAATAATATAATCTTCGTTCAATTTCAAACTGAAGCATCATGATTGCTTTTCATAATATTAAAGAATGATCACAAATTATGACAAAAGTCGAAGTTAACAGTTTACTGTCGACAACCAAGAATCACATCCTAGAATGCATTTTATCAACGCCATCTGCTGATTGGATGGTTGAGTGGACCTTTGAAGGTCACTTTACGGGGAAGCGATCATTCGTCCGTGCGATGGCTTTGCGGCAAACCGTGACCTAGTTTCCTAACTTCCGGTTTAGTTTGCACCTTCTTTTAATAATTATCACTTTCTTTGAAATAAGACGTGGAGTCAAGTGTTGCCATCGGAATAATTGCGCCGTCAATCGCCAGGTCATGCCATAACATACTCTAGCAGAAATTTGTTTCTTGTGATGCCTCAATAATGATGATGATGATGATGATGATGATGATGATGATGATGATGATGACGATGATAATGATAATGATGATGATGATGATGATGACGACGACGACGACGATGATGATGATGATGACGACGACGACGATGATGACGACAATTTATATGGCGCCATAACTCAGTACATGCCGTTACAAGGGCTCCTCTACACACACACACACAAACGCAATCAGTCAAAGGTACGTTTTAGAAAAGAGATACGTGTTGAGTCGAGATTTAAAAGCCTCAACTGAGTTGGCCTGAACGAAAGTGGTATAGGCAGACTGTTCCAGCAGCGGGGGCCAGCAGTTTAAAAAAGCGCGCTTTAGAAGTTTGTAGTCCCGTCTAAGTTCACGATTAGGCCAACGATATACTAACCTTTCTCATCGATTCCTGAAGACGCCTGCAGCGTAAAATGCAGATCTGGTTTGAACCCTGGAAGACAATTATTTACAAAGTAGTAAAAACGTAATCATCTAATAAAATCAATCAAATCACTTTATTGCAACCAAAAAAACACACAAGATGACAGCAAAAATTAGAAAATATTCATGTAGTGGCTACAAAGGGGGCCCTAAAGGGATGGACAATTGGACATCCCGCTGGGAAGGGTCACCCAAGTAAAATATTCTTAGGCCTACTCATGAAGGTAAAGTAGGTCTACCGCTGAACATCTGCTATTCAATTATTTTTATTGTATTTAGCTTAAGCGAGCAATGTAACTAATTCTGTATTTTTTGGCGCAAAGCAATCGTAATTCATAATCGGGAACTCTAAAACTTCTAAAGCGCCACACTGGACACCAGCTTATTCACGATAGCTGTTCAATTAATTATCGTCAGTGAAGGATTTGCTAGATACCCTTAAAATTATTATTGGAAAATACTTTTATAAGTTATGTTTCAAGCAATTTTGCTGTGTAAAGTATTAACGATTGCAAAATATTTTTATTTATATATAGGTTATGTTTTATATTATTTTGCGGTGTTAAGTAGAAATGGTGTAATGCCATGTGTTAGAACTCCGCCGCTGGTTGCACTCTGCCAGTGCCAGTCCCAAGACTGGATAAAGGAGGAGGGCGTCGCTAATGATCTTTGTTATCACACAGTGACGCTAAACTGAAAAAACCAAACCATGTGCTACGTCTATGCTATAATAAATTTGCATTTCTTTTCACAGAGACTCCGCCACTGTTCGTAAACTGACATTGCCAGACCCATTTTTGAATGAAGAGGAGGGCGACACTGGTGATCTTTTGACATGACACAAAAGTGTCTCGTTAACTCCAACCATTTCTTTCGCTGTCTTTACTTGGTTTCGTTGCATGACTTCGTCTATGTTCATTGTTTAAGAGTCAGTCAGGACGAATCTAGACGACGTAAGTCAGCAAGCTGCTGATGAAATTCTTATAACATCTGTTGCAACCATTTAAAAGGGGTCTAACGAGGTCATCGAATTAAATCGTCAATATTGACACCAACGTTGCATTATTTTTTTTCCAAATTTAATTACAAGGCGCATTCATGAAGGTGATTCGTGTCGCCCACCCTCTTGCTTCATGCTTGGGACTGGCACCACCACATACGGGTAGTGGTGCTCCTGGCTTTCCGGTCTCCAAAACACAGCTGGAAGATACCTCTAAATTCTAAATATATCTCCAGCGTTTGCTGTGGTTGGTCTCTTCATTTAGAATTATACGTTCCCCTGCATTAAGGGCAAAGAAATTAGTCGCTTTTCCTTAATTAGTTTCTCGTTCGTTAAAGGCATTTCTTCTTTTGTTGCTCCGTTCTGAGAGTGCCGCTATGTAATATTTTCATTCTTCGATAGGCGCTATACAAATCTAGCCTATAGTTCTACGATATTTCTAGATAATTTTTTGCTACTCCCATAGAATCGCTGTGTGACAGTTGAGCAGTTTATCGGTGACCAGTCGCAAGATATCTTTTACTTCACATGTGTAGTTATTAGTAGCCTACTTATTACTCAATACTCATTTGTAAGTGTTACAAACTTTTATTACAATTGTCACCACCACCTCTACTCCAGTAGCCTAGGGGCCTAAGATCGTCATCGTCGTCATCGCCGCCATCATTAAAATTACGATTGAAAAGACACTTACGATTCAGCTGAATGTCGATCTCCTAAAAAGAAAAAGAATAATTAAGTTAATTATTAAGTCAGTCAGTCAGCCAGTGAGTCAGTCAGTCAGCCTGTTAATCGCCCACGTGATTAAGCACCTATCAGCTCTCTCGTCTGCCTTTCTGCCTCCCTTCCCCGAATCATCGTTCCCTTTTCCACAACTTTCGTAATCGTTATCGCAATCGTAATTTCCACACTTCTAAAGCGCTACTCGAAAGCCAAGCGCGAGGGCCCCAGAATCCTAACGCTGTAAAAATGACACTCCAGCCACTCAACTATTCATCCATCCACCCATCCATCCACCCGGCGCATCCACCCACCCATCCACCCATTCATCCATCCATCTACCAGCCCACCAACCGATCCATCCGATTATTCATCCCTCCATCCATCTATCCATGCACCCACCCATCCATCCACCCAGTGTGAGAATTGTGGAAAAATAACTGTGGGGTTGGCCTATATATGATAGACTTGAAATTGGGGTATGAAAAACAGACTTTACTATGGGGCTCTAAGAAAGACTGGGGGTTGAAACCCCAACCCCCTGGCAATTCTTACCCTGCATCACCCGTCCACAGTCCACACCACCAGTCCACGCATCCAACTCTTACCTTTCCGACCATGTTCAACACTTCCCCATTCGCTCCATTCCACATCAGATCCTCTCCAACATCTCCGATTCTCCAGCACTGCAAGACGCACACAGTCGTCACAGCACACGTCATAGCGGTGACCACAAAGAAGAGGACTCCATGCATCAACCGTTTCTCCATCGTCCCCTCCTCAGTCGGCAAGCGGTGGGCCTGGCACCGTCGGCGCTGCCTAACCCAATCCATCCACGCCATAGCATCTTGTTCAGTATTATCCATGGATCAGCGCATTAATCATGTCTTAATCATTTCACACCAATCATCTTTAAAATCAACACATCGCAATCAAAATAGTATTCTACATGTACAAGGTTGGACTTAACCTGTGCTTTATACTCAATGTTTCCAGGACACAGCAGCTTCGGGATTTGTTTCGGAAATAGAAAGCGAAACTGATAATTATTATGATTTCTGAATAAGATAACCGTAGCGCATGCGGCTGCATTGGCAAAGCAGGTTTGAAGCTTCGTAGGCTGTTCAATCGATCTGACCTAGTTTTCTCAACGCTCACCTCTGACCCAGTTATTTGTCGTCTTTCGGTGACATTTCGAAATGGGATTCGCGTGGTTTTTTTGCTTCTTTCCACTGGTTATGCTGCTAGAAAAAGTGTTTACTCGATGAGTAATTATAATTATTATGACGAGCTACGGTAATTATTTTATAGGCCAATTGTAGGTCTACTTGTATGGAGCACGATCAATGATGTAGAGTTCTTTATCTTTTTAATTGATGGGCAACCCCACGTATACAGTCGTACAATTTCCCTCTTCCTATATTTCCCGTTCTCAAACCTTTAGGCCTATGCCTCGCCGTTTGTCTGTTCTATAATTATGTTTTTATGACTGCTTAAAAATAAATTATGGATAAGTTACAATAGCAAAAACATGAAAATTTTACAAAAATAAATACTATTTGTATAATATTTTAATTTATTTCGATCACTTCCGGTTCACAAAGGATAACTCAATAACCATGGAAATGTGGCCCCACATTCCCTCTATACAACGGTATAATTTATTCCTCTTCATATTAAATGGCGGAAAAGATATAGTCGATAATCTAATGGGGTGGTGGTACACACCCCTCTGGTACCTTTGGTATATCCGGTATAACTTTTGAACGGTATGGGGTATCATGAAAAGCTTAGTTCAAAATGTGTGCCAATGAACCCTCTATATACAGCTACCTAAAACGTCAAAATTTTATTGCAAACGAAAGACGTTTGATTTGGGATGGATACCACCCCCCGCTTGGTAGCCCGAGGGTTAAAGTGCACATGAAGCAGCACACAGACAGACAAATGAGTGCTAAGGTTTAAAGATAGCATCATTGGAAAACGAGATTGAAAATCAGTGAAATTCATGAACAACAACAGTTGCAGTTTATCTACTAGGCCGATCTATGACATTGTATTGCAAAGAATAGCTACAAGCTTGGTGCCATCGGCGCCAATGTTAATTACTGAAGACCAGCAGCCAATAGTAATGGACTATCGGCCTAAAGAATAGGCAACTTATTAGAGATGTGACGCCGTTGCTATAGGTAACGTCGTTTGTCCTGTCCTAGATCATAAGTAGGCTATCTGGATCTGTTAGGCTACATGACAACCATTATAGGCCCGTCATTATCGTCACCGATTATTACGTTTGAAAGTCAAAGCAATTTACACAACGCAACTCATCACAACTTTACAACGCGTTTAAGGGAATTCTGTTATTCCGTAGAACTCTTAGCAAAATTGTATAAAAGTTCAAACATCCTCTGGTTTTCCATTATCTGTCAAGTACCAACATATTTTGCATGTGGGGCATTTTCACATCAAACTAATTGTATTGCAATTGCACATGTATTGCATTGTATTGTAGGTCTAAAATTAATATAATTGTATCTATAAATTCATACAATTCGTGAACAGACAAGGTTTCGAAGTCGCTTTTTAGACTATTTCGATCCAAGTTACGATTGGCCTGTATACCCTACACTGTTTAATCAGTTGTTAATTATTTTGTTGTCTTGTGCAGACACTACATCGGTTTGTCTGACCAAAGTACCACTTTAGCCAATCCGATGGCACCAAGCTGTTTTAATAGCTAAATAAGAAATGACAGTTTTCAAACAACGGATTTTAATTAATCTTATCTTTAGTTGTAAGTTTTCAAACAAATTTAGCTTCTGTTTAATTGGAAAAATTATCCACTTAGGCCTACATACGTTACACAATCATGTAGTTCAGTTCAGGAAGAAGTGAGCGACAAAAACTGCAAATTCCAGTGGCATGCTAAATAAAATAATGTCGTTAAGCTAATGACCCGGTGGTTTCGGGTTTTCGTCGTTACTACGACAAGGGCAGTTTTCGCAATGATCCAGTCATGACCTCATCACAGCACAAATAAACACACACATAAATAAACAAATGAATAAAACCCTAAACGAATAAATTCTGTGATCTCATGTAAAGAGGGCAAGGCACCTGAATTCCATATAACGTTCTTATGTATTGTGATAATATTGAGACAATCAGTTGATCACGGTGTGACTTCTGTGCGAGACCATTATGATCCCTGTACATATTTAACGTTTACATGGGTCGGACTTTGTACAGTTATTGTGGTACGGGTCACACCGTACCATGATCATATATCGCTTACCCCACCCAAAAGCGATAGACGAAAGTAAAGCCGTCTTGTAGATTTTAATATATATTTTTAAATTATTTTATACCGTGCACGGGCTTTTATCTTACCTCTATACCTTCTCATGTCTGTCTTTATACGAATAGACTATAATAGGGCCACAAGTTAATAAAAAAAACTATTGTCCCATATATACATGTAGGCCTATATACATCCGTGCTCTTACAATACCGATTTTACGATTTTCCTACAATTCAATCTGTTCTCTTGACACAGTGATGTAATTGTTTATGTAGCAAATATGTAATAATAGGGCCTACATTATAATATTAAGCTACTCATACCCAATCATCTCTCTAGCCAATGAGATAGCTTGAAGTTGGTTTCGTTAAAATTAAATAAGAAAGGAAAGTTTTCAGTCGCTAGATTTCAATGAAATCTTTGTCTTTAGTTGTAAGTCTTCAAAGAAATTTAGCTTCTGTTTAATTGGTAACAATTATCCATTTACATACGCTACACATGTAGTTCAATTCACGAAAACGTGAGCGAAAAAACTGCAAATTCCAGCGACATCATTCGGATGTCGTTTGTTGACCCGGTGGTTTCGGGTTTTCCGTCGCTAGGGGAGTTTGGTAGGTGTGGGAGTACGACACTTAAGGGCAGTTTTCGCAATGATCTTGTCATGACCTCATATGATGAGGGCAAGGCACCTGAATTCCATATAACGTTCTTATGTAGGCCTATTGTGATGATATTGAGCCAATCAGTTGATCACGGTAGTGACTTCTGTGCGAGACCATTATGATTTCAATACACATTGAAGGTTTACATGGGTCGGACTTTATACACTTATTGTGGTACGGGTCACACCGTACCATGATCATAAATCGCTTACCCCACCCAACAGCGATAGACGAAAGTAAAGCCATCTTGTAGATTTATTGTTTTTTGTTTATTATTAACATTTTATGTCGTGCACGCACTTTAATCTTACCCTTCACCTTTTTATGTCTGTCTTGTAGACTAATACATAGGGCCTACAAGTTGTTGCAACCTATTTGTCTCATGTAAACAGGCAGCCATGCATAGTTGCACATACAAGAACAGTTTTACATTCCACCCCTCCACCATCCTCAGGAATGATTGTCCTGTTATAATTATTTAGACTATGAATCTATGATATCCATGCAGCTTCTAACCCCAAACCCCAGACCTTGATTTAAACCCAACTTGGATACGCCATTGGGAGTTCTCCATACTGGTCCCGCCCTTGTTTTGCGTATTTCGAAATCCACGTACCAGTCGCGCATGCGCGCGCGCGTAACAGCTTGGACTGATTATCAGCATGTGGTATTAACGCATTTATTTGCTTAGAAAAATCAATAGCCGTTGTAGGCGCGCTACACTGAGAGACCCACTGAGGCCTATACGTAGGCCTATTTTCCGCGCTGGTAGGCCTAACGGCTCCGAGTCAGTTTACCTGCGTCGCACACATCTCAGTGTGCGCGTACGAGTGCGTGTACGGCTCTTCAAACCCTATTTTCAGTGTCGATGTTGCGTACGTCAAGGATTGGTGGTAATACCACAAAATGCAGATATCACCGTAATTTCAGTAAGTAACCTTCTATAACCGTCACGTGACATCGTGCAATTATTTACTTTAATTTTTAGGTAGTCACACAAGCGTTATAGCGCCATGGTGAGACACGAAAGAGCGCATTGATTGTTAGGCGATGGGTATGGGCTGTACACAGTATCCTACCTACGCAGATTGGGAAGGGTCACCGGATTTGGGCGATTTGCGTGCGGTTGCGTACTGCGGAAAATAAGTGTCTAATTATGACGTGTGTACACTGTTTCATAACGAAGATGATTAGTGTCGGAGGCAGAGTACAACCTCACACTCCACATTTATATTGCGATCGAGTCACCCGCAGTAAAGATCCGAGAAATAATCTCTGATAAACCGACCGACCGGGAATCGAACCCGGGCCGCCGGCGCGGCGAGCGGGCTACCAACCCACTCGGCCACTCAGGATCTCTTTCTAATTATGACGTCCACATTAGCCTATTTATAACTCTGTATAATCCTATAGTCACCCGAAAACTTCGCCGCTGGTTGCACTCTGCCAGTGCCAGTCCCAAACCTGGATAAAGGAGGAGGGCGAAACTAATCATCTTCGATAGGCCTATGGCAGTGTCGTTAGGTTACACACTACAGTGACTACACAGTAAACATAGGCGTCCGATGGCATATTAGGCTAATAATTTATATTTTCATTTTTTCTCTCCCTAATGATCTTTGTATTCCTGCAATGTGCTGTCATGTGCTATTATGTTTTAAAATATTTTATATGAATAGGCCTAAGGGGTGGCCCTGTTGGCGGGATTGTCCATCCTATCTGGGTATCCCCTTCTTAAGCAAATTATGTAAAAGTATTATGTTCACTGCCATAATTGTATTATGTTTGTTTATTTTGTTTGTTCAGGAAATAAATAAACAAATAAAAATAATTAAATAACATATTTTATATTATCATCGTTTGCAGTGTAATGGCGTCTCAGCAAAATCCAGATTTGTCTACTGGACGACGGAGAACCAGCGCAACGCCGCCGCCATATTGCTTTTCAACGGAATGCGCAACGAACGTTTATTTCAATTCGTCTGCATGGAGTACGATACGACAGAGCTTTCGAATCGCTCTCGAACATTCCACCGTCTTCGTTTGCGATCGATTTCTCGGAGAAAAAATGGCCATTGAGCTGGAAAACGAACTCGAATCACTCCGCAACGATCCGGCCTTTTTCCAGACGGGCGATTCATCCGCGTGCGGTGCTTCGGCCGCGAAATCTTCACGCAGGATTACGGTTGACCTTACCGGACCCAATTCCCAAGTTCACCGCAACATTGACGGTCTTGTGTTGTTGATTTATAAACTCGGTTGTTTCGTCGCTTCCTGGTCGAAGATCACGGCCACAATCTCGCACTACCTCGAAACGACAAAAGAGGTCGTGACCTGCTGGAAAAACCCGGCAATTCCGAATGAGAGGGTGCTCAAGTGTGTTTATTTTCCGAGAAGAACCAGGTCGTCGGGTGGTGTAAACGGGGATGGGGCAAAGGAAGGTGGGAGTGTTCATCTGCAAAGCGCTGCACAGGATCTCGATGTGAGGGCGAACGAGGATAGACTGGTTGCATTCTGGAAAGACAAAATGGAGGCGACGACGCATGCCTCGAAAGACACCTTTTCCATTTGCGTCACTCTGCACCGGCGACCTTGACCTTTTTAAAAGTTGACGCCCCTCGAATTAAATCGATTAGCATAATTTAATTAATGTCTCTCCATGCTCTCCTCCGAATTCCTTTTTGGCTTTCACCCTGGAATTTTACTCGCACATTTTATTTATTCTGCTTTACATGCTTTTAGCATAATACTTTGGCGCTATAGAAGTTGTGTGGAATGGTATTTGGCGAATTATTACACGAGCGCGACGTTCCTTTCGTGTAGACACGAAAGCATGGTTGTAGGCTATAAACTAGAGCGTCTACTTGCTATTTTAAGGTTTCAGCGTTTTTCCAATGCCAGCTGGAAGGGCCCGGGGGTTGGGCATAATATGATAATACCCCATAAGATTTTTATTTTGCGGTATAAATAGGAAACTCAATAGTTCAGTTAAAGCCTACTTAAAGGTGCAATGTAGACATATACCCCTCATTAGGCTATTTAGTCTTGATTACATGACTAACCGTCTTTTCCAGTTAAAAGTGCTTACAACATGAAGAATTAAAAGTCATGAATCATGTATCATGCAATCATGCAATCATTTTAGGAATTAATTAGGCTATGCCTTGACTGCGTTCAAACGACAAGCGTTATATGGGTATCAAATAGTGATGGATCAGTGGTTCTAACAGTCTATACAGTTTAGCTTTCTGTATAGGTTACCAGCTTAAACTCTTGCTATTTTATGTTATTACTTTATTAGCAATAAATAATGTGTTTCTTTTTATTTGTTGTGTCGTAACGTTTATCCGTTTATAAATTAAACCTCCCTTACCTCCGATCTTCTAGGCCTACACGTAGGCCTAGCCTATGGGCCAGATGAACCCATGATTCAATAATCATTTATAATGGAAAAAACGAGTTCGAGCCTAATCCACTTATCTATTCTGTCTCCAATAAAAGCTAAGAAATGAAGGTAATCTGGTTCAAATGTCGATTATATGCTTTTTATTATGCAAACAATAATATTTTTTGTCAATTTGGTCATCCAAATCCATTGTCCAAAATGGCGGTCCCTGCTCGTTAAGGCATGGTGTGGTTAAGGTTAATATAATTATGGATGATGGGTCGGGGTAAATTCGGCCTTGTGGACAGATTTACCCGAGATGTTAGAAATGGTACATAGTGCCAATGTTAATAAAAACGACTTTATATTTTATGCCAATATAGTCATTTTTTAATTAAAAATATAATTGTAATGCGTCATTTGGTGCTCTAAGTATATTATATGCAAAAAAATTATCAGAAAACGGGCATCCAAGTTTTCCTCTGGCGCCCTCTGCTCTTCTCTCCCTCCACATTGTCTTATAGGGCCACAGCTGATAGGCTAGGGTCCTCCTGTACGTCATCCATCCTTGATACAATGTCATGTCCAATTGTCCATCTCCAAACCGCGTACCGCTTGAGTCTTTTCTTGCTCTTATCCACTAGTCAATGACTATTGTTTCCTCCGCTCTCAGTTCCTCTCTGGTCTTCTCATTTCTGATCCTGTCCCTTCTACTTTCTGCCCAATATGCTCCGCAACCAACTCATTTCGGCCACAAGCAGGCTCCTTTCATCCCCTTTGGCAAGCACCAGCACTCTGATGATAAAGCAGTAGCCTAGGCCTACTGGCCGGTACCACAATGGTTCCATAACCTTGGTTCCATACAGTTTCATCTTGGTCTATAATAATACTCTAGCGCTTAACATACGCCCAAACTTTCTGAACCAATGCATTCAATCATTATAGGGAAGGCACACATTGACCCACGTTTAAGTGAACAGGCCTTCAATTCTACAGCGTAATCATATAAGTCTAGCTATCACTTAACCAGGTATTAACCTTTACAGCAGTTGAAAAATTATGGTTTTGCAATTAAGCTTACATATAAACGACTATGATCAGTAAAGATTAACAAGTCTGTGTAACAACTTTCCATGTTATCAGCGCCCATTCATAAAACTCCATTACGCACACAATGTTAATAGCCTAATAATTATTACCGGTAAAGTAGCCAACTTAATTTAAGTAAAAAATTGCCACGCGTGGTAAATCATTGACACAGAATATCTAAATGCGTATGGGATTTTACGCAAGATAAAAATAGACGGAACAAAATAATTTGCAAGCAGGGATGCCAACGCCACTGTGAATTAAAAAGGTCAGCAAAAAGGCTAGAAAAGGCTAGATTAAGAACTTCTTAGAAAATACATGGGTTTTTCTACTTTCGCGCTTAAAATTTACATTTCCGAGGACCTTTTAGTCTTTCGCTCCAAAATCGACAATCTTTGGGTCCGTATTCACAACATTCTCGACTTTTTGTGCATTTTCACCTAAAAAAGTATTTTTATGTGTAAAGTCGGAAAAACCACCATACGAAAAAGGCTATCCTGAAAAAATCCCTAGAAACCTAGACAAGGCCGAAAAACCTAGATCTAAGTGGAAAATGCTATGAGTGGCATCCCTGTTTTTAAGTAAGTCTGGGTTTTGATAGCTGAATGGCGACACACTTGCACGAAGAACAGAAGGAAGCGGGTTCGAATCCCTCTGACCCACAATTTAAAAAACCCTTGGCTACTAGGTCTAACTCAAACTGACATGCCACTCGATATTGTGTTAATAATTGTGTCAATTGTTAAGCTTATAGGGAATGAGGTACATGTCGTTCTTATCACTATGGTCAATATATATATATATATATATATTATATATATATATATATATTATATAGTCTTTGGGAAATTTCGGCGTCATCTGTGACTGGATAAGTTGCTCTGTAAAATATCTCGTGTAATTTTTGTTGTAAACTTGTATAGTAAAATTATTATTATTACGAACCAGTTCATTGTAATGAATGACTATGCCTTAAGCAACTGTTCTTAAATACAGGAGTCTCACCTGCTTGCAAAAATTAGCCTACACGAAGAACTTAAAGGTAACTTTAACGATATAAAACTTTCAAACGAATGCGACTATATACTAGCAGAATCAGTAATAATAGTAAAATACAAAAATCTTATACAGGGCTTCATAACGCTGTAGCTTTCACTGGCTCTTTCATAAAGCCCTTTATTGACATAGATGATAGGTAGCCGTTACAGATGCGCCACTTTTATAATTTCTAAGACCCGTAGGGAATGAGGTACCTCAGGGCAAAAATATGAATAATATTATGAAGAATAATAATAATAATAACAATATCATCGATCACTTAGACGTAAGACTACTGGGAATCACTTCGAAAGATAAGCCTTCACAGCTATTTCACTAATTCATTCGAAAGACTTATATAGCGCCATTCAAAGGAATGCTAATGTGATATATTGATCGATAGAGTTCCTCCCTTGACCTAAAGAATCAGCTGAGTCGTCAGGAAGGTCTGATTGTGGTGGTACAATCTCTTCAACTTTAGTTTAATACACATCATTTATACTGCTTGACAGTGGTACAACTATTTGGAGGTGCTACACAGATGATCTGCTGCAATTGTGAATGTAAATTAAATGTAAATGTTAATTTTATGTAAATTACGTGCATCCCCAAATTTTTTCATTGTCGCACAAAAAATGCGGTAGGATAGACTAGTTTATTCTGCAGTGCTTGTTACAATTGCATTTACATTTACAGACCACTTTTGTTGTTTCAGTTCCATTCAAAGATTTTCCAAGGATTACACATAACGTTTGTTGGACAATATAGTATATCTGGAGGAGACGAGTGAGCGATTGGTGTTGTGTCTGTTGAACTATGAGACAGGAGTTATCGGATATCCTGTCAAGAAATCGACCGGAGTTGGTTGAGAACATTGATCCTGAGAATGGAATCCTTAACGATCTCTTGGCCATGGACGTTCTTACAAGACGACAAGCAAAGAGCATCGAAGTACATGCATTAATTAATTAATTAATTCATTAATTCATTCAGGTTCGAATCCACATAAAGCTGCCTCGTAGGGACCTTGAGAAAGTCCTTCACTCGCAATTGCTCAAGCGCTTCAGCGTGAAACTCAGATTCAGTGTCCGCGCTTTAGTCGGGAGCGCTTCTGAGTAGAAATCTTGACGTAGTGCTATAACAAGTGCATGTACATTACATACGTGCATACATTTATTCTATGGACTTATATAGGTCCCATTCAAGAAATCTACTCAGGAACTCTCCCAGTCCAGCCACGGCAAAAGAAAAGACAAGAGGTTTATGAGACAAAGTTTGATAGGTCAGATGTAGCAAACTCTGCTTTGAAGGGAGGTCATTCCAGATGGATGGCACCACAACATGCTCTTTCTGAAAATTGTTATCACCATATATTTACAATTAAGTAATTATAATTACATTGTTGAGCTAATTTTCAGCAGTATTTATTTATAATTAGGTGATTATAATTACTTTGTTGAGCTAAGTCCTCCATCGTTAAAAATAATTATCAGAGGCGCTCCCAGTGCAAGAGAGAAAGAAGTGTTTTTAAGAAAGCGAAAGCATCACTTGGCCAAACAGTTGATCAGAAGGAAGCTGGTTCCACAGTGCAGGGCCAATGAGAGAAAATACTTGCGTCTTAGCTCTGGCGGTCCTAACTACCAGGGCGAAGAGATCGTGGTGATCAGAGGAGTGGAGCGGATGAAGAGAAGTGGTTGAGGTCAGCAGACGGATGAAGTCACATAGACAATTGGGAGCTCAACTAGTATACAACCGGAAAAATAAGAACTTTGAGTTGAATATGGGCAATAAGGGTAGTCAGCAAAGTGTATATATATATATATATATATATATATATATATATATATATATATATATAAATAATATACATGAAGACACGCACACCCACACACACACATATATATATATATATATATATATATTATATAATATATATACATTAATTACATATATTTATATAAAATGCCTTTTGCAGTAATTCTCTGCGGTAAATAGTAGCCTACGTAAAATAAATGTCTTATGTAATACCTTATCTAATTAACTTTTGTAGAGGGTTGATTTGACTAGCCTAGTTGTATACACATAGGGAGGGTCCATAAAATGTTGTAGTTGCAACAGGTGGGAGCAGGCATAAAAATAGTATTTTGTTCTGTACGTAGCATATGGACGACCCCTAAGGACTATTCTATGCAACATTCTAACAGTGTGATGCAAATTTGCAGGTGCTGCCCGACCCTTTCCGGCAGGTTGAAGCCTTGTTGGATATGCTACGCCGACGACCTGACGAAGATTTCGACAAATTTTGCAAAGCGCTGATTATGCATGGGCAGGAGGAAGTGGTCGAATGTTACCTGAAACCTAAGAACTCAGCTTCCGGTTTGGAAGAAAGTGCGAGCAAACAAGGTTTGTCATTGTTCGTCATGCTATTGTTTTCCCGATAGGTGGTGGCTTCCCAGGTTTTGCTTTCATTTGGCTTTGTTTTTTTCATTTGAATTGGCCGGTTTTGCGTGCGTGAATGTGTCTGTGTGTGTGTGTGTTTGTGTGTGTGTGTGTGTGCGTGTGTGTTGTTTGTTTAAATATATATATATATATATTTATGTATACAAAAAATTCTCAGAGCTTGACCTATTACAAATAGACAAGATAAGGGCTACACAGATCATCATAGGGGAAATTATGTTCAGATAAGATCGTGGCCTCGTACATCCTGTATTCAATCTTTTCTTTCGTCGCACCTCTAACATCCACTCTCACTTTACTAGAACCTCCGACCTATACCACAAACCTTTTGCCCACACAAATACCAGCTTTTGTCTGATAGATATATTGGCCCACAGCATGGCACGAGATTTCATTGTCAATTAGGCAACTCCCTAACCTAAGTCTCTACCAGAAAAAGGATTGTGTTACTTTGTGATCGGTTTAAAATTGACCTAGGACACTACGAATCTGCTTGATCCAACAGCAGATATTGATCCAACCCATCCACTCCATCCAAATGGGATTGAAGTGGTGCTATGAAAATAAATTAACGGTTACAATTACGGACAGACAGAAGTAGATTGTTGATCTGTGTTGAATTTTTGCAGGACAAGAGAGCAACGCTGTTGTTACAACGAAAAGTCTAGTCAATCCAGAATTGGAAACAGCAACAGCGACGACGTCTGGTATCCGAGTTCAAAACACAACGCGTGAATTCTACGATCGTTATAAAGACGAGGTAAATGTGACCGTACACTATGGAATATTAACCTCCTCCTGAACTCTGCATATATTCTTTGTTTCCTTTTTAAAGACTTGGATTTTACCCAATGGCATTTATGTTGAGCTCAAAACATTTATTGTTCGGATTATTATATGCTTCACAACTGTGTTTACTGGATGCCTCTTCACCAGAGTGCGATTCACAGTTGGTTAATAAATGAAGTTTACTTACTTACTTCCTCTATTTATCAATCATCAGGCTTTTCATACTACACGGAAATATTTCTGTGCATCTTTGTCATTGGGTGATGTAACGGCGTGTCAACACTGGTTCCAACACGGCTGCAGTGCTTAGCGAGGGCTGGGTCGGGAGTGCTTCTGAGGAGATGGTATTGAAGGGGTGCTATATAAATCCATTAAATAAATTGATGAATTTGTCATCTGCTAAAATTAAAGAGTGTGCTTACTTGCTTAGTTACCAAACTGAAGTCCCATCTTTCGAAGAATTCCTCCCAATATCTCTCGTCCTAAAAAAATCTTCTGCCTTCATCTCTTCCTGTCTTTCTAGCAATGCAGCTTTGTTCCGAGCTTGGTATCTCGACCCAACCCCTCTGATTTGATACAGCACTCGTCAGTAAGGCATCTGCTTATGGCATATCATAAAATGGACACAACATGCAGATGGGAAAGGAGAGCTAATAGAAAAATGTATGCGTTAATAATTAATTAATTAGCAAATAAGTAGATGAATAAACATTGAATATACTAAGGAATGATTGTTGTAGGCTTATCCAATGTGCAATGCGAATCGAGGTAGATGCTACATCTTCAATGTCAATGCTGTGTCTGGGATGGAGCGGAGGCAGGGCTCAGAGGAGGATCTACAGAATCTGAGGCAACTTTTCCAGCAACTTAATTTTATCACCGATGCATTCACAAATCCAACCGCAAAGGTAGAGTCCTGTTTTTTTCTATTTATTTTAATTTTTAGAACAATTAATTTACCTGCTGATGACAAAAGGTCCATACAGTACTTCCAGCGAACTCAGGAAAACGTCAATAGCTTTTTATATAATAACTCTAGCTGGTGCTATATAAATGTCTGACTAAATTACATTACATGACGACAGGACATGATCGACAAGATCGCCGAGATCACACGCGATCCGTATCTCGATCAGGATCAATGCATCGTTCTCTTCTTCCTCAGTCACGGTCGAATCGTTCCGACGATGACGAAGCAGGGCGTCACGGCCATCGAGTACATCTACGGAAGCGACGGGCAGCAGGTTGCCATGGAAACCATTCTGGAACCGCTGACGAACGCGAGGTGTCCCGCGATGCGTGGAAAGCCGAAGCTCCTCTTCTTCCAGGCGTGTAGGGAATGTGAGTTCGCGGTACACTGATCTATAATGGAAGATAAATTTAGAAATTATGGGTGTAAAAGAGGAGCTATTTAAGTCGATAAGAATTTATATAGCACCTCTTCAAGATCTTTGAACGGAGGCACTACATAAGTGGTAATTTGTGCACATGCATCTGTGCTTTCATGTAATGTGACTGTAGTCATTTATTTAGATCCTTTTGCTGAGCCTGTAAGCTGTGGTTGTTTCGCTGGGCATCACAATTACCAAGATAATCAGTTATTACCAGTAACTTATTATTTAGTAATTTGCTGGTAATTTATGTGTAATTTTTTATTTTAGCTCTGTTGTTCCATTTGCTTGCTATGTCGATATTTTTACATGCCACCAACAACATGCTTTACCTAGAATTGTCTTAATTTACCTACTCTTGATTTGCTTTGCCCTTTCTTGACTTTTAATTTCTCTTGACTAGTTGTACCCTGCATTCCATTTTATTTTAGTGTATTACTACCTAATTTCATCTTTTTATAGCCTAAACTCACTTAGAAATGGCATACGTTTCAGACCTGCATTTGTTTTTCATGACCAGTGTGTTCTTACTGGTGCCTTTCTTCATCTTTTGGAATGTGACCTTCATTCATTTGGCCTTTGTGTAAATTAGTCGTACTTCAGTTTACATTTTCGTAATTTTATCTTGACTTTCTCTATCATTACTTAACAAGGGGTGCTATATTATAACTCATTAATAATATAACGATGATGATGATAATAATAATTATTATTAGCAATGATAATAATAATTAATGATCATAACAGTAATCAGTAGTCAGCAATATAATAATGATAATAATAAAAGTAATGAAAAATAATAAGAAATAATAATAGTATAGTAATGATGATAATAATATTACTAATAGTATAATGATGATAATAATAATAATGATTATAATGAGGACAATAATAACGATGACAATAATAGGCATAATAGTAATAATAATAGTCTTACCCAAGCTTCAAATTAAGTGCTTGCACTGTCTTTATATGCAGATTCTAAGCCCGGATTTGAGGAGTACTCGAAGCCAATCTCATCACAATTTACACGCACTGACGCATTGCCTGGTCAGGCAGACTATGAATCCGAGCCATCAGCTTCTGCCGCATCATCGTCTTCTTATTACTCAGCCTCCGAACAATCACCAATTAGTCTAAAAGATTTCGTAATTGGTTATTCAACAGAAAGTGGTTAGTACATTTGACAATAGAGTTTAAGATTCTTATGCTCATGTGTAAGTGCCTATAGCAGGCCAAGCCCCGGTTTATCTTAGGGAGGCTTGCGTACCAATGCTATCCATTCCAGTTTGTAGATTCCTTCGCTCTGCCATGCAAGGTGACCTGGTTGTCCACTTGTCCCTATGAATTGAGCTTCCACAGTGCTGCATAAAAGCTTTGCTATGGCCGGTCCATCATTCTGGAATAAGTTGCCTAGTGGTCTCCGTAATGAAGATTTTGATGTTTCTTTACCCCTTTCCGCAGGCGTTTGAAACCATTCTCTTTGATTGTGGTTTGGTGCTGCAAGGTTGGGAGCACCTCTGTGGAGTTTCTCGTGAAATGGCACTATATGAAATTCATTACGATTATGGTTGCTAAAACTGATCTATTCCAAAGCAAAGAACAGCAACTCTTAAGGCTTCTGCCATGGGCCACTGCTTCCATGGATAAGTCTGGCACTTTTGCAGTGGGTTGCAAAATCTACTTGAGCTAGCATGGTTCATTAATGAGGACCGTATAAGGGTGTGGCACCCTTTTGAATGGTCAGCACACGGTAGGGATCTCGCTCATTTATTGAAGAAATTACCGGTTTAATAATATAAAATAGTAACCAATATATGTAGAGAAATATTTTTATGTTCTTATTATAATTCATTAATTGTTAATGTTGTGTGATTTATAACGTAGGTTACCCTTCGTTCCGTAACACGCAGAGTGGTAGTTGGTACATCAGTGCCATTGCCAATGTCTTCTCACAGTCTGCTCACAACATGGATGTGTGTGCCATGCTACGCAAGGTACATGTCTTCTTCGATCTGCATGTGAATGAGTACCATTTATATAGCTCCTTAGTAAAAACAGTTTCAGATATAAAAATTGTGGCAACCTAACTCATGTAAAGAAGTTAACAGAAAACCATTCCATGATGGATGTGCAATTCCACCGTCAGGACAGAGATTTAATTTTGAGATTTTGGCTCCATCTACAACTCTAGCCAACTCAGCTTAACAAGTACATCGACCACACATTGTTGGTGGCTGGATCAGGCAGTGAGGGAGAGGACTGGCCACCCGCCATCAGATGCAGAGGCTAAGAAAATTAAGTCGCCAACACTTCATAACCATCGATGCAGCCAGTTCTTCTGTGTTCTTTGTCATCATCTTCTCCCTCCGGAATTCCAGGTCTTCCTCCACAATAATATCACAGGCCTCGCTCCAGAATTCCAGACATCCTTCTGAATGCCAGGTCTCTCACCCGATTTCCAGGTCTTACTCCGGAATTCTAGGTCACCTACCAGAATTCGAAATCACCCACCCACCAGAATTCCATTTCTCCCTCCGGAATTCCAAGATCCCACCGTATTAGATTAGATTCAGCGACTGATGTTTGTTCAAAGTTTTAGGAATGTGTGTTCAACTGTGTTGCCTTTTTTTCCAGGTGAATGGAATGATCACGGAACAGAGGCCGGTGGGAGCGATGGTTGACAATCGATTGAGTCAAGTCGCATCGCATGTCGACAGTCTCACGAAACCATACCTCTTCTTCTTCCCTGGAATTATCGAAGGTTCTCAGTAACCACGCTGACCCCAATAACACTCGGATAATTTTAAACGTGTTGTGGGTGAAAAGACGATTCTGTTAGCATGATAGCACAACCGAAATGCTTGCAAGTGTCGAATAGATATCAACAACGCTCGTGAATAAGCTGGTGCCCTGTGCTTAGCTTTAGAGTAGTGCTTTGGTGGAAATTTGGCGCTTACGATTACAACGAAATCATGTGATAGCAGCACAGCGCCACTTTCGGTTCAAGGCCACATTGTGGATGAATAGCGATGGACTTGGAGAATACGGAAAAAGCATACTCATTGATCTAAATGGGACATGGACAATGTGGAATAGACATCCCCCATCATCCACATGGACTTAGAGAATATTAAAGAACCCCCTACCCGAGTGCTGTAATTTGGACTTGGGAGAGTTTGGACCCAAATGCTGCGCTTCGGACTTGGACAATGGAAGAGGCATCAACAAACTTTAAATGGATGTGAATGAAAATCACTGAGTCGCGTTGAAATCCTTCTACTACGAAAAAACAAAGCTCTGCGTTGAAGATGGTGGTGCAACGGATGAGAATTGGGCAACGAAAAGGAGCAGTATAAATGGACGATGGAATAAAGCATTATCGTTGGCCGACATGTGACGCACCCCTCCACTCCAGCCGGTTCTGTGGTGTGGCCAACTCGGGAAAAATACGGTTTTACAGCAACGAAAAGAATCTGCAAATGGTTGTGCATTTCAAGATTCTACGCATTTCCGATCTCAGCTTTGCGCGCAATACGCAGTTCACGCAACCATAGTGTACATTTGGATTCTGTTAATAATCGTACGTTGCAATTTAAATGGAGTTCATAGCTGTGTAACATGTATGCATGACTTTCCTATAGAATATAATCTTTCAGCTAAGCTTAAGTCCAACTAATTGAGTTTTGGTGACTGACTATCCGTACCTCAGATTTGCCGTTCTTTTTGACCTTGTGCATGTTAAAAATGCTAATACTAAATGTGAAACTAGTACTAATAATACTAACACAAGTAACTGCAATCTGGAATGACCTTCCATCCTCATCCTCCTCACATGCTTTTATTCGGTCTAGACCTGTTCCTGCATATCCGTCTCTCCTCAAAACCTCTTCTCTCGAGGTACTTGCATTGGATACGCTACTAAATGGTCCACACTGTGAGCTGCGTTACATAAATTACAACAATAATAACAGTCACACCTGGTCACCTGGTGCCGTCAGCTTCTGGAGCTCTGGCGAAAGCCTTGGTGTATTCTCTCCAACGTCTCCTTTCTCTAGTCGCCTCTCGTAGCTCCTCCAGTCTCATGCCAGACTTTTCCTGTACCTCATCCAACCATTTCTTCCTAGGTCTTCCGCATCTTCTCCTTCCCTCACCGCATGCCGTCATCAGCTCCTTTTCCAGACCGTTAGATCTCATCACATGGCCAAAGTAGCTCAATTTTCTCCAAGTTGCTGTTTGCTGCAGTGTCTCCTCCCTCTCTATTCCAAGCTCCTCGCGCACCGATTCGTTAGTTCTCTTCTCCGTCCATGAAATCCTTAGCATCTTTCTCCAAATCCACATCTCACACGCGTTGATTTTCTTTTCCATATCCCGTGTCTTTGTCCATGTCTCACATCCATATAGGACCACTGGGAAGATCAGTGCTCTTACCAGTCTTTTCTTTGTTTCCCTGCTCACGTATTTATCCTTCCAAATCTTTTCCAGACCGTTCATTGTCGTTTTCCCCATTATTACCCTCCTCCTTATTTCCATATCACTTCTTCCCTCCTTCTCTATCATAGATCCCAGGAATGTGAAGCTCGATACTACCTCTATCGTTTCTCCATCCACCTCAAAGTTTTTGTATGTTGCAGTTGTCATAACCTTTGTTTTCTTTACATTGAAGTATAGTCCCGCCTTTTCGCTTTCCTTCCTGACTCTTCTTATTAACTCAACTAGGTCGTCCCTCTTACCCGCCAATAATGTCGTATCATCGGCGTACCTCAGATTATTCAGTATTTTCCCCGCTATCCTTACCCCTTCTGTTGCCTCCTCCAATCCAGCCCTCCTCATAATTCTCTCGGCATACAGATTGAACAGGAAAGGGGACAAAATGCACCCCTGCCTCACTCCTTTCCTTATTTTAAATTTCCCTGTGTCACCATATTCAGTTCTTATTACCGCTTCTTGATCCACATAAAGGCCCTTTAGTAGTTTAACCAAATGCTTCGGAATTCCCATCTCAATTAGCGTCCGCCACAGTAGTGTATGGTCTATGCAATCAAACGCCTTGCTGTAGTCTATAAAACACATATGCACCTGTTGCCCGTATTCCCTCTGTCTCTCCATAATCCACCTTATATTGGCGATGTGATCGCGCGTTCCTCGCGCCTTCCTAAATCCCGCTTGATTGGTTGGTAATTCCCTTTCGATTGTCTTCTCCATTCTTTTGTGGATTATTTTGAGAAGTATTTTGCTCGTGTGCGATATCATCGCTATCGTTCGATAATTTCCACACTCTCTCGCGTCTCCTTTTTGATTGCAAAGGCATAACACCAGAATACAGAGTAGAGATAAAGAATAGGTTTGAGATCTTAGAGACAGACGATACAATGGAAGAGCAGGATACGAACACGTTATGGACAAAGATGAAAACTGCGATACAGGAGACTGCGGAGAAACATGTACCAAAGAAAACATCAAGGAAAACTACCCCATGGCTATCCAAAGAGACCATTGAGGTGGCAATAGAAAGGAGAGAAGCAAAGAAGGAAGGGAACAGGGATAGGGTAAAAACCTTGAATAAGACCTTCCAAAGGAAGGCAAGGGAGGATAAAGAAAACCATCTAAAGGAAATGTGTAGGGAGATGGAGGAAGAAGGAAAGAAAGGAAGGACTAAAGAACTGTTCGCAAAGATGAAGGAAATAACGAAGACAGCAGGCCCTAGAATGGGTTCACTCAAGACGAAGGATGGGAAGATAATAGGAGATGAGGAGATAAAGGAAAGGTGGAGAGAGTATACGGAAGAGTTGTACATGGAAGATGAATGTGTCGAGAAGGAAAACATCAAAATAGAGGAAGTTGAAAACGAACCAGAGATATTGGAGGTAGAGGTGGAGTGGGCGATAAAACAGCTCAAGGACAACAAAGCGCCAGGACATGATGGAATACCTATAGAACTGGTAAAAGCGGGAGATGAAGCAGTGGTGAGAACTATTACAAAACTATGCAATCAAATCTGGAGAACTGGGCAGTGGCCGGAGGACTGGAAAAGGTCCGTGTTCATACCAATATTCAAGAAAGGAGACCCTGATAACAGTAATAGAAATAAATCGATTTGCACTGTGTATTGTGTAATGCTTCTGAGAGTTCCTTGAAAGGCATTTTTATTTTAAGGATCTTTGTTTGTACAGCGATATACAATATTATGCCAATTTGCAAGATGCTCTGGTTTACACATGTTCTTGGATGTGTTATGTGGGTATTCATTGTTATATATTTATTATCCGCTATCTGATGATGAAGCTTCTATCGCTGGTGTTGAGCAATGATTGTGAGTGAAAGACTTGCTCAAGGTCCAGGCTATAACAATAACCAACTGAAGTGAGGTCTGAATCCATTCTCTTCATGTTACAAGTCAAGCCTTTGAACCTATCAGCTACCCCGTAACAATAAAACATCAAGAAAATTGTTGTGTACCATGTAGCTCTTGAGAATCTTGTCACATGGCCTGATTCTTAATAAAGGAACTATTCAAGAACCCAGAAAACCTTCTGAAAGTGTTTGACTCCTTTGCTTTCGATACTTGTAAATATACTTGACTTTCTCAGAGTGGTATGCAATGTTTCCTTCCTTTTGAGTTTGTTTTTTGCGGTATGTAAAATGTATTCACTTCTTAAAATTAATCTAAGATTGTGCTAGAGTAATAATTGAGATTAACAACAGAGTAGCCTCATCGTATCTTTACTACTACCAATTTAATTTACAGGCTAAAAATAGTTGACTGCAACATATCTTTACACATCTCCCAATTGTAAAAGAGTTGTGTAAGCTTACAATAAGCATATAATAATCGACAAAGCATTTAATCAGATTAAATTAATATTACATCCAAATAATTCTAAATGCAGCTCTAACACTGACACACACAATACATTAGCACTTGCTATTGCCCTCATTGAGAAACACACACACACACACACACATTTCTACATTACGACAGAACACACAAGGTCATGAGCAACTGTGCAAAAGCATGAGGTCTGGAAGATCGACTCTACAAATTTCTTCACACAAAAGCAAAAAAACAATGAAACTAATAATACGCAAAGTTAAACTGAAAACATTTACACCTAGAAACCTCTTTGAAAAATACCTAGGTACATAATTTCTTGACTTGCATTTTCCGTGCGTAATAAAAATTTAGACTCGACCATTGCATTTAGCCAAGCTCTCTTTCACAAATTTCTGCAGCCACCCATGGCATGAAGAACTTGCTCAAGGTCCCAACACAATGACCGCCAAAGGTTCGAATCTCTGCTGTGCCCAACACATAATAAACCTGGTGACAAAGATGTTGATGCTAGATGGAACTTTCATCCTAGATGACAGTGAAGACTTGAAACTGTGATGTAGAAGATTAAAGTATTCGTCAAACTAGAGACACATTTAAAGCAACTGTCAGTAAGCAGTATTGCTTCTAACAGTTTGATGATAATTGTCACACAGACGACTGACTAACAGTATCGAGCGATTTGTTTGTTGAAGGCATCTATTATGGCTTTCCTGAAAACAAACAAAACATTGTGTGTTAGATATCGTATAATAAAGTTTATCATTTAATTCTTACTGTTTTGTTCAATTTGGAAAGAGTTGTGATATGCTATTTAATTCCTGTGATGGGAAAAAATAAAACTCTGCCACTGCATGCATTCAGGCAGTGCAAGTCCAAAGCCTGGATAAATGAGGAGGGTGACGCTAATGACCTTTGTTATCACACAGTGTAATTTAACTGAAACTATTCTTACTACTCAAAAAAATACATTGTAAATAACAGCTGGACAAATAATTTATGGGAATATGTGAACTATATTAATAGGACAATTTCTTCACAAGTATTTAGAATTGGAGTCAACTCTGTGATATCTTTCTCAATTATTGGTTTGGGCATTAACTGCATCTCAACTTAGGTACAAAGTTCTACGACAACATAACGATAATCACAGATCCCTACATTATATTAGTAAGCATGTGAGACTCAAGCTCACGCTGCCCTCCATGCTCTAACCAATCAGTCACTGTGTCCCACAATGAGTAAGTTAGTAAGTAGCCTTGATTTGCATCTGACAAGGATACGTGCAGGTACTCAAAGAGTACTTTTGCCGAGAGTACTCGTGGTAAAAAATTACTTGTACCAAAAGAGTATTTGCACAGAGTATTTGCACAGAGTACTTGCACAAAAAAGTACTTGTGCTAAAAGAGTATTTGAGCCAAAAGAGTACTTGCGCCAAAACAGTACATGAGCCAAGAGAATACTTGTGCAAAAAACAATACTTGAGCCAAGAGAATACTTTCAACAAAAAAGTACTTGCACCAGCATCCCACCTGAATTCGCCCTGCTTGAAGAGGAATGCCGAAACGTGACCAGAGTTGATGTATCTGACTTCGGCGCCTGGCCACAACTCGTGAAGTCCGAGCACCGACTCGCGTGGCACATAAGCGTCCGCTCGGGCAGCGACTATGATCACGAGTCCCGTGTCAACCGGGACCGAGAAATTCCCGAGATGCGTGCACTCGTCCATGATGCCACGCATGAAGTCAACCACCTGCTCCTGGTGTTGGCCGTTGACCTGACTTTGACCCCAGCCCCACAAGGGTAGCGTGGGCAGAACTCGATCGAAGATAGACGCCGTTGTTTTGGCCGAGTACGATCGAGACGGTCGAGAGACGAGACTTTCGAGTGAGGACGTGTGATAACCGGCCGTCTGCGATGGTTTTGACTGTGCGAGTGTTGCCGCGGCAACGACGTTTGGCCGGTTGTCGGTTTCCGTTGACAGAGGGCTCTCGGTGCTGGCGACGGTGGCGCCATCTGGTGCCAGGAAGTCGTTGTGGAGCTTTTCCATGTTGGAGACGCTTGTCGGGTAGTTGCGAGCGAAGTCCCGGCCCAACTGGAACGCGGAGTTCGTTCGGTTCTGGAAAACAATTGGAGATGGCTGACTATATATACTTGGTGTCTTTTTACACACAAAGCCTGAGCTGTTACATAGAATCTTGTCATCTGACTCTTTAGCATACGAATGAATTACGCTCGAATGTCTGTGCTGCTCTATATCTGTCTCTTTCTCTCCGGCCTTTTCTTTCTCTCGCTATCTTTCTCTATAATTATATCCATCCGTCCTCTATCTATGAAAAATCAAACAATCTGTCTGTCTAATGCATCTATGATAATTTGTGATTTTATAATCTGTGAGTGCAGTTTTACTTTGCCTTGTACATTAAACATCAAATTATAGTTAGTGATCAATAATAATTATCGTGGTAAGTGTATAAACTATGAATGCATGCACACAATAGAAAAGTCTATTTACGACGCTTCTCCGTGGAATGCATGCAGACCTTTTCTGGGCTGTGGATGAGCTTTGCGATCTGGTCTTCGTAGCTGCTGTCAGAGAAGTATTGCTCCTGGAGCAGCTTCCATGGAATTGCGCCGCTCATTACTCCCTGCAACACAGAATCAATCGAAATGCATTTCACGTCGCAATGACCCAATCACTCGCTCGTAATTTCTCTCCCCAACGGACATACTTTGCGGGGTTCAGCTGTTGCCCAAATTTCGTATTCTATTCCAAATGTTTAACAACGCAGATCTATGTAACTAATAAAACTCATTTACAGATGTTACATTACACTAGCATGGTCATTGCAATATACCATATAACGTGCTTAAAACTACTTTACAAGAAAGCACAACTTACAGCTACCAGTGCTCTGTTCCAAGAAGGCTGCACATAAAGAATAATAATTTTAATATGGCATAAATAATGATTTTACTCAAGTATACGGCAAATTAATGATTTTAATGTAGCATAAATGATCGTATTTATAGCATAATTTACAGCATAAATAATATAGCATATAGCCTATAGCATAAATTAATAACTAAAACTATACATACATGTGTTAGTAGCGAGAAACAAAACCGAACACAAAGTATTAAGTGAAAAAATTGTAACTCACGAGGTGATATAGTATTTGGGTAAATTGCTTAGAGGTTCCAGCATGGATGTGATGCTGCTGCTACTGATTATGGCAATGATGCTAATGGTCATTAAAAATAATCCTACTTGGACCATCAATTGATTGCAGAATGCAGATGCAACCGAACTGAGTGGACCATGTTTCGCATTCAATTCAGTTGCAATGACGTCACTAAAACTGGGTCGTGGCTATTTGATATTGCCAAATTGTGGACAAAAACATTGCACTACAGCCAGATCTGATTTTGGCACTGCTGCCATTGACCGCCACACTAGAATCAAGCCAAGGTCATAATTTTGGTGTCATCATTGATGCATGATCTAAAAACTAGGTCAATGGTCATTATACAGCATTCCAATCTTTGACAAACACTGCACTTAAAAGACCAGGTCATTATTTGGAATTTTGTTCTTAATAACAGGCATCACAATGGCAATTTCCCACATCCCTCTGCACACCGCAAGCAAATGATTTAGGACTACCTGAGTAAAAACGACAGACGCTGTGCTCCACGACAGACAGGGAACCAGTACGATGGGCTTGGACCAGTTCGTGGCTGCAAGTGACGCCATCTGTTAATAACCGATGCAATTATGTACGCAAACAGCGACACAATGACACGAACAAACAACAGAACATCGGCACAGAAAAAATTATCCCGCGTACATAGTATTTATTGGTGACTTCTCACCTTGGTGAAAATGCAGGACGCTGTGCTCCACGAGAGAATTGGAACTAAAGAAATCGGTTTGTGCCAGTTTGTGGCAGCCACTGACGCCATCTAGTGGAAAATAAATAATGAAAAGAAGCAGCATTGCAGTCTAACCCTTTACGGACCAGTGTATGTTAAATGGTACGGAAAATTCCATACCATCGGTTGGCAAGGGGTTAAAACTCAGCCTGCCGCGGCCCGCGTTGGCTGGTAAACCAACTTTGCAGACTGTGAGCATGAGTCCAAACAAGATATTAGTAGCAACAAGTTGAGATGGAGGAGATAAGATAGGGTAAGGAAGGGTAAGGAGAGGATGTGGAAAGAGGTAACGCGTAGCTTTACTTTGAACTACTGTAATCGTCGCAGCTACGGTCCACACTCCACAGATCAAAGAAGAAGTTGGTGGCTGAAGCAGAAACATAACATCAGTAATTTACTGGTAATTCACTTGAACACCTACTGCTGAAAAACAAATTTCCTTATTTGATCCAGAGCTCTGGTATTCGAACCCAACATTCAAAAGCTTTGTCGCGTCCCAAAATATCTCTCAGATTATATGCGTAAACCGCTCCCTGCAACATCTGTTCGCCTGTTGCACTTTACCAGCCATTTTGACCTCTTTGGCCTTTGTGCGTGCCTTGGCTCAAAGCCAAATCATTTGCTGATAGGTCCCCCACATGAATGACCTTTCCCTTTTCGATGAACTCGCTGTCTCAGCTTCCCACCATTGTCAGTGTACTCATTATAACGGAGTTCGCAAGGGTCACTCGTAGGGTAGAAACCTCCAACCAAAGTCCTCTCTGGCTGACAAGGATTCGAAACCCTGACCTCTTGATTGACAGCAGAGCACGCTAACCAAGGGGGCATAGTCAGAGAATTTGGGGGGGGGGGTGTTTCCATTATGAGACATTTCAATTGGACATGCAGTCACAAAATACACAAATTTATCCTAAGAATTTCTAAAATGTAGGAAATTGTTTTAGGGACTTGAACCCATAAAACCTTTCATATACATCATACGCCCATGCATTAACCACTATGCAAATTCGGAGCAACAACCAACATGGAGTCGGCCACTTGGAAATATTTTAGGACTCACAGATAGAGTGTGCTGACCTAGTCTAACCAAGCTAGCATGATTGAGCTATGGCAATAAATCCACATGGACCAAACTTACATGTCCGCCCATGGAGATGCCCGAGATGCCCAGCGGTCCGTATCCCTGTCGCTCGCACCAGTGGAACAGAGCGAGCGACTCGAGAATCAACGCTCCTCCCATCACAAACAGATCGGAAACGTTGTGCAAACTCGATCGTCTGGAAAATAAAAAAATGAAACATCAAACGCTAAACACATCATAAATTTCAGCGCATCTTAAATATTTGCCTTAGCATTAAATACTTGATAAAGAAACGACGTTAAAATTTAACTTCCACAAGAAAATGTCCTTAATGTCAAATTTCCAACCACAAAATGACCTTGGCATTAAACTCCCACAAGAAAATGACCTTAGCGTTAAAATCCCATGTGAAGAAAATTATCTTAGCATTAAAGTCTAAACAAAAAATTGACCTTAGCATTAAACTCCCTAAATAAATTGGCCTTAGTATTAAACTCATACAAGAAAATGACCAACATTAAAGACCAAACAGAAATTGACAATAACTAAACTTCAACAAGAAATTTCACATGAATAGCCATGTGACTTAACATGACTATTCACATGAAAGTCACACACTTGACTGATACATACAAACATTTGCAATTTAACATACACGCAATCACGCATGTATCATTTAACATCAGAATTACCGGTACACAACTCAAACAAGATCCACCAACACACCCTTTAACATAAACATAAATTAATTAGCCTAATTATATTGATTGAACATTGCATTTTGTTGAATGGAATGATCAAATAAATTGGTGAATAAAGGAATGAAATCATGCTTACATCTGTTGCTTTGGTTTCCTTACACCATGTAATAATCGAAAGTTAAGAAATTTTCCAGCATTAAAAAAAACTTGAAAGTCATGACATCAAACGTAGTACAAATCAAACACGCATGGCCTGTATGTTGTACCATATATATACTAAATTTATCATGTTAACCCAGATGTTCCCACGGTATATTTTTTCATAGTTTTAGGCATTACTGTGAATAATCTGATAGAAATAAATACAAAATAGAGGGAAAAAATTTATTTTCATGTTTGCTGTACATGGTTACTTGGAAATCTACCGTCCTACATGTAGGACGCTGGGAACATACAACACATGAAATTCCCAAATATGAATATTATCATAGATTTTTGTTTACAGCAATAATGTACATCTATTTTCCTACAAATGATAAAATGACATTATTATGACTATTTTGACTTCTGCCTAGAGTTAATCTAGACTTGGTTTATTTCTTGTGATGGTCAATGAAAAGCTTCACGTGCAAACCAATGTTGCATGCGCACTTGCTGTGGTGCACTTTTGATGACAGTGTCGACATCTTGTTTGTTTCTCCTGCGGCTCCACGAGATGGTCTAATCGATCATATCTGGAGTCGACATGTTCAGTCTGCACCCTTTGATGAGTTGGCATTGGTCTCCAGTAGAGCGGTTACTATGCGACGGCGGAACTGGAGATGATTCAGTGATCCTTTGCGAGCTTTGTGGAGTTACCAGGCATTTTGCTCAGCAAAATCGATACAGTGACATATCAGAGGGAAGTACCACTTCCTTCCTCTTACTGAAATACGGTACGGGTTTTGAGTCACGATGATGCCGAAGACCTCAGCATCAAAGAAGGTGAGAAAGAGGTCAACTGGTGATTCCCTAAGTTCAATGACATCTTTAGGGTTCCAAGTCCTTGATGTAATCGGAGAAAGCGCTAAATCACCTTTCTCCATAATAGACCATTGGACCTTCATCTTCTTTTTTGCTGGAGGAAGACTGGATGCAGCTAGGTGACGCGCATCATTATCGCTGTCAGTTACTGTACTGCTGTCGTCATCTGGTGGACGTTGCAACTGACTCGGAGGCAGGTTGTTTATGGCTACCGTCTCCTCATCTCCCGAATCCTCATCAGTTACTTCTGCACATGCGTTATCGGGTGGCAGTATAACAATGTCTATTCCAGCAGCTGGCACAGAATCTGGATCATCCTCCTGCATGGCCATCACTTCATGAAGTTTGTCGTTCTGTAAAAATACAAGAAAAACATTTCTAATACATTGTGTTACTAGTCTGTAAGCCAATACTATATAGGTTACCAGAAATATAACAACAGTAAGAA
Organism: Lumbricus rubellus; assembly: GCA_945859605.1. Lineage (NCBI taxonomy): Eukaryota > Metazoa > Annelida > Clitellata > Crassiclitellata > Lumbricidae > Lumbricus > Lumbricus rubellus. Next base: position 37,376,608 of record OX243819.1, read on the forward strand.
CAAAAAAATTATCTTTTGGCATATTAGGCAGACCCACCTGTTCAAAATGACCCTAATACCAACCCCTAATACCAACCCCTGGAACTAGCCCTGACCCTAAAAAATTGGATGTGACAAACAATTTCCAAATAATATGTTGTACATAGTCCCAGTGTCCTACATGTAGGACGGTGTACTAACGATCCCTGCCAAAGCCTGGTAATATTGACTAACAAAAGACTAATAATTTTCGTGCATACCTTCATACCTGTAGGTAATTTAGAAATAGTTATAATATTTATAATTTTCACATGTAATAGTGTACACCCACCTCTTTCTAGGCATTTCGACGATTTCTCAGATTCCGCTTTTCTTCGAATTGAAATTTTATTTTTCTGATATGACAACGCAAGCAAAGTCAATATCAAACATTACAACGTACAGGAAATACATCTTCCTTGTAAGAAAAAGTAAATATAACACAGAGATGTTATTATGTATTATTGCATTAACAAAAAAGTAACTGTCCTACATGTAGGACGTGGGGATTATCTGGGTTAAAGTCGACCTTTTGAACTTACAACTACGCCTCAAAGGTGTCTCTAACAATACATGAATTAACTAATCTAATCAGTGTCCGTTAGTTTTCAAAAGGATATAAAACGGGTTTTCGAGGATGATCGAAGCGATGCCAGCCTCCTTGAGGAGCGGCCGAGCGAGCAAGGTTCTTCGTCTCCAGAAATACTGAAATTCACCAACAACACCAGACAGTACACATAAATACTCATCTTTTTAAAATTAATACTGTACAATACCTGCTGTGGCCAGCTATGGAATTCACCCTTCTCAAACCTCTACATTTGACTTGCCTCATGGAGGTTGACCAGGCCAGCATGATTCTCATAGTTAATTCAAATAAAACATAAAAAAACAATTTAAATAGCTCACTTACATGGTCCCCTGTACCAGCCAGATGCAAACAAACCGGCTTTAATTTGCTTTCCCATGTCTTTGGTAGAATTGCCTGAAACCTAAACACAAAGCAGTCTGTCTGAAAATATATTCTAAAAGACAAGAAAACATCAGATCCACAAATTTCCACAATGCTATATTAATTTATATATTACTTTTGTAGTTTTAATTCTCATGCATGCATATTGAACATGTAAATAAATCCCTAAAAGTTACATTATCTGAAATATCTTGCTAAGCAGATCAGCAGTCAACCACTCTATTCAAACAAGAATCTTATAATCGGTTCAAATGAAAATAGATATTCATTTTAAGACAATCACTTACCTGGCCACTTCTGTTTCCTCTGGCATGATTCCAGGAAGGTGCTTCGTGAAAGGAGAGATGAAATGACCCTCCACTATTCGACATTCCCTGTGCATCTCATCCTAAAAATTCCACATATTAAGATAGCATAAAGTAATTAAGTATCTTGGAGGGGTCTATAGGGTAATGGTAAACATTCTGACATGAAGAGCTTACAGATTGCAACACGCTACCCTCCAAAAAGGTCCACTCAACCTTCCATTCGGCAGTTAGCATTGTAAAATTGTGTACACAGTGGGACATGGTCAGCGTTTTGCACGGCTGCCGACAGTTAAATTCGACTCCTGTCATAAGGTTGTGATCATCCGTTCATTACTTATTGTAATCATACCGCATTGTGTTAGTTTGAAAAGTAAACAAAGACTCATATTATTATTATTACGAGCACCTAATAACTTCTCACTTATAACTCCGTGTAGTTAAACCACTTCAGTGTCATGTCGCAAACAATGGATCATTGTTACATTGCACTTTTATTCTTTCTAGATCTGTTCCTAGCACAGTAAAATCTAATTTTTCCTATGTGGTACTCATACAGGAATCTCTGCTGAATGGTCACAACATTGAGCGGCACTATTTAAGTTTTAAATCACATTAAAATTATAAAATTAAAAATTAAAAAATAATTATTTGTGCATATTAAATGTTATCATATATAATTAAGGAAGAGTGTAAATGGCCGACCTTGTCGATGTGTATGGGATAGTCAGAGGGAACAAGATGCTGGCACGTCTCACGGCATGATAGGATCTTACGAAACTCAAACAGCCTAGAAAATAGAACACAAAACGACATTTCCAGACACCAAAAAACACACGCACACACACACACCAGAACAACACACAACAAACATAATCTTAACATATTAATATTAATAGAAGGGCAGTTCATACATTACGTATGCAAGGGGATGACCAGATTTGGGCAATTTGCATAAAGAGCATGTAGCCAGACTAAAAAAAAAAATTTTTTTCATCTGTGTAATGTAATGCAATTAAAACAACTTCTATAACATCATTGGTAAGAAGTTAGTTCTAGGATGCTGCGACCCAAAGGGCATGATCATCTGTTATAGTTTTCGTCGCAGGAACGATAGGTCAGTGGTCTTGGAAGATCGCAAAGGCGACCTACCTGGATTGTTTGCTAGCGGACTGATACCGTCCGTGAGGTAGTGCGATGTACAGTGTTGTTGACGCTTCTATACATCAGGATGTAAAGTTATTATTGTTATTATATCTCTAATTGCTCTGCAAACCTACCTCTTAAGATTATCTGGATTGCCCCATCCTTTGGTGAAAAACTTGGTCAACAGAAGACTTCGGTAAAGCTGGTCCAGTCGACTCATTTTTCAGAAAACCAACAATCTTCGCAAGAAAATCAGAAGCCGTTCTAAACCAACGCAGCTTCTCTGCCTAAAAGAAACGATCATCTCGTCACTAAACTACTAAGATCCAAGCTCTAGGCAATAATTGATCAACGAGGGACACTGTGTTTCCACAGTTTGCTTCATTGTATTTAACCTCAAACTGAATAAATAATAATTACCCATTCAGGCATATGAGTAGTTTCCTTGAAGAGGTGCTATATAAATACTTGAATATATGAATATAACAATACTGAGTTTCACATTGCATAGCAAATGCTATGTAAAACAACTAGCAAACATAAGACATTGAGCTTTCACGATGAACAGGATACTCAAGCAGGTTTTAATGCATTTTGCAGAATAATATAAGTTGATTAGTTAGTTCATTTTGGTTTAAAATAGATGTTTTGTTTTTGTTATAACGCTGACCTACAAGATGCAACATTGTGGGTATTTCGAGGCTTTTCAATTGAAATGGTCGCAACATAATTTTATTTATTATATAGAAATAGTTACGAAATTTCGGGGTTAGAACTAGTAAAACATACCCTTCCCTAGATACGCTCATGCATAAAAGCAATAAGACACGTCAAAGGCGTCTCTAGGCGTGACTATGCCATCACCATGGCTTAATTCAGAGTTCAATCTAATGTATAACGCTGACCCCACCAGGAAACTAAAAAAGCTTTGTAAATTGTAACCCAATCAAAGGTGAATCATTGGTGAACGATCTCGCCCAATAACGGAGCAGGGTCGAGGCCAACGACCTCATATATGGTCGAGGCCATATGGTCGTAGCAGGAGAACGTGACCATTAACATTGCTCTATGTAAACAATCACCGATCGGTCATTGACCGGTTCGGGCAGAGCTTTACATGGAAGCAATAAGACGCAAATTGTGATACAAGAATTAAAACCAACGCCTTTACTACCTCGTTTGGACCCTAAAACCGTTCACAATATTTGCATAAGCATATATTTACAACTATAAAAATTAATAAGAAAAACTCATATTAATTGCAAGGTGACCCCAATACAAGCTCTCGTGACCCGATCTCGTACCAGAGCATAGATATATAAAATATATCTATGCACCAAAGCACGGCGTTTTTCTCGTTATCTAGCGCAATTAAAATATACACTACTCATAGCTCCGATACAGTACATTGGACACTAAATCACCCGCGCTTTTAATATGAATGCCAATATTCAGTTGTAGGCTGGCAATCAATAAATTTTAAGTCTGAAATTGATTAAAAAATTTACAAATGTATGCTGGTTTTAATTGACTGCTTGTGCATTTAGCAATCTGATTCTTCTTACGCAGTTTCAAGAAATGGTACCTAGTGCATATGTTAATAAGATTGGACTATTTGCTTTAGCAGAAATACAATTAAAACCTCAGCGTTATAAAGTTTGTGTATAAAGATTTATAAAGTTTGTGTATAATCGTGGGAAGTACAAATTATCAACTGTGTATGCGCTATATAAACTTTTTAATTTGACGCGTCCTTAGCTATCAAAGTATGGCCGCCTAGCAACTGCCGAAACTTTTTAGTTGTTACTTGAGTAAATACTCAATGTACCTGCAAGAACTTGCAAAGTTTACAAATTTGCATTTTGGCCTGGCTGGTCAGGTCAGCGAATGTGAAAAATTATATCGGCTAGAATCAGTTAGTGATGGCCATTTCTGCTGTTGGCAAGGGCTTGTGTCCGGAGTATTACCTAGACACTGATGTCAAGGTAGGCAATCATTAAATTGTAAATGAACTTTTGTGATTGCTGGATCAAAAATGGTCGTTTGTTCATGTAGAAAGCTAAACGGGAACGACTTGAACAGTCAAAAGAAAAAGTGGTTAAACAAATAAAGCAATGGAACTTATCAACGAGTAGGAGTTCAGATCGAGTGGCTAAATGTCAATGAAGACACTTTTTTTATTTAATGGCGCTATATAATGGCTTTTACCCTGTTCATATTTCAATGAATTTATGTAGCGAGACTCTTCACCAGTGCTCAGCACTTTGCAGGGGACAGTGGTTTATGAGTATTATCGATGCTTAGGAACTCGAATATTGCGGGTTCGATTCCAACTCAAGCCGCCGCGTAAAAACCCTGAGCAAGTCCTTCACTCGCAGTTGCTCATGCGCTTTGGCGTGAAACTCCGATTTAGCCTCGGTGTCCATGCTGTAGTCTGGAGCGCCTCTGAGTAGAGGTCTCGAAGGGACACTATATCACAAGTGCTCGTACATACAGACATACATACACTGATAAAATACAAAGGAATACAGTTAATTAAAATAACGACCCACAACTAATAAATATTTAGTGCCATACGGAAAAAATATTTCAGGTTGATTCAAGCATTCTGAAACCAGACTTTCGAAAGCATCTCGAGATGTTCTACTCGAAAGCCACAACTGCTGACGATCGTGCTCGCTGCCTTGAGTTGCTCACTGCGCTCGACATAAGCAGCGCAGTTAATAACCGAACGAATGCTTACTCCAACATTCACGGTCGTATTGCTAGGCCACGTGAGAGAAGACCATTTACAGCATGTGGTAAGAACAAGAATGCCATCAGGTATTGCATTGCATTGTATTGTATTTGCATTAGACTGTGTTGTATTGTATTTGGCCTTTATTATGTTATATTATAATTATTGTATTGTGTTACGTTGTATTGTGTTGCGTTGTGTTAAGCTTATAGATATTGTTTTTGTGTACATAATAGCGATAATATTGTTTAAAGTATTGTTGTTGCTGTCACTATTAGTGTGTTAGGATTATAGGAGGTACATGAAACCTTGTTTAATAGCAGGTCAGTGGCAATATTTTTCAGCAAGTGGTGGGCTGGGGGTCCACCGTGACTGAGCAGAATGAGAGTTGGCTGGTGAACCCATCCTCAGAATATCTGTGCCAAAACTTAATCTCAAATGTCGCTTGTATTGGCATACCCGGTACATTATAGTCAAATTCTGCTTAAAAGCATCTTAATTTATGTCTTCAATATCAGTCACAAACATTAAATTAAACTAATTAATAACCCTACAAACGACAAATTTGAACTTTAGTCTCATAGTCGTGTATAGTCTTAGACAAGTCTTATTAAGATTGTCTTTTTATGCAAGTCCTAGGCAGATACTATAGTCTTAGGCAAGTCTTTGGTAGACTGTATATAAATTCTATATAAATTCTTGAAATGAATGAATGAATGTATAGTCTTAGGCAAGTATTAGGCATATTGTATTGTTATTCAAGTGTCTTAGGTAGATTGTGTAGTCTTAGGCAAGGCTCCAGCAGTGGGGTGTGAGATATTTTGAGACGTCTGTACCACTGGCGCAACCTAGCGAATGAATACGCGAACCTTGAAGGCTACGCAGTGCGCACGTCCATACCATTACTGCCAGGCAGTGCCTGCTAGTCCCACGACTGGATGAAGTGGGAGGGTGACGCTGATGATCATTGTTAACAAATGGCGTTGCTAAACAGGAACCACACACAGTTCAAGTTGATTGGCTGACATAATTATATAGAGTTTATAGACCAAGTCATAAATAACCTGTTTATATATGTTTCAGGTCACAAAGAGGTCACGTTTAACCCTTACATGACGAGTCATAAAAGAGATTTCACTGGTCATACTCCTTGTGACACAGTTGGAAACAGGTAAGATGAAAGAGATACAATGGCATGCAGATAGATGATGTAAATGAGGACATTCATGACGTCACTTGTACAAACTCTTATGCCTGACTTGGAGGAGACATAACGGTTCCTAAAGCAATTTCTCTGTCTCCTTTCCAATTTTTATATCACCTGAGGAATCATGTCTACGGGGGGGGGGGGGCATTAAAACAATGATAATAATAACAATGGGTTTTTGAGGCACCTGTAGACCTACACCACACCCGAGGGAGTTTTTTTTACCTTGGACGAAAAAATGACGACGATGATGACTATGACGATGACGATAATAAATTAATAGTGGTCAGTTGTTCGTTAAATATAAAGCTCACTTAAGACACCTTTAAAACTGTTTCTTCTGATATTACATGTTCGTCAACTTCGGTTAATTGTCAGTCACTCTATGCTATTTATTTTTTGGCTCGAAGTGAACGGAGTTTGACATCCATGACGTGACATACGCTGCAACCGATGTAGCTGACCGGGCCAATTGTTGTGCATGGTGAAGAATCTCACCTGAGAAATTATTCAATATATTTATTATTATGCGATTTATAATTCAAATTATTCAATTTATTCATGGCCGCTACTATGGTCGCATGCCTAGCACCTCAGCTAGGCCCAGATCTATTCTAAAAAAGTAGAATATTGGCCCTATTGATTCATTAGCTATTAGAATAATAATTATTGCTACAGAAAAAAACTGCACGTATACATTTTAGATCCAACCATAGCTCTTTCGTTTCTTTTTTATAGACTGATTTAATGTTTTTTAAACAGATAAAAAATTCTTTTGTGATCTGTTTTCCAATCAACTTTATCCACCACTTTCAAATGTTTTCTAAATTGCTTGCGTATTTTTTAGAAAACGATGTGTAAGCTGTTTTATAAACGGCGTGGATCCAGCCCGTCTGTTTACAGCGTATTTTTAAAACTCCATTTATAAGTATTGCTTAGGAGTTTCTAGTGTGTGTATGTCAACACTGTTAGGTTGACTCGTAGTTTGCTAATATTCTGCTGTGGCTACTTCTACCGCTATTTCCTCTACCATAAGAAGTGGCCACACATTATCTCAAGTCTTGACGCTAAACAGATGCCAGTTTTTATAAACATCCGTGTCTTAGGGTAACCGCCACTGAAGTAACAACCTGTTGGATGCATTTTACAAGGAATAATTAATAGGGTCGGAAATAAAGAAGGTGGTTATGGCTTCATGTATATGTTGTGTATAATTATTATGTATATTTTTGCATAATTATACGAATATAGACATAACATACTTATATAAGTTGTATATATGTACTTTATGTATTCATTATTTGTGCCTGTGTGTGCTTGTGTGTGCTTGCATGTGTGCACGATATATATATATATATATATATATATGCATTTATATTTATATACATAATATATGTATCTTTATATTTATTTTATAATATCATATATATAATATATATATATAAGACAGTACAAATGATTGTTTATATACATGCGTGTGTGTGCATGGGTGTCTGTATATATTTGTGCTTGTGCAGGGCATGTGTGCGTGTTCGTGTGTGTGTGTGTGTGTGTGTGTGTGTGTGTGTGTGTGTGCATGTGTATATGTGTGCGTGCGTCTGCGGCTGTGAGTAATTCCAGATGACTTTTCTTCAGGGTTGGGGGTGATGGGGGCTAAGAGGTCCACGATCTAAGATAATCTGGGATTATGTTTCACGACGAATTATTGGTGACAGTTTTCAACCGCAAGGCACACCCTGCCATATATAGGAGACCACTTGATGTGACAGATCTTGTCTCCGCTCCATGGTCCTTGAGACCCGGTCTGCGACTGACGAGGGGTCCTTGGTCCTTGAGGCATGGTCTGAAAGGGGGTGGAGGGGATGGGGTCCTTGGTCCTTGAGACCTGGACTCTCTTCCTCCTACTGGCACTTCCGCTACTTTCCACGGATGAGAATAAGCAGTTGGATGTTTTCAATTATCCAGCCACGTGCATCCATGCTCTACTCCAGGGATTGTTATTATAGCCGAAATGTCTCAGATGTGTATACTGTATGCATGCGCACACACACATGTAATGTAATTTGCAAATGTAATTTGAAACTTATATAGCGCCGCTCAGAGCAGTGACCATTCAGTAGCGCTTACAGTGCGAGCACCCCAAGAGAAGAAATAGGTTTTTAATTAAGGGGAGACAGATATGTAGAAACTTAGCTATCTCGAAAATATGGAAACGCCTAAAGAGGAGGGAAGGGCATGTTTATTATATATCACACACCAAATATAAAGGGGTAATTATATGAGGCCCTATAGACGATGTTACATGCGCATAATACAGGGTGGGCAAAAAATCGTAGGGACTTACTTTTTTATGGCCCACCGTGTATATAAGCATATATTTTCGCATTATACGTACACTCATATATATATATAGTATATATATATAATATATATATGTACAAGAATATATTATGTATAAAAACTTTATATTATAAGTATATCATATAATAATATATAATATGTGCCAATGCACGGGCATTAATTTTGTTCGAGATTTTTTAATCTACTGCGCCCCCTAGCGAACCCTCACGTCATTAAACAAGTACACCGGTATACACTAGGCTCTCGTTGGAAGCTCAGACGTCGAGGTAGTGGACTGACCATTCGCCCTCATGGTCATGGACCGAGGCCAAGAAAGTAAAGTCGCTATAATGCTTAATTGCCATGATAAATCAAGACAAGGCTGAAATATTGCACAATTTTATCAGTGAATTAGTCATACTTCCTTTTCTCTTTATCAGTGATTCGGTATTCGTGAGTACACGTGTACTTTAATCAACCCACGTAGAACTTTTTTGCAGGTAGGTATAATATATATCTCTTTCCATATCTCTACCTACCGCCTCCATTGTTTCCGCCGACCTTTCTAACCCTCTTACATCGCTTAGCAACATTCTCTCTTTGTCGGTGAGATTCTGAGCGAGAGTGAGAGCGTGAGTTAGTGAGAATGAGTCAGGTAGTGAATGAGGTAAAATGAGATAATCGTGAGCGAATGAGTGAGGGAGTGAATGAGGTGGATTGAGAGAGTAGTGAATGATTGAGAGAGTAGTGAATGATTGAGCAGTGGGCCGACTGACTGACTGACTGGCTGGCTCACTGACTGACTGACTTGCTTATTTACTTACTGACTGACTTACTAACTGACTGACTGGCTGGCTTGCTGGCTGACTGATCGACTCAGTAACTGACTTACTGACTTACTTACTAACTGACTGACTGACCTATTTACTCACCTAATAACTGACCGAATGGCTGGCTTGCTGGCTGGCTGACTGACTGACTGACCGACCGACTGACTGACTGACTGACTGACTTGAGTGTCTCAGTTAGTGATTGACTGACTGAATGACTTGAGTGAGTGAGTTATCAATCAATTGATTGATTGGAACTGCTCAGTTGATCGATCAGCCAATCGATCTTCCCTCCTGTCTCCTACCATACCATTCTCCCGCCATCGTATACACGCCAATTGATGATCGATGACTTTGCAATCGACCTTAGATTTATGCCTTGCTTATTATTAATACGATGGCGCTATATAAATGATCATTTCAAGCGGTTTGTGACTTCCTGTGCCCGCTGTCCGGTCATTTTCTTTTGATTGACTTTATGGGGTTGAGGGGGGGGGGAGGTCCGGTGGAAAGGGGAGAGAGGGTCAGATTAGAATTCCGATCTTGAAGTCTCATTAACCATGAGTGAAAAGTACACAACAAAGGTTTCTTCATCATATCGCATCCTAATAATCAACGGACTCACATAATCACAGACAGACAGAGAGAAACATACAGACAGACAGAAGAGGAAGAGAAGGAGAGACAGACGGATACGGAGAGAAGAGACTGAGAGAGACAGACAGAGACAGATAGGCAGAGACACAGACAGACAGACAGACAGACAGACAGACAGACAGACAGACAGACAGACAGACAGAGACTCAATCAATCCCTCATAGTCTGCCTGTCTGTCTGACTGACAAAATAATGAAAAACATAATAAAATCAAAATTGTTTGTATCAATATTTTATCGCAGGTCGTAAGTCGTACCTACATGTTTATTATTTCAAGTTGTTTCTAAAGAGTTAATTCTTCTCATAAAGCCTTAACTATAGAGAGTGTTGCAGAAGCCCGTGACTGCTTTGCCTTTGTACAGGAAATCCTCACTCATCGGCCGTACACCCACACGCAAGGGAAGAATTGCCTTTGGGGTTGAGGGGTTCAAACCCATCCAGTCTTTCTTAGGACCCCACAGTAAAGTCTTCATTGCACACCTTCGTGGGGCGCGGTGGTGTAGTGGCGGCGTCGTTGCCTTGGAGCCGGAAGGTTCGAGGTTCGAATCCACCTCGCCGCGTAAGGACCTTGGGCAAGTCCTTTACTCACAATTGCTCAGCACTTCGGCATGAAACTCCGTTGCAGTGTCCGCTCTGCATTCGGGAGCGCCTCTGAGTAGAGAAAGCTTCATGGGGCGCCTATAACAAGTGCACATACAAACAAACCTTCTCTTCACAGAAATCAACATCTGACCCATCAACTATTTCTACACAGTAATTCTCATGATGCCTTTCCTTCCATTCTGTTAATTGTGTTAACTGCAGGCCCAGATCTTCCATTGCGTTCCACTACCCAAGTTCCGGCAAGGAACAGCGGACCACGTATGCAGACGAATTCTACCGGAAGTCACAGCCACGAATGGAACCGATTCGTAGTGGAACCGCCACTGGAACAAGGCGGAACAATCCACATCCGCTTGAGGTCAGTTCCGTTATAATTGTGTCAAAATTATTCATAATCGTAATCTCCAAAGTTTTTTAGCACCACTCGAAAGCCGAGCACAGGGCACCAGCTTTTTCACGAGCACATGCCAGTACCAAAAATCATGCCAGTACCAAAACTTGCATCAGTACCAAATTCATGCCAGTACCAAATTTTATGTCAGTGCCATAATTCATGCCATGCAGTGCCAAGCTCTTTGCCTCTTGAACCAACCCGATGATGGCTTGATAAGGTACTGATAATTTCCTCATTTACATGGCGCAACTTCAAGAGAGACTTATCAGAGATAGTCACTATAGTCAGTCTGCGGCTCTTGTTTGTATAATCATTACCGAGTCCATATTTTTGTTGTTATCTCTCCGCCACGTTAAACAATCGCTTTGTATCGGAGGAAAACAGTAATTGCGGAAAAGCAACGTCTTTCCAGCTTCTATCAGACCGGAGACTCAAAAACATCTGCTGGAATTATTTCTCCATATGTTACATTTTTTATCCTGGCCATCTTTGCTGTCCCCCCTACCGAGAATTGTTTGAACTCGAGTAGGGAATTTGACCCAGAACGACCCTTTCGTTGATTGGATGGTCGTGAGCCAATAGGAGAGAGCGGATGATCTTATTATAAATCAATGCCATCTCTTGTCAATTAGAGAGCTGTCAGATCAACTTATAAAAATCGTTCCTGCAGTGTACGAGATGAGCCTGATGAGGGAGGGTAATCGGTAGTAAACGCTGGCTTTATCATGCCTGGTAGGAGCAGACACTGTGGTCAAAAGAGGTGTGGCCGGGCAACATTTATCAAAATCCCAATACGTGCAGCATACTTTTCATAAATGTTATGTTCAACAGTAGTGCAATGAAAACTTGATGTGAATGTTAAATAATTATTGCAGTAACATTAGTAGTTTGATGAGCAATTACATTTTTGTAGTCGAAGTAGAAGTTGGATGAGAGATGGAGCTATTTAAGCAGGTAAGTAAGTAAGTAGCCTTTATTTGCTTCTGACAAGCACACGTGTCCACCTTTTGTTGGAAATTATAGATATAAGAATTATCATTGGGTTTTTCTGTTTCGCTTATCAATGGATTAAAAAAAACTGATGGGTTGATTGATTGATTGATTGGTTGGTTGATTGATTGGTTTGACCTGCTGATTGATTGATTGACTGACTGACTGACGACTGACTGACTGGCTGGCTGACTGACTGACTAAATAAAGTTAAGAAACAAATTTAAAAAAAAACATAAAAAACGATGGGAAAAATAAAAACGGAAAAAACGACGTTTTTGGGAGATAATAAAAAACGGGAAAACTTTTTTACAACTATGGTTAAAATTTAGATCTCCACCACATATTGAGGGAAATTCACGGAATACATGCAAATGATGCAAGCGAAACACCAATAATATTTGGCTAAAAAACGATATGAATTGATTTGTTTTGACAGCCAGCAACAGCGGTGCCACTATAAGTTTTAACCAAACACCCTGAAGGGTTAAGTGAATCGGGGTTTTCGTTTTACGTTTGTGAAAGGAAAACAGCTGCCCCGTTGATTTTGATTTTGACTGAATGCTTTTGAGTAATCTCGTTTCCACCGTTTGACTTTTATGGACGCTGAAGAAAATCGAGAGATTTCGGTAATTACGATTGAGAAGACGTTATGTGTATTGCAAGATTATAATGTGGCTTGCAACCGGATGTGTTTGTCTGTCTGTCTTTCTATCCGTTCGTCTATCACTATCTGTAGGCATATAATTATATTTCTATCTACCCGTCTTTTTTACGTTCTGTATGTATGTCTGTCTGTCTGTCTGTCTGTCTGTCTGTCTGTCTGTCTGTCTGTCTGTCTGTCTGTCTGTCTGTCTGTCTGTCTGTCTGTCTGTCTGTCTGTCTGTCTGTCTGTCTGTCTGTCTGTCTGTCTGTCTGTCTGTCTTTCTGCTGTACGATTGCGTAGGCGTTATAGAGTGCAAGAGAATAATGGGGCTTGCAGCCATATGCTTGTCTCTGTCTGTCTGTTTGTCTGCCTAACTGCCTGCTTGCCTGTCCGTCCGTCCGTCTGTTCGTCCGTCTGTCTGCCTGCCTGCCTGCTTTCCTGTCCGTCTGTCCGTCCGTCCGTCTGTCCGTCCGTCTGTTCGTCCGTCCGTCTGTCTGCCTGCCTGCTTTCCTGTCCGTCTGTCCGTCCGTCCGTCTGGCTGTCTGTCTGTCCGTCTTATCTACTCCAACCGATAACGCTCAGCAATAATTATTGTGAGTGGCATACTCACTCATCTTCTGATGTATCTCTCCACCTCACCCCCCTGTGGCTCTTGACCTGGAATCGATTTCACCCTTGCCCCAATGCCCCTCCTATATCGATTATGTTTTAACTTAAGCCATAATTATGGAAGGCTGATATAAAGGCGACCTTGCTGTATGGGGGCTGTAAAGTTTCGAGATTACGATTACGATTACAATTACAATTACGATTACAATAACAATTACGATTACGATTACAACTACGATTACAATAACAAGTACGATTATGGTTACGATTGCAATTACGATTACAATTAAGATTGGAATTACAATTTGCGATCACAATTGCAATCACAATTACGATCGCAATTACCGTTACAATTATGATGACAATTACGATTGCCCTTATGCTCAGTAACTGTCTTAGAGGAGGCTGGAACGCGTATACTGTCCGCCATTCAGTGTGAGCGCTCATCAAGCAGTCGGCTGCCCTGTTCCATGGTATCGTGTCTCCCATGGGACAAAATGTCTGCAGAGTGCTGCAGCCCTTAGGGAGACCAGCTGGATTTCCCAAAACCCCTCGTCCTCCTTCTCCTCCTCCTCTTCCTTCTCCTTTTCTTCCTCCTCCTCCTCCTCCTCCTCCTCCTCCTCCTCTTCCTCCTCCATCCGCTTCTCGCTTCCGGAATATGTCATCTGTGTGCGACGGATGGAAGGAAGGCAGTTGCGGAAGCAGGATGGAAAGGGTACTGAGGCAGAGGAGGATGAGGGGAGATGGAGAGGATGCGGAGGTGGAAGAAGAGTGGGATGTTTGGGAAGAGGTGGAAGAGGAAGAGGAGCGGGGGAAAGAGAGGGGAATGCAGGAGGTGGTGGAAGAGGAGAGGGAAACAGGAGGAAGCGATTGGTGATGAGGTGGAGGTGAAAGAGGAGTAATGGAGGGCTTGTGAGGAGGAATCGGGGAAGAGGAAGGAGGTGAAATAAGAAGAGGAGGAAGGATGAGGAAGAGGAGTAGAAGAGAGATTGGCGTCATTTGTCATCTTGACGACAATTACAGAGAGAGACGGGAGGAGAAGATGAAGACAATGACAAGAGCATCGAATTGATGACAATGCATCATGACAATTATGGATGACAACAATGATTGATGACAAATGAAGGTCAATGATGGTGTACGACTGATGATGATGATGATGATGATGATGATGATGATGATGATGGTGGTGGTGGTGGTGGTGGTGGTGGTGGTGGTGGTGGTGGGGGTGGTGGTGGTGGTGGTGGTGGTGGTGGTGATGATGATGATGATGATGATGATGATGATGATGATGATGATGATGATGATGATGATGATGATGATGATGATGATGATGATGATGATGATGATGATGATGATGATGATGATGATGATGATGATGATGATGATGATGATGATGATGATGATGATGATGATGATGATGATGATGATGATGATGATGATGATGATGATGATGATGATGATGATGATGATGATGAAGATGATGATGATAAATAGATAATTATCACAAATGTCTCCGTACTTCTTTGCCTCCCTCTTCGATTACATTCAATTTCAGTATAAAAAACCCAAAGCAATCATAACAATGATAAATAAACACAAAAAAGTTTTTTAAATGAGAAATAATAGTGGTTAAACAGTGATGATAATAAAAATAATGATCATTTTCGTAAATGTAACTATTCTGACCAAATAGTAACATCAGTATTTTCAGGCAATTTGCTACGCGAGATATTAAAATACTAACAAAACCACTAGGCGGTCATTTCATGAGATGAAGTTTCCAAGAGAGAGTGAGGGGGTTGGCGAGAGGCATCTATCGCAATGGGGAAGAGAGGGATTTAAGGGAGGGATGTAAGGGTTAACCGAGTCCACTTGGACTGCGGATAGGACGAGAGTTCGTTATCTAAACAAATCTTAAATGCTCTTAATGCCAGGGTAAATAAACTAGGGGCAATTCGATCCATAGATCAGGATTCATTATGATCTCAAATGAACAGCTGTCGAGATTAGGTTACTCCCTCGCCAACCTCATCAACATCAGTTATGAGCATGAAGAGAACGATGAAGATGAAGATGATGATGATGATGATGATGATGATGATGATGATGATGATGATGATGATGATGATGATGATGATGATGATGATGATGATGGTGAAGAAGAAGAAGAAGAAGAAGAAGAAGAAGAGGAAGAGGAAGAGGAAGAGGAAGAGGAAGAGGAAGAGGAAGAGGAAGAGGAAGAGGAAGAAGATGATGATGATGATGATGATGATGATGATGATGATGATGATGATGATGATGATGATGATGATGATATTTGAAGTGATGATGATGGTCGACTTATTGCTCATGATGTCGACAATGATGAGAGAGAGATGAGTGATGATGTTTGTGATGATTTTTATGATAGGCCTAGTAATAACAACGATAACAATGATAATGGCATTAATGACAACAACAATAATAATATCAACAATAACAAAAAATAATAATAATAGTAATAATAATACTAATACTAATAATAATTAATATAAACGATAATAATAATAACACTATTCATCATCATCTTCTTCCTCTTCCTCTTCCTCTTCCTCTTCCTCTTCCTCTTCCTCTTCCTCTTCCTCTTCCTCTTCCTCTTCTTCTTCTTCTTCTTCTTCTTCTTCTTCTTCTTCTTCATCATCATCATCATCATCATCATCATCATCATCATCATCGCTAACGTCGTAGTCATCATCATCATCATCATCATCATCATCATCATCGCTAACGTCGTCGTCATCATCATCATCATCATCAACTTCATCATCGTCATTGTTGTTTTCTAATTTTTGCAGATTCTGTGTATTTACATCATCACAATCACAAGCTTTAACTTGCAATCAGCCAATATAATTATGCGGATGAACTCTCACCCTACATTAGTCTTAGCCATTCCCAGACATTACTTTTCCGAGTACAATCTAAATCCCCTATGGGTTATATTTGTAGATGCAACCGACATTATTATCGTTCCGTTTGTTTGGCGTGCAAGTGGTAATGCTTAATCCGAAATATCTGTTTACATCCGGTTTTGTTTTGAATAAATATTTTCACATGCATGGTACACGCAGGCTTTCATGGTCTGGAAAATTGGACGGGGGAAGGAGAACCGAGGTGGAGAAAACGCGGTCGATGCGGCGCGATTGGATGAAATGATGGACGCGGTCCTTCGTGGAAAACTGCAGACCACTTATCAGAAGGATTTTCTTGGATTGCCCCTTGGTAAAGAAACTTATTATTTTAAAATTGTAATTGTAATTGTGAGAAATGCGAATATTAACTTTTGGTGTGCCCCTGTATAAATGCATGGGCCATAAGGCCTCAGCGGGTGGGGCTTCAAAGTGGTTCAGTATATGAATTGGATGTTAGTAAACAATCTATCAATGAATAAATAAATCAATCAATCAATCAATAAGTCAGTCAATCAAACAAAGTCAGTCAATCAATCAATCAGTCAATCAGTCAATCAATCAGTCTGTCAATCAGTCAAAATTCAGTCAGTCAATCAGTCAGTCAATCAGTCAGTCAATCAGTCAGTCAATCAGTCAAGCAATGACTCAATCAGTCAATCAACAGGATTCGATGAACTTGTTTTTGAGAATTTATCTGGCTCCACTACTATAGAACAGAAAATGTTGCTACATATCTTGTAAGACCTTTGGAAACTTCTATTGTTATTCCAATGAGACCTCCGACTGTTTTCCCCCTTCGGGTCTTCTGAGTCGGAACAACAGACCTTCTTCTCGGTCTTTCCACAGGGGATCTTTTCTTCTGTCGTTCTTTCCACAGGGGATCCTTTCTTCTCTTATTCCCCCAGGGGGATCATTCGGCAACTGATTCCGTCACAATATTTTTGCCAAGCGAGAGAGAGATAGAATCATTCGTCTATCTGTTCACGCATCTGTGGATACATAATTACATGTTTATGTAGCTAAATATAATGCATTACAAAACATTGCATATGTATATTTGCATGCAAGTGTGCTTTGTATGCTTACAGCCTTACGTGTATATATAATGCATTTAAAAACATTCGATATATGTATGATGCATGAATAGATCTATATAGCCTACAGACCGGGCCCAAAAGAGTAGGCTCTGTTTGGTGTTTTGCCAATATGTAGGCCAAAAGTAAGAATTTTTTTATCACGCTTTACAGGTTTAATGATAATTCTTATTTATGCACAAAAACCGAATTTCACCGAAAAACGTCAAACAGAACAAAAGTTATATTACTTCTAGTGAGCTATCCGCTATTGTTCAATAATCCAAAATAATAACGAAACAAAAAGTAACAAAATTACAAAAATGATTTTATCAAGTCACATCTCAAATGTCAATGTTATTGTACGGGCTTCATTTCAGGAGAAGAACCAATGGCTCCAAATCCCGGATTTGAACCCGATAGATTATCAAGTATTGAGTGGAGAAAATAATATCGCAATCTGCGGACAAAACCAAGAGCGATAAGAGCAGGCCTATTGATGGTGGCATTGGAGTTGTTATAGGAAGATATATGCATGGAACACATCATCAAGGCCATTACATAGAGCTTTGCAAAGAGACTGAGAGCAATATTATTGTGGGCGCTAGTGGACACATTGAATAGAAGTTGTGAAGCAATACAAAGTTTGTTTTGATAACAATTATTTGAGGTATGACTTAATAAAATAATTTTTAATACTTTTTGTTGCATTATGTTTTTGGATCATCAAAAAAGTAGGTGGACTGGCTAAATGTGCACGATGTATCATTTGTTCTGTTTCCTGTTTGTTTGTGAAATTTGACGGTTCTATGCAAATATGAATTTCCTTTAGACCCGTAAAACTTGATTTAAAAATACTTACTTCTGGTCAGGAAATTGGGAAAAAAGTTTAGGATCACTTTTTTGTCCCAACCTATATGCATGCCAGGATGCATTGTTTGCATACATGTATAGGCAATTCTGTGTTATTGTGGATATGGATATATTTATGTATGTTTATACATAGATACGCGTAATTTAATATAATATCTTTATAAATCGTAATTTACGTGAACATTTTATATATCTAACAAAAGCAATAAGCTGATATATTTTGGTCTACATATCTCGTCTTTTTTCTGTATACTATATATAAGTTTACTGTATGTGTTTACATGTACACATATAGTCACACACACACACACACACATATATATATATATGCATATATATAAAAATTGTTTTGTACGTATATATTATGATGCGTTATATAATGTTATTTAGGCCTATAGCTTGTGGGTGGTTAAACCGAGATGGCTTCTGTTGTTCTCCAGGTGTTGTCTTATCTGTTCTTCATCTCTGATAGGTTGTCGCCCGAAGCAACCAACTCCGATTCTTCCCCACAACAACCCCTCTCTCCCCGATCCACCGCCCCACACTCTCGACACGACGACTCGACTTGCGTTCCAGAAGCCTTCGAAATCCATTCCGGAGCTCGAGGTTCCGCTGACGAGATTCGCCAGTGGCATTGCGCTGACTGGCAGCGACAAACCAACCATCGGCGCAGGTCCGTTGTAATCGTAATTGTAACCTATGAATGTTTTTATTGTAGACCCAGAATTTAGTGGTTGTAGCCCCAATAAGGAAGAAGAGGAAGAAGAAGAAGAAGAAGAAGAAGAAGAAGAAGAAGAAGAAGAGAAGGAGGAGGAGGAGGCGGAGGAGGAGGAGAAGGAGGAGGAGGAGGAGGAGGAGGAGAAGAAGGAGGAGGAGGAGGAGGAAGAGGAGGAAGAAGCAGAGGAAAAGGAAGATGAAGAAGAAGCAGAGGAAAAGGAAGATGACAAAGAAGCAGATGATGAGGAAGAAAAAGAGGAAGATAATGAATAAAATAATAGGAGGGTTCCTTAGGCTATATACAATTATACATATAATTATAGACTGAGAGGACAGCCATGATTATGAAGTGTTGGCGACTGCATTTCTTAGCCTCGGCTCTCTCACTGTCTCATCCTCCAACAGTGTGGTAATTGTACTCGTTTTTATGGTGGAGTCCAATAGAGGGGGCGAGGGGAAGCACAAGAACAGAAAAGCTTGAAAGGCCTTTCTGCCTATAGCATGGACTTGAACACCATTACTGTTATCCGCTGAACTATTGTCCTATATACAGCTGTAGGCAGATACTGCAGTGTGGTCTACCGCCAAACTCTAAGTAACTTCATCTTTATTAGCGCCAAACTTTACAATGAAAATAAAACAGCAGGAAAAACAGCGTGAACAATGTGGTATATTAAACCAATTTCAAGAGTCTAATTATTACGTGTATATGTATTCAGATATAAATTATAAAATATATGATATTATATAATGTATCTACCATAGATTCATAATTATAATCATACATAGTATACTTCATATCTATAAATCGGAACTAAAAGTATGATTCTTTATGTAGACAGACGTTTTAAAGGATATATGACCAGATCAATTGCCTCTGCCGAATGTCGAATATAGGATTACCTCCCCTCCTCATTCTTCCAATTTCCCAAACCTTTGAGACGACCCCTTCAAAACGGATCCTGCCACAGCACGTCCTGTCGCCGAAGGAAACCATCATCAGAGGTCTTTGTTTCACTTTAACCAGTTCCAGAAGGGAACGGCGTTGTACAAACCAGCAGATCTCTTTTTAGTCGGATTGATTAATGGCCCTAATGCATGGGTGCCGCCGCTGTTCGTGAAGGAAATTGTTACTGACACTCTTGCGCGGGTAGAAATGGCAGTCGACGTTTCTTGTCGTTGTTGTCTGTGGTATACCTGGGTCTGTGTTAACGGTTAGCATGTGGTTCTGCAAGGTCTCTCTCTGTTCTCCATATCCGGTTTTTCTCCATATCCGGTTTGTGTGGCGGCGGATATCCTGCATGTCCTCTTTCAGTTATAGGTCGACAATACAAGACAATATCGATGCACATGTTGGGTATACACACGTTTTTTCTGTGTGCAGACCATATGACCTCGAACCTGCCCGTTTTTTCCCTATTAATTCATCGATTGCGATAGTTTGAATGAATAGAATAGAATAGATTACAATAGAATATAGTTGATATATAATATGTTTACATCACTTGTGCACATTTCTGTAGCATGCAGAGGTGCTCGTGTCTTCGACCTTGCTCATTTTCAGTGTATTGGTTGGGGGATGCTATACTGATATGCTTAGCATAGAATAGAAATATAGAATAGAATAAAATTTAATTAGAATGGAATATTCTTTCTTAATCGACCATTGCAGACCGCATTTTGGCTTACACAACAATAGACAATCTACTTCTTCCTGCTTTAGAACTGACCATGCAAGTATTCCAAGGAGTAGGCCTAAGGATGGTTTTTCTCACTTTCTGGGTTTGTCTTATTAGCAGCCTTTAGATTTGTTCCGGACCGCGTGTTTATGACAGTCTGAATGGGTGACACGCCGTTTTTTTTATACCCGTTTGCGGACCGTGCATGCTCGAGGTGTCAATCTCTGAAATAAGCCATGGCGCCATCGAAAATAGTCGCCTTCCTATTTCAGACACCATGCTGTGTGACGATGCAAACTGGTCTGTTGTAATTCCACTGTGGTGGATGCTGCAGTGTCACTTTTTAAAAAGTGACTTAAAAGAGTTACGCAGGTCTGCCAACTGTAGAAACTAGTGTAGCGAGAAGAATAAGAGGAAGAAATATAATTATGACGAGGATGAAGATGAAGATGGTGATTAGGAAAAGTGATGATGATGCATGGTGAGGAACGTGACAATATAATGAAAATGAAGAAATTGATGATGCAGATGAAGAAGGAGATGACGATAATGAAGAAGAAGAAAGTAATATGTGCAGCCAGTCCTCTCTTTCACCGTCTGATCTTCCTACTGACAGTAGGCCTATATATACAGTCATATGGGTTCTCTTTGAAGCTGCGTTGGATAGGGGGCGCACGTAGGGTACAGTTCACGAAACAATGATGCTTTTTAACTAACCATACTTCTGTATTGAAGTCAGGGGCGGATCCAGGGGGGGGGGCTTATCCGGCCATGCCCCCCCCCCCATTTAGAATTCCCATTTGGATTAAACATGCTGTGGAACAATGTACATATTGTACAATTTGGCCCCCCTATTAAGAAATACCCATGCATTGCGGCCCCCCGTCCAAAAATTTGTCTGGATGACTAAAAAAAAAGGTCATGAACTTTTTTGGCGGACAAAATGGTATTATTTCCCCGAAAATTTGGCCGGATGACAAAAAAAAGGTCGTCAACTTTTTTGGCGGACAAAATGGTATTATTTTCCCGAAAAGTTGGCCGGATGACTAAAGAGAAAAAAAAAAGGTCATCAACTTTTTTGACGGACACGACAAAGAAAATTTTTCCCAAGGCCTACATTTTTACCCGGACCAAGACCAAGAATTTTTGGCCCCCCCCGTCCAAAATTTCTGTATCCGCCCTTGATTGAAGTTATTGCCATCTTGTGACCTCAGAGGCCGTTGACATTGCTAGACAAGTGTTTTTCGATAGCTTTCACCGGTCGTATCACATGATACCAGTCAAACAAAAAATACCTTTTTGATTTATTTATTAATTTTTTTATTTAACAACGCCTTTGACAGGCGCCGTTCAAAAATATTGGTATGTAGACTTTGAATATCTTATATCGGTTAATGATTTTGCACAGCGGACAATTTATATTTTCGTTTGCACACGTTTTCAAGGTGTCTAAATAGATCGTTCAATTATTCAACGTTTATCGATTCCTTATGACATCAAAGGCCGTTGACGGGGGAACTTGTTCGCAGCTCTCATTGATTATTTAAAGAGAAACTCCGCATGCTGCAGTGGTAGACATATGTATACACGAGAGTCTAACGACATCTTATAACATCAAAGGCCTCTTCATCGATCGGAAAATATGCTTTTAACAGCTTAGACTATTCGCGCCGCATCACATCATTGAGTATGCACGGCGTGGTTGTGACTTGTGATTTATTTAAGTGCAGATGGTTAGTTTATATTTTCGTTTTGCAGCCGTTTTCAATGTGTCTAAGCAAATCGCTTAATTATTTATTGTTTAGTGGCATGATAATTATTACGCGCTTTAGATTAAAAATTAAGAGATTACGGTTATGACATGAAAAAACTGTCAACGTTGAGAGAAGATAGTTTGGTTTAATAAGGCTGATCATTTATATGCCGAAGTTTAATGACGTTTTATGAATCTAAGCCTTACTTGAAAACACATTGATGACTTTATTTTATTTAACCAAAGTTTAACGTCGTCGTATGGCATCTAAGGCCGTTGACGACAATTTACAGCTTATACAGGACAGTAATAGTGAATTTATGGCGTTCAAAATACACCATATAACGTTGTCATAACAATATCAATGTTCGTTGCCATAGCTATAACATAATATTAGTTTTCAATGTCATTAGTGATGACGATAATGGAAGAAAATATTCATATAGCCCGAAAGAGACAATTTAAAGGTGTTAGTTCATAAATGTATTGTCTCAGTAATCTTACTTTCATTTTCAGTGTTGCACGTTCACACTTTATAACGTAACACAAATAGTGATTTAGTGCAGTGGAGGTATTTATATTACAGGCTGAGACCTTTTTCAAGGTGTGCAAATGAATCGTTAAATTATTTCAGTGTTTGGTGTGATCTTGTCGCAGCAAAGATCTTTATTGTCGATAGCAGACGGTCTGTCAAAGTTCTCATTGCATAATGCGGCTGCACAAGAAAATAATCACAAAAACAAAATTAGACACCTTTAAAATTATATTTATTTGAAGAACTTAGCAAATTAATTATGTCGGCGAAAACTGGTATCGTTGCCACCAAGATGTCGTCTGGATCTTCGCATCATCACATGACTCTAATTTTCTTCCATGTTTTGTTGTTCTGTGTAGGCTTATAGTTCTATGTGG